>OX638072.1:1727541-2327541 GCA_951804385.1 Trifolium dubium | reverse complement strand
ACCAAATTTATATAATTATTTTGACTAATTAACCAAATTTATTGTAATATATTAAAAATGCATCCATATTTATATTTATACTTATATTAAATTTATAATTATATATTAAAGCAATTTCCATATAGAAATTTATATTAAATGAAGAATCTATTTTTAGTAATATAAATATTTTTTGACCAATTCTTTTTGACTATTTGACCAAATTTTTTGTAATATATTAAAAATGCATCCTACTAAAAATTGACGATAAATAATAGATCTATGAAAAAAAAGTGCATCGACTATTTAGCGAGAATTTTAGACGCCATAAAACAGAACCTCCGCTAAATATAATAAAACCGTCATAAATTATACTAAAAATCCCTAAATAACAAATTTTAAAATAAATAAATAAGTAAATTTTTTTTTAAACAAAAAAAAGCTGAGTTGGCAATTTAATTTTTTTTTTAAATGCCACGTGGCACGCCATGTCACTTGCCACGTCATTATTCTGCCAAGTCAGATTTTACTGAGTTGGACCAGGGGTAAAATGCAGAATCTGATATTACATGGGTATAAAGCAACAAAATAATTTTACGGGGGTAAAACAACTTTTGTGTATTTTATAGGGGGGTAAAATGTAATTAACCTTTATTTTTTTTTATAAAAATAATAGCATTTAAGTAAAAAAGTAAAATTAACACCGCTCTTCCCTAAATAAAAATCTAGCTCCGACACCGATAAACGGCAATATAAATAGATACTCTTGAATACAAAACAGTTAAAAAAAGATGGAAAAAAGAACACATAAGCGAAATTTACTGTTAAATTCATTCTCACAAATTGATCGATTATAAAACTCATTTAATTATTTGTCATCACAAAAAAATTCATTTAATTAAACCAATGAGAATTGAGTTTAATACTTAAAAAGACTAAACTCTCACAACGTGATATTATAAACTAAGTTTGAATCATGATCGAAAGATGTGCCTAGTATCAAGAAGATGAAAACCGAGGAAAAGAAATTTCTGAGACAGTTTATATAGAAAAAAAATAGTTTTGTATTGTCATCCAATAAGTATTATGTATTTTTTCAAATTATCAAAATATTTTTTCATATGACATGATAGATTTATGATTTTTTATTCAATGACTTTGTAAAACTATTTTACATTTTTATTGTATAAAAATCAAACACACACAAGCACAGAGAATACACACACACACACACACACACACACACATATATATATATATATATATATATATATCTGTGTGTGTGTGTGTGTGTATTCAAAAAAAAGGATGTAGAACGAAAGCTGCAACACCCTAAATATATATAAAATACAAAATAAAGAGAATACATAAAATAATGGAGGACATAAACTAAATCCAATCAAACCACATAATCGTTGTTCAAATGAGGATAAAACAAATTAAACACAACAAAAGCGGAAGCAAATTTACACACTACAAGTACTATCAAGCGAACTCGCATACGAGTCCGAAACTAAATAGCTAAAAAAGGTGAGGCGAGCATCTTCACATGCCAACGACTCCCTGCACAAATAACAACAAGTAGTAATTAAAAAAATAAAGAACAACTTCTTTCTACTTTCTTTGGTGTTAGTAGCCCCACACAACGAAAAAATCATACAAATAAAAATAAATAATAAAAATAAGAAAAGATCAAGTAAATGGGCAGGGTGGTAAACCTAATACAGTCCAATTATAGTCTTCTTCAATCTAGCTTATATGAAACAAAACCAGCCGCAAGACACAGACAAAGGGAACCAAAGAAGTGAGGTTGCGAGGGTAAATAGGGAAGGTTGAAATTATACATGTCACATACAGTATTTTACTAATTTCTTCAGAATCAATTTCATTCACCGCAAAAACTCTAAATATAGTAGCTTCATGTAGAATTGAGTTTGAGGGGATGAATCGATTCTGTAAAAAATTGCCAAACATGTTGGTAAGAGAAAAAATCACGTTTTAAGATTTGAAACGCACATTTTTGAGTTGAAACGCGTAACCAAACATAGCCTTAGTTATTATTATTTTAAATTAATGTTTAAAAAAAGTTAAGAGAGTTACTTTTCCATTGTCATTCCAATTCCGAAAGTTTAACCAGTAGAATCATTTTTTACCATTCTCAAGGCACCTATGTTTATTAGTAAGTGAAAGGTCTACTTATTTCATTATTGCTTCTTCGGAACACTCTTTGGTCTTATTTATAAGCAAAAAACATCAAAAAAAATTGACCTCAAGATATTTAGCGTTAATTGTTACTATTATTGGATGACTAGATAACCCCGAGTCTGGATTAATGACTATTACGACATTCATTATTAATGCTCATGTATGTATAATTTATTAAATACGTCTACTTGACAAATTATTTTAAAGCTTGGCAAATCGCAAATTTATAACAATTATGCAATAAATATATTCTTTTTATGAGAAATGTTTTCATATTTTGTGAACTTGATTCGTTATGCTTAAGTATCTTGGTTCATATCTTTCTTAACTTAAATTGTCACTTGGCGTGACTTTGGTTGTGGTTTGACTTCGTGTGATCGTCTACTAGGATGTTCGGAAAGTTTTCTTGTTGTTTTTCAATAAAGTGTCGCTCTGGTAGGATGTATGCAGAAAACTCATTTAACTTTATTATTTAGATTTTATTATCTAGACATTTTGGGATTATGTTAATTTGTATTTGAATCATGTTGCTTTGTTTCTAAAAATTTTCAATTTCAAAATTTGGAACTTATATTTTTGGTTCTTAATAATCAATTATGCTGCCTAATTTTTATCTATTTAAACAAATTTAAGTAATTGAATTTGTTGAGCATGTGTGACACCTTTAATAATTAATGAAATTATTCTTTGCGCAAATAAAATAAATGGAACAATAAGGGTGTTCCAGATTACATGGTCTCAAATATTACTAAGAGTTGCCTATTTAACGTAACCCCTAAGGATCTTAGCTACTCATATATAGTAGTAGTCTATCTAAGACAAGAAGATTAAACATAAATAACATAAGTACCTTAGTCGAAGAGGGTACCCCTTGAAAGAGAGGTAACCTTCCTCTTGGATCGCCCTTAGCTCCCCTTGACTCATTGAGTTGATTCTTTCCTTTGTATTGTGCTATGAGTTTCAAAGTTAGAGTTATGAAAATTGTGTGGAGAACAGTGCTATTTATAAGTTTCTAATGGGCTTCTTCAGCCCGCCATCATGCCACGATGAGAGTCATCGTGTCAGAATGGGACAAATTTGTTGGATCGTGTACATCGTTTCGATCGTGTAGCTTTTTGTTTGTCGCCTTGGTGATTAACGAAACTGTTCACCATCCTGGCACGATATAGGTCATCGTGGCATGATGGGTCATCAGTGTAAGCTGATTTTTGCATTTTCTTGATCGTTTTTGCTCTTTTTAGTCCATTTTCCTTTTTTATTTGCTTCTTCGAAAAGGTACTTGAGTACTTAGAGGTTTTTGTGTAATTTACCTTTGAAAAAAACATAAACTAATCTAAAATATACTAAAGATGTACTAAAATACCATATAAATTTCCGTCATCAAGCATCAATTAGGCTAGAGTCTTTTTTTGCAAAATACAATTACCAATTAATCAAACAAACACACAAGAGAGAGAAAGAGATGTAAGTTAACATAGCAATTAGTAACAAATTTTCAACTTATCAATATTAACATATTAAAACCAAACATGATATTTTTTACAACACCACATTTACCTGGTGTAAAATCAATTTTCTAGATATGATTTTTTAACATGTGTGTGTCATATTACAAAGACAAAACCTAAACTTGCTTTAAATACCAAAAACTTTTAAAACAAAACAACGAAAAACTAATACAAAGATGAATCAGCAAAATAATAACAATACAAAAAATATACTTGAAAACTAATTTCAAACTCAAGAAGGGAAATACATCCATAGTGTACTTTCTCAATGAAATAAAACATTTTAGTCATATATGGTTTATGAGTATTGTTCATCAAATCATCATACACAATCATCAAATTAGCACAAATAAATTACATGTCTTCCTCTAAATGTTTCAAACCCTGTGTCTTTATCATCCTCATGGATCTCACAATAACAAGTGTAAGAACCTAGAAATTATTTTTCATTGGACACTTACAACTTTGTTTCTCCAATTAGGTTGCAACAATCAATCACTAAAGTGGTTAACATCTTACAAGTGAAAAACGGATTAAGAAAATCATTCTTATTTTTTTGATGAGAATGCAACTTCTTTTAGATGACAATGTGTCAACTCAGGGAGGTCCAAATGATGTGAAGGTTCTACTTTCCCACTTTTTGAACCAAATGAAAGGTTGAAATACTTTATAGAACGACAAGAACACAGATTATTCAAAATCTCAAAATTTCTTGAGTAATAACCATTACCAATAGCATTAATTGTATTTGCCTCTACATTATGTGATTTGTCATATTTAAAGAGTCGGTCTTATATTTTAATGGAAATAAAATCATGATAATCAACAACTATACTCCACAAGGTGCGTATGTGCTCATGGTGAATTAAGAAATTGTTCATAAAACACCTAAAATCTATTGTAGACTTTAGAAATTGGGTACTTTTGATTATGAGATTGGGAAGTTGTTTCCAAATATTTACCCATCTTTTAGGCAAGATATTTGTCTTAACAACTTCATGTGTTGATAAGAAAGACAAAATAAATATCAATATAGAATTGGGTAAACAACTTACCTTGTATTTTCTTGACCCGCTTTTCTCTTTCTTTAAGGTATTACTCATGTAAACTAAATCGTTATGTTCTTGGTGAAGCTCTGTGTGCTAGAGTTCTATTATCAGGCAAATACATTTATCTCATCTTGTCCATGAGTAATACGTCAAAGAGATCTAGCACACAAAGCTTCCACAAAAACATAACTATTTGGTTTACATGATTAATACCTCAAAGAAAGAGCAAAGTGGGTGCAAGAAAAGACAAGCTAAGTTGTTTACCCGATTCTATATTGATATTTATTTTGTCTTTCTTATCAACACATGAAGCTGTTAAGACAAGTATCTTGTCTAAAAGATGGGTAAATATTTGGAAAAAACTTCCCAATCTAATAATCAAAAGTACCCAATTTTTAAAGTCTACAATTGATTTTAGGTGTTTTATGAACAATTTCTTAACTCACCGTGAGCAGATACGCACCTTGCGGAGTATAGTTGTTGATTATCATGATTGTATTTCCATTAAAATATAGGACCGACTCTTTAAATATGACACATCACATAATGTGGAGACAATTACAATTAATGCTATTGGTGATGGTTATTAATTAAGAAAATTTGAGATTTTGAATAACATGCGTTCATGTCGTTCTATAAAATATCTCAACCTTTTATTTGGTTTAAAAAGTGGCAAAGTAGAACTTTCTTACCATTTGGACCTCCCTGGGTTGACATATTGTCATCTCAAAGAAGTTGCAATCATATCAAAACACAAGAATGGTTGTCTTGACCCATTTTCGGACTTAGAATAATCTGGATATTAATACATCATAACTGCTTAGAGTTAGCCTTGATTCTGAACCTGAAAAAGACAACAATTTTTATGAAGGATTAAAAACAAACACATCAGAGAAATGAGATTTGAATTACAAAGAAACCTTCAAATGTTATACACTTACATTAACTTACAAGAGAAATAGTAGACATTGTTGAGTTCACAGTTCACCCACTCTACACCAATGAAACAATTATGCTCTCATGCTTAAATTTATATTACATCAAGAATTTTGTTTTTTTGGCATAAATTAAATCAAGAATTTTATTTATAATAATATATTAAAACAACTTCCATACACAAATTTATATTAAATGAAGAATCTATTTTTAGTAAAATATCTTTTTTGACCAATTATTTTTTTGACTATTTGACCAAATTTATTGTAATAAATTAAAATAACATCCATATTTATATTTATATTAAATATCTAATAATATACTTAAACAACTACCATACACAAATTTATATAAAATGAAGAATCTATTTTTAGTAAAATAAAATTTTATGACCAAATTTATATAACTTTTTTTGACAAATTGACCAAATTTATTGTAATATATTAAAAATGCATCAATATTTATATTTGTATTAAATTAAGAAATCTATTTATAACATTATATTAAAATAGTTCAATATATCATCGGCTAAGTATCATATTTATGCCGTGTTGATTTAGGATATAAAAGAGTTGCTCTCTGAATCTAATACTTCTCTCCTTGACACACTTTGAGAAGGGAACCAATGTGTAGATTTTTTCGCTAAACTTGGAGCTTTAATTTATTAGATGCCGATTTCTTGTCTCACACCTCTCCTCCAGAAGACCTTCACGATCTTCTAAAAAATGACGCAATAGGAACATTCTCCCCACGTGAATAATTTTTATTTTTAGTTTTTCTTTTCTTTTTAGCTTCTTTACCGAAAAAAATAGTTCATTATATAAATTTAGATTAAATAAAGAAGTCTATATAAAATTATATATTAAAACAACTTCCATACACATATTTATATTAACTTAAGAAATTCATTATTTTGAAAAATCAAGAAATCAGTTTATAATAATATATTAAAATAGTTTGCATACCTAGATTTATATTAAATCAAAAGAAGAGTGATGACTCTCGTCATGGTTACATTTTAAGATCATTTCAATGGTATTTTAGAGGTGTTTTGATGTGTTTTTTTTTTATCATAGTTGAAGTGGTAAAGAGTTAGAATTGAAGATAACTTGCAAGATAAGAAAGAAAGTCAAAAGTCAAACTTTTACTCTTGTGTGTTTGTGCGGCGCGTAGGAAGTGGAGCGGCGCACAATGTTTTGCTAAAAACTGCAATATTAATAACTCCCTGCCAGTGGAGCGGCGCGCAGGAACCTTTTGTGCGGCGCACAACTTTTGCTCTTGTGTATTGGTGCGGCGTGCAGGAAGTTGTGCGGCGCGCAGCTTTTGCTCTTGTGTATGGGTGCGGCGCGCAGGAAGTTGGAAGGAAAAAGGGTTTTGAAGAGGTTTTCTCCTAGCCTATAAATAGAGATTTTCTATTCCTTTGAAGAGGTTACGAAAATTGGAAGGAAAAAGGGTTTTGAGCCATTATTGGAGCTTGGAAACTTGAGATTGAAGATGGAGAATCAAGATTGGAAGCCTTGGAGACAATATTGAAGATCCATTCTCATCCAATTTCATTTCCATAATTCATGTATCTCTTTTCTAATTCTTTTGCAACTTTTGTAACTATGAATTTCTAAGTTTTTAAGACTGGATTTTGTAATGAAGAACTAGTATGAATCTATGGAATAAATGTTAGTCTTGTATTACTTCTCTCATGATTGATTCAATTTACTATTCCATTAATCTTGTTCTTTATGCTTCATGAATGTTGACGAATATTTGTGATGATTTCTAAATTCATGCTTGCTAAGAGATTAGATGTATGAATTAGACATAGATTAATGGTTGAATCTTGTAATTGGCCTAGAGATAGGAAATTAAAGGTTGTGACTAATGATTTAACGAACGTTCATGCACATGTTAACTAGTAATTGACTTAAGAGATTAAGGGATTATAGTGAGTTGTTTGACCATGAGAGTGGGTGCAATGGTTTGGTTAAATTGTCGTGGTAATTGAATGAACCATGCTAGAGAATTAATCACTAACATCATAGTGACATGCTAGGGACTCATACAAAATCTAATCGTCTTCATATTTCATTTGAAAACCAAAATCTCTCTTATTGTCATTTTATCGAACACTTGCTATACAAAACCCCCAATTGTCATTTACTTTCATGTTTTCTTTCGTAAATTTAGTTTAATTGCTTTGCCTTTGAGATACAACAATCCTCGTGGGATCGATATTTTTACTACTTGCGACATATATTGGTGCACTGGCCAATTGTCCGTCAAATTTTTCGCGCCGTTGCCGGGGATTGTTAAATCATTTCAACAAGACAATTAGCTTGTTTAGGTTTTTCTTTATTTTTTGTTATTTTTTTAAAAAAAAAAGAAAAAAAAATATTGTTCTCTTTATGTCTTCTTCATTGTGTCTATGCTACTAAACATTTTCTCTAAGTTCTGTTGAAATGAAATGGATTGATAATAGATTGGGTGATGGCGAAGAAATTCTTATCATTCGTTATCAACTATGTCTACTGTCTTATGAGCAAGAAAGGATGAATAGAAAGCTTCAACGATTAAAGGTGAGATATGATCATTGCACCGACGATTGTGAGAAGCCTTGCATTGAAGAAGAAGAAGAAGTGCTTGAAGTGATCAACATTGATTATAATGATCAACTCATCAAGTTTTTGGATGAATTTTCGAAGATTCATCAAGGTTTATTTGGTGAATTTGAAGTTGAGTGTGGTAATCTTGTTGACAAGGCAAATGAGTGTGGAAGGTTGGTTGAGATGAAGATGAAGCATAATGCTATTGTGGTAGAGGAAGAAATTTTGAAGCCCAAGAATGTCAACCATGGTGATGTTTATGTGATGTGGGAGTCTCAACCAATGGATTTAGAAGAAACAAATCATTTGCCAAGGAAGCATCAACTTGCTCCTAGGTTGGAGAATGCTCACTCCATGAGCTTATGGGAGCTCTTGATTCTCTATATAAAGTTCATGGAATTTTTACCTAACAAGAGGAAGAAGAAGAACGATGTATTGTTTCTTTCATTCAAGCCACCCTAACACATTCAAGGCAAAGTGTCAAGCTAATGACCGTAAAGAAGCGCTTCATGGGAGGCAACCCATGGGTTTCGTTTTTCTATCCCTCTTATTGAAATAAGTTGTTTTGATCTTGAATGTTGCATAATCTTAGACTTACATTGTTAATTGTTGTTAAGGAAAATTTTTATCTTTTGGAAAGTTCCAAAGTTTTGATATCATTTTTTAATGCTTTGATATAGGATTTTCTTGTTCTTGATTTGAGCATGGATTTGTGATACTTGTAGTGCAACGGATTCTTGCAATGTATTGATTGAAGCACAAGCTAGAGGGCATTCACACAATTTGATGGCTTAATGATCCGGCCTTTTAACCGTGAGGACTTTGAGCCCAAACACTCTCTTTGCTTCATATATGTAAGTCCACTTCTATTCTCATTCTCTAGAACTTGCTTGGATTCTCTTGGTTTATTGAGTAGCATTGACTAGCACACGAGGCAATTTATTGGTACCTTGAGCCTTTGTACCCACCCTTGTATGATATATCCTTTGCTAACCTACTTTTGAGCCTTAAAAACAAATTTTATTGGTTGATTGTCTCTTAACCCTTGTTTTTGCTAAAAAAATAGTTTTCTTGGAGTTAAGTTGATTGTTTTTGTTTGTGGTTATGGCTTATGCTTAAGTTTGGGGTTGCTTTTGGAACTAGCAACAAATTAAGTTTGGGGTGAGTATACTAGAGCAATCGCATTGTTGTTTTGAAAAGAAAAAGAAAAAGAAAAATGTATTGGAAAGTTGAAATAGAAAAGAAAAAAAATTGTGTGAAAAATGTTGGAAAAAGAAAAAAAAAATTGATTGTGATATGTATGAAAAAGAGGTTCAAAGTTTGAAAAGAATTGACCTCTATATGTGAAAAAAATAATATGTGAAAAGAAAGAAAGAAAAGATTGAAAAATAGTTGGTGTTGTGTGATTGTGATATTTGTGTGGAAACAAGTTGCTATAGTATCTCTTTGAAAAATGGAAGTTGTTTGTTGAAAATATTTTGTGAAATGTTGTCCTTAACTCCAAGTTTTTAACTCACTTCCCCAAAAACATCCACCTTACCCTAAGCCCCGTTACATCCTTAAAAGTCCTCTAAAGTGTGTGTTTCATATGCTATTCGATTTATCATTAGAGTGCTTGCAAGCTTATGGTAGAAGAGTTTAGATTGTGTTGATTGAGTGATAAGCCTACTATATAATTGAGTGAAGGTGAGTTGTGTGAAGAGATCATTGGTTGTCAAATTTTGTGAATGTGTTTTTATGCTTGCGTGAATTGAAGTCGTTGTGAGAAGAAGTTGCATGAATAGTTTGATCAATTGAAGTGCTTAATGAAAAGAGTAAGTGAATTGTATATTGAAGTGATTTAAGAAGGTTATCTAAACTTTGTAATTGTTTATTTGATAAAGATGTTCCTTGAGGACAAGTAACGAGATAAGTTTGGGGTTGTGATGACTCTCTTCATGGTTACATTTTAAGATCATTTCAATGGTATTTTAGAGGTGTTTTGATCTATTTTTTTATCATAGTTGAAGTGGTAAAGAGTTAGAATTGAAGATAACTTGCAAGATAAGAAAGAAAGTCAAACTTTTACTCTTGTGTGTTTGTGCGGCGCGCAGGAAGTGGAGCGGCGCACAATGTTTTGCTAAAAACTGCAATATTAATAACTCCCTGCCAGTGGAGCGGCGCGCAGGAACCTTTTGTGTGGCGCACAGCTTTTGCTCTTGTGTATTGGTGCAGCGCGCATGAAGTTGTGCGGCGCGCAGCTTTTGCTCTTGTGTATGGGTGCGGCGCGCAGGAAGTTATGCGGCGCACCAGATTCAGATTTTTCTCCTAGCCTATAAATAGAGATTTCCTATTCCTTTGAAGAGGTTACGAAAATTGGAAGGAAAAAGGGTTTTGAACCATTATTGGAGCTTGGAAACTTGAGATTGAAGATGGAGAATCAAGATTGGAAGCCTTGGAGACAAGATTGAAGATCCATTCTCATCCAATTTCATTTCCATAATTCATGTATCTCTTTTCTAATTCTTTTGCAACTTTTGTAACTATGAATTTCTAAGTTTTTAAGATTGGATTTTGTAATGAAGAACTAGTATGAATCTATGGAATAAATGTTAGTCTTGTATTACTTCTCTCATGATTGATTCAATTTACTATTCCATTAATCTTGTTCTTTATGCTTCATGAATGTTAACGAATATTTGTGATGATTTCTAAATTCATGCTTGCTAAGAGATTAGATGTATGAATTAGACATAGATTAATGGTTGAATTTTGTAATTGGCCTAGAGATAGGAAATTAAAGGTTGTGACTAATGATTTAACGAACGTTCATGCCTATGTTGACTAGTAATTGACTTAAGAGATTAAGCGATTATAGTGAACATAGTGAGTTGTATGACCATGAGACGGGTGCAATGGTTTGGTTAAATTGCCGTGGTAATTGAATGAATCATGCTAGAGAATTAGTCACTAACATCATAGTGACATGCTAGGGACTCATACAAAATCCAATCGTCTTCATATTTCATTTGAAAACCAAAATCTCTCTTATTGTCATTTTATCGAACACTTGCTATGCAAAACCCCCAATTGTCATTTACTTTCATGTTTTCTTTCGTAAATTTAGTTTAATTGCTTTGCCTTTGAGATACAACAATCCTCGTGGGATCGATATTTTTACTACTTGCGACATATATTGGTGCACTTGCCAATTGTCTGTCAAAGAGTCAAAATCGATTGACACTTATTAGTTTGACTCAAAATGTTACATGTCATAATAACGATTTAATTGTTATAAATTTTATAAAATCTATCGCTGGATTGAAAATTTATATCATATTGATCATTTGTGTAAAATTTCATACAAATCTAAAATAATTTGATATATTATTGAGACACATCAAAATTAACATATTGTGTGTTTTTAAAAAGTAATTAATCTCCCAAATTTTCCAATTTAACCTACCCATTTTAAATTTTGAACTCCCAAAATTCATATTCTTCGGGATAGGCCCATCTTTTAATTAAACTTAAAATTAGACACATATACTTAAACAACTAAGTTGAGCATTGATTGCGTTCTAACAAGTGTAATAGTTCTTCATCGCGTAATAGTATAAATATATCGTCTCTGATCTAGAGTGATTATGCCAAGTTAACAAGTTTCACTTAAGAATTTAAGTACTTACTGATCTATAATTGCGAATTTAAATTATTGAAAATAAATTGCAGAAAATTAATAACACATTCACTTTGTTTAGTTGTAAGGGTTTGGTTGATGTCACTTCAATCAAAAAAGTAATTAAAAGTTGTGGCTAGGGTTCGTTCCTCCTTTAGTTCTATTTGGTATTAAATGATATATTAAGAATCCTCTAGATTGTTATACTCTGTGCAGGTTAACAATAATGTAAAATGTGATTTCTCATACAAAGATTACCATTTACACTTAAATCATAGCAGGACAATCAACCATTATATTTAAGTAAGCATTAGTCTGTGTGTGTTAACTCTATATTAGCTTTGCATCCTGAAGATATATAGCGTTAATTATTACTATTATTGGATGACTAGATAGCCCTAAGTTTGTATTAATGACTTTGTTACAACATTCATGATTCCTCAGGTGTAATTTATGAAATACGTCTACTTAACAAGTTATTATAAAACAGGTTGGTAAATCAAAGATTTATAACAATGATGTAATAAATATATTCTTTTTATAACCAGGATTATATGGTCTCAAATATTACTAGGAGTTTCTTACTTGACCTAACCCCTAAGGATCGTAGCCACTTATAGTAGTAGTCTATCTAACACAAAAAGATTAAACATAAATAACATAAATACATTTGTCGAAGAGGGTACCCCTTTGAAGAGAAGTAGTATTCCTCTTGGAGCGCCCTTAGCTCCCCTTGAAGCCTTGAGTTGATGATTTATTTTGTATTGTGCTATGAGTTGTAAAGTCAGAGATATGAAAATTGGGTGGAGAACGGTGCTATTTCTAAGCTTCTAATGGGCTTCTTCAGCGCGCCATCATGCCACGATTAGAGTCGTCGTGTCACGATGTGACAAATTTATTGGATTATGTACATCGTTTGGATCATGTAGCTTTTGGTTTGTCGCCTAGTTGATTAACCAAATTGTTCACTTATAGGTCATCGTGACACGATGGGTCATCAGTGTAAGCTGATTTTTGTATTTTCATGATCCTTTTTGCTTTTTTTAGCCCATTTTTCTTGTTTATTTTCTTCTTCTACAAGGTACTTGAGTACTTAGGGGTTTTTGTGTAATTTAACTATGAAAAAAACATAAACTAATCTAAAAGTATACTAAAACACCATATATATTCACGTCAACAAGCATCAATTGGGCTAGGGTCTTTTTTGAAAGAAACAATTACCGATTTATTAAACAAACACACAAAAGAGAGAGAGAGAGAGAGAGAGAGAGAGAGAGAGAGATAGAGAGAGAGAGAGAGAGTTTCCACAAGAACATAACGATTTGGTTTACATGAGTAATACCTGAAAGAAAGAGCAAAGTGGGTCAAGAAAAAACAAGATAAGTGGTTTACCTTATTCTATATTGATATTCATTTTGTCTTTCTTATTAACATATATGAAGCTGCTAAGACAAGTATCTTGTCTAAAAGATGGGTAAATAATATTTGGAAACAACTTCCCAATCTAATAGTCAAAAGTACTCAATCTCTAAAGTCTCCAATAAATTTTAGGTGTTTTGTGAACAATTTATTAATTTACCGTGAGTACATTAGCACCATGCTCTTTTATTATAAATTTACTCTTATACTATCTTCTGAAGATGACATGTCACTCAAACTTGACTACTTCAGATGCCAAGTCTTCAGAGCCTGATGCTTCAGAGTTCGAGTGTTCAAAGTTTGATGACTTTAGAGTCTGATTGATTAAATCTGGTACACTTCAGACTTAGCTTCTTTGCTTACATATGGTCTTTTCTCATAGAATTTTTTAATCTATGGTCTTGCATATCCAATTTATTTTTAGTATCTTGTTATCATATAAACTTTGGAGTCATTGTTTAAACCAATTTTGTTCAAACAAATATTTTTCGACCTCAAGGGAGCAAAATATATTTTCCAAACAGTTTTATAACTTATTTTTTTAAAAAAACAAAGGGTAATTATGGTAGTGGCATAACCAGAAAAAAATCTAATATGATATTATAGACTCTCAAAGATCCGTTGGGCCATCTGCTACTGAACTACCCTCCATTTATATCTACACACCAAGTCCAATAGCACTAAGCATGAGAGAGTGTTAATAAAGTGTCTTACATCAGAAGTTAAATGACATATACATGAATTTATAAACAGGTGCAATCCTCAGCTTAAAAATCACTTTTATAAGTTTGAGTTAGTTCCAACTTCCAATTCCGTTATTTCAAAATACCACAAGAGAAATAATGCACTTAGAAAATTACTTTTAACTTTTCTTAATTGGCCAAAATTCTCAAGTTGAACTTTCTATCAAAATTCTATGTCTATATGGTGATCGTCAAAAAGCATTACAATTTATATATTCACTTCAAATTTGTATCACATGTTTTGGTTCCAGAATAAGAGAAATATATTGAAGGTGTTATCTTTTCACTAATCACATCTATTAATCCAATTATCTGTACCACATGTAAAGTATTTGCTTTTCTATTGAAAATTGAAAAGCCCCACAAGTTGAAGCCTTGGTATTCACTTTTTTTTCTGGATTCAAAATGTAACAAATATATATATTAATTGATTAGCAATAATAATAATATGAAATGCATGTGGTATAAATTCGAATTAAATATGACATATTAGTGAAAAGGTAGAAACACCTTTGATATATTTATCTTATTTTGAAACCAAAGAATGTGACATAAATTTGGAGTGAATATAAACTGCAATTCTTTTAGACATAAACTTTTGATAAGAGATATAAATAGTATGGTATGTGGGCGAATTCGAAACCACATCTTGAGAATTTTGGCAAATAGAGAAAAGTCAAAAGTACGTAATTTCACTTAGGTGGTTGCAACAATTCATCAAGATATTCAAGCAATAAGTCAATGGTAATTGCTTTGAATTCCGATTGGCATAAAAGGGCCATGGCAGTGGGTAATAGATGTTAGTTTTAACAAGAAAACGTAAAATCTTGTTAAATTAAATGATGGATGAAGTATTGTTGTAAATATAAAGCATATGATAATGGAATGAGTTGAGATTGAGAATATAAGAAAAGATGAAAAAGATAAAAGTTGGATGTGAAAATATTCATACTTTGTTTAAGTTAGCCTTGAAAGTGAATCTAAAAAAGACAACACTTTTTATGAATGATAAAAAACAAACACTTCAACTTTTCAAAAAAAAAAAAAATACTTCAAAGAAATAAGATTTTTTTTTTTTGACAAAGTTGGCAAGCATGGCATCATCGTAATTCATCAACATCTCCAATGCACCATAATGCACTTCCACTCCTCTATCATCTCACCAAAAGTATTATTAAAATAAAAAATAAAATAAAGGGTGGGGGGCATAAACCAAACCCACCAAAACACACTATCCATAAACAGCATCAACAACAACTTGCAGGAAATTTGTGATGATATTTCTCAAACTTCATCTTTAGATGTCTTAGCTTTATTGTTAGAAGAATCCTTATGCTCGATATATTCTAGGATGGTATCTTGCATTATTTTGTGGATGAAAAATCAAAATCCGAAGCAGATACATAAGTGAGTTATGGATGATCTTTTAGATATGCTGATATCTCATTGCGGATTCTCAGTTTTCTACTTGTAGGTGTGATGTAGTAAGAGTCCAATTTAGAGTAATTTTTTCTAAGTACCAAGATTCTCTTGAAACCTTGCAGAGTCCTTGGAATGCTACGCTTGTCAACGACCCATGTCTGACTATAATCATATTCAATATCAGTAGGATCAGCACAACTGCAATTAGCCTTTCTGCGACAATCAAAAGGTTCTCAAACTATTTTGTGTCGGATCTCTTCAAACTCATCATGCGTATCAATCACTCTCCATTTCATGCAATTTTTGCACTGCGCAACATATATATCAACTGAACCTTGAGATACCATTGGTATCTTGGCAGAAGAGGATGGGATTTTGGAGTGATCTTGGGGTCCTCCCATTGATTCAGCTGAGAGGGTTGTGGGGAGACAATGTTTAGGGTTTGCGGGAAGAAGAGAAGATGTCACTGATCTAGTTAGCTGATGCTGGACAAGAGAGCAAAGAATATAGATTTCAATTACAAAGAAAACATCAAACAATAACCAAAGAGAAAGAGTAGACAAATTGTTGAGTTCATAATTCACCCACACTACACAATGAATAAACTATGCTCTCATGCTTAAATTTATATTAAATCAAGAATTTTCTTTATAGTAATATATTAAAACAACTACCATACACAAATTTCTATAAAATGAAGAATCTATTTTTAGTAAAATATAATTTTATGATTGTAACACCTGGCGCAAGCACAAAATAATATTGCAATGAAGATGCCACCATCTTTTATTTATCCCGTGAGGGGAAAGGAAAATAATGATAAAACCTTTAAAAATTGGGTTCGGGAGTTTGTTACATGAGGGGAAGACGTTAACACCCCCTCACATCCGTTGTACTCAACGAAAACCATTTGAGGAATTTGGTTTGCTTAAACAGAATAACCGTGTAAAAAGATTATATTACCGCATATTGAACAGAAAGGAAAAAAAAGAGTTTCTTATTATTAGGCTTGACGAGAGATGCTCTTGCTCCTACGTATCCCCTAAGTAAAATGAGGAAGTCAAAGCTCACGTAGTTCTTCCCGAAAAGAGTTTGTTTGTTGGTTGTTTTATCGAAAAATACTTATGTTGCATTCCATTGAGACAACAGTTTGCCTGTATACACAACTGAGGTTTAAGCGTTTGTATGTATGAGAGGAATGGATAAAGTATCGTCCGTTTTAAAAAAGTTGAAGAAATTAATTAAAAGTTCATCAATTAAGATGAGAATAGTACACCATCCATGATGTGCACCATGGACTGTACTATTCAGGCCGAGAAAGATGTGCACCAGACTCCCCTTTTTCACCTTAATTAATTAAGAAAAATCATTGATTAGAATGAGAATAGTACACCATCCATGATGTGCACCATGGACTGTACTATTCGGGCCGAGAAAGGTGTGCGCCAGACTCCCCCTTTTCACTTTAATCAATTAAATATTCGTTAATCAATCAAAATGAGAATAGTTCACCATCCATGATGTGCACCATGGACTGTACTATTTGGGCCGAGAAAGGGGTGCACCAGACTCCCCCTTTTTCACTTTAATTAACAAATCATTATTATTATTATTTTTAAGAAAATAAGTTTTCAAGTTCCAGGTCAGAAAAGAAAAAAGAAAAAAAGAAAGGGTAGAAGATGAGAGATGCATATGACAGTATGAATAATGCATGATTAATAATAATATCCACGATAAAATGAATGACGATGCAAGAATTAAATAACTCGAGGGAAATAAAGCATAAAAATTAAATCACACGCTAAATAAACAAACACAAGTTAAATCACCAAGCATCACATATCAATTAAGTAGAAATCAACTGATTAAAATAAGCCGCAGCGAAAATAAGCGCTTATTATATAAGTGATTATGTGCATAATCACTTTTATAATAATAGCCTACTTAAACAATCATTTATTCTCAAGAGTGATTAAGAGAATGATCACTTTTGCCAATAAGTGATTATTTCACTTAAACACCTTTTCTCTAAAAAAAGTTACAAAAGAAAATTAATTAATATTGCAGTGATGTACAATAGTAAACAAAAGGTGCAAGCAACAATTAAACAAAACTGAATAAAATCAGAAACTGGGCCCAAATGCAGAGGCCCAAGTCCAAGTCAGAAAATAAACCAGACTGGATCCGGGTCAAACCTAACCCGAACCGGTCCACACACCAACTGGGGGGCATGAGGTGAAATCTGGGGGGTAGGCGTAGAAAACGCAGCAGCCACCCAGAGGGCGCCACGTGGCGCGGCTTAACTTCTTTTTCTCCAACTAAACCAGAACAGAAACAGACGGGGAGAAAGAAAAACAACCCACCGCCGGCCAACCACACTTCACGTTTCCAGTCACCAAAACAAACAAATCAATATACCAATGTTTAGGTGCACCATTCTTTTTCACTTTAATCAATTAAATATTCGTTAACCAAAATGAGAATAGTACACCATTCATGATGTGCACCATGGACTGTACTATTCGGGCCGAGAAAGGTGTGCACCAGACTCCCCCTTTTTCACTTTAGTTAACGAATCATTATTATTATTATTATTATTATTATTATTATTATTATTATTAAGAAAAGAAGTTTTCAAGTTCCAGGTCAGAAAAGAAAAAAAGAAAAAAAGAAAGGGTAGAAGATGAGAGATGCATATGATAGTATATAATGCATGACTGATAATAATATCCACGATAAAATGAATGACGATGCAAGAATTAAATAACTCAATGGAAATAAAGCATAAACAATTAAATCACACGCTAAATAAACAAACACGAGTTAAATCACCAAACATCACATATCAATTAAGCAGAAATCAACTGATTAAACTAAGCTGCAACAGAAATAAGCGCTTATTATATAAGTGATTATGTGCATAATCACTTTTATAATAATAGCCTACTTAAACAATCATTTATTCTCAAGAGTGATTAAGAGAATAACCACTTTTGCCAATAAGTGATTATTTCACTTAAGCACCTTTTCTCTAAAAAAAGTTACAAAAGAAAATTAATTAATATTGCAGTGATGTGCAGCAGTAAACAAAAGGTGCAAGCGGCAATAAAAAAAATGAATAAAAACATAAACTGGGCCCAAATGCAGAGGCTCAAGTCAGAAAATAAACCGAACCGGGTCCGGGTTAAAGCTAACTCGAACAAAAACTGGGCCCAAATGCAGAGGCCCAAGTCAGAAAATAAACCGGACCAGATCCGGGTCAAACCTAACTCAAACCGGTCCACACACCACTAGGGGACATGAGGAGAAATCTGGAGGGCGCACGTAGAAAACGCAGCAACCACCCAGAGGGCTCCACGTGGCGCGGCTTAACTTCTTCTTCTCCAACTAAACCAGAACAGAAACGGATGGGTAGAAAGAAAAACAACCCACCGCCGGCCAACCACACTTCACGTTTCCAGTCACCATAACAAACAAATCAATATACCGTTTCGATCAGTTTTTCGCAAGGATCATGAATCTATAATTAGTTTCAACGAAAATCACATGAACAACACAAAATCAACCAAACAAAACTCGGATCCGAAAGTTCAATACTACCAAGTCAAAGCAAATTTCACGAAAATACTGGAAGGGAAGTGCTTAGAACGATATGGGGAACATGAATCTTCACTTATTCACGTTCGATTGCAAGCAAATAGGACGGATCAAGAGTTTCTTTTTCGGCCGGAACTTTGAGCGTTGGTTTAATGGCTTTCCGGACACTTTTTACGAAACGGACGGTGGATTTGTGTTCCTTGATGTCTAATTAGTATAGATCGACTGTTTGATTTTGAGTTTTGGCAAATTTTTGGCTCGGCGGAAAATGGAATTCCGGTGGTGGTTTTGGAATTCCGGCGGTGGCGCCAGAAAAGTGTTGGTGGAGGAGGGAGGAGGGATTCTCTGATTTTTTTCCTTGAAGTTTGTGCTCAAATGATTGAGTGTGAATAAAATAATATATATAGTAGGATTAGGTGAGTGGTATTTGTGTAATAATGTGTTTAAAGGATAGATTAATAGAAAAATAGTGATAAAATTGTAATAAGAATAAATGAAAAATGACTATGAGGGAGAAATGGTGAGGTGGCATAAAATGATTGATCCAAATGTCAAATTTAATTTATATCGGAAAAAATACAAATAAATCGAATAAAATGGATGAAAGTGCAATTAAATGAAAAATGTACTAAACTTATTTTTTAATTATGGAAAATGTGGGGACAAAGGTATAAAATTAAATAAAATGATAAATGAACTAAAATTATTTATTTTTGATATTTTCTTATAAAGTGGATAAATTCCCTAAAAATAAAAGAATAAAAACAAACATATTTTGTAACTCTTTTTGGACATTTTTTATAAAAATAAGAAATAATTTTCTAAATAAAACATTTATTAAAAAGTCGAAAATTAGGGTATTACAATGACCAAATTTATATAATTTTTTTGACTAATTGACCAAAAAAAAAACAAATACTTTAAAGAAATAAGATTTTTTTTTTCCGATAAAGTTCGCAAGCATGGCATCATCGTAATTCATCAACATCCCCAATGCACCATAAGGCACTTCCACTCCTCTATCATCTCACCAAAATAATTATTAAAATAAAAAATAAAAGAAAGGGTGGGGGGGCATAAACCAAACCCACCAAAACACACTATCCATAAATAACATCAACAACATCATACAGAAAATTTGCGATCATATTTCTCAAACTTAATATTAAGCTGTCTTAGTTTTTTTGTTAACAGAAACCTTATACTCGATATATTGAGGGATGGTATCTTTCATTATCTTTGGGGATGAAAAATCAAAATCCGAAGCAGTTACACCGGTGAGTTCTGGATGATCTTTTAGATATGCCGATATATCATTGTGGGTTCTTAGTCTTCTACTTGTAGGTGTGATGTAGTAACAGTCCAATTTAGAGTAATCTTTTCTAAGTACCAAGATTCTCTTGAAACCTTGCGGAGTCTTTGGAATGCTAGGCTTGTCAAAGGCCCATGTCCGACTAGAATCATATTCAATATCAGCAGGATCAGCACAACTGCAATTAGCCTTTCTGCTACAATCAAAAGGTTCTCGAACGATTTTGAGTCGGATCTCTTCAAACTCATCTTGCGTATCAATCACTCTCCATTTCAAGCAATTTTTGCACTGCGCAGCATATGTATCAACTAAACCTTGAGTTTTCATTGGTCTCTTGGCAGAAGAGGATGGGGTTTTAGAGAGATCTTGGGGTCCTGGCATAGATTCAGCTGAGAGGGTTGTGGGGAGACAATGTTTAGGGTTTAGGGGAAGAAGAGAAGATGTCACTGATCTAGTTAGCTGATGCTGGACAAGAGAGCAAAGAATATAGATTTCAATTACAAAGAAAACATAAACAATAACCAAAGAGAAAGAGTAGACAAATTATTGAGTTTATAATTCACCCACACTACACAATGAATAAACTATGCTCTCATGCTTAAATTTATATTAAATCAAGAATTTTCTTTATAGTAATATATTAAAACAACTACCATACACAAATTTATATAAAATGAATAATCTATTTTTAGTAAAATATAATTTTATGACCAAATTTATATAATTTTTTTGACTAATTGACCAAATTTATTGTAATATATTAAAAATGCATCTATATTTATATTTATATTAAATTTATAATAATATATTAAAACAATTTCCATATAGAAATTTATATTAAATGAAGAATCTATTTTTAGTAATATAAATATTTTTTTGACCAATTCTTTTTGACTATTTGACCAAATTTATTGTAATATATTAAAAATAAATCCATATTTATATTTAATTAAGAAATCTATTTATAATAATATGTTAAAATAGTTCAATATATCAATATCAATTTGTATTAAATCAATTTAATCTCATATCTTTTTCGAAACTTCTTTGTATTGTGCTATTAGCTCTTAAATCTGAGATATGAAATGGGAGCTATTTATAAGCTTCTAATGGGCTTCTTTAGCGAGCCACCGTGACACGGTGACTATGGGACAATTTTGTTGGATCGTGTAAATATTTATTCATCGCATAGGAGATTCGCCAAACTTTTCACCATCGTGGCACGATATAGGTCACTATGGCATCGTGGCACAATATAGGTCACTATGGCACAATGGGTCATCAGTGTTAGCTGATTTTTGCATTTTCTTGATCATTCTTGCTCTTTTTAGCCCATTTTCCATTTTTCTTGATTCTTCGAGAAAGTACTTGAGTACTTAAGGGTTTTTGTGTAATCTAGGTATGAAAAGAACATAAACTAATCTAAAAGTATACTAAAAATGTACTAGAAATATCATAAAAATTCCCGTCATCAAGCATCAATTGGGCTAGGGTCTTTTTTGCAAGAAACAATTATCGATTTATGAAACAAACACACAGTAGAGCGAGAGATGTAAGTTAACATAACAATTTGTAACAAATTTTGTAGCTAATCAATATTAACATATTAAAACCAAACATGATATTGTTTACAATACCCCATTTACCTGGTGTAAAATCAATTTTATAGGTATAATTTATTAACATGTATGTGTCAGATTACAAAGACATCCCCTATACATAATTTAAATACCAAAAGTTTATAAAACAAAACAACTAAAGAAAAATGCAAAAATGAATCAGAATAATAATAACAATACACATAATATACTTGAAAACAAATTTCAAACGCAAGAAGGGAAATACATCCGTATTGTTTCTCAATGAAATGAAACATTTTAGTCATATATTTGTCATTTTGGTTTATGAGTATTGCTCATCAAATCATCATAAACAATCATCAAATTAGCACATATAAATTACATATTTTTCTCTTAAGTTTCTAACCTTGTGTCTTTATCATCCTCATGGATCTTACTATTTTTTAAGTACCTAGAAACTATTTTTTTTATAGCAAGCCTTATCGCCGCAGCAACAACATTTCTTGGAGTAAACCCAAGAACACAATGCATTTCAATCATGGTATGAAGACAATTGACAAAAGTAAATGACTGCATATTTGGATTGTTCAAGTGATGTACTTTTGGGACCCGGGATGAAAAAAAACTAATTTTTAAGGTCAATTTGGAAATATTTTCATTGGACACTGGTCGCTGTCGTGCGCGGTTAAAATATTTTATAAAATTAAGGAATGTAGTACAAGGTAGTTAACTTTGATTGTCTCTCAAGGACTCTTCTTGATCGAAGTTTAACAATATTAGAATCAAAGTAGAACTGTAGATAAAAAAAAAGGGTTTTCGGTTCGCAAAACAGTTAGCATGAAGTTGTGAAAATCAATTAATGAAAGATTGGCCCATTAGTTTTAAGTTCCTAGTGGACCAAAAACTTGAAGCCCAACTCGTTTGGTAATAAAGAATTGTGGCATATAGATGGTTTTACAGTGGGATGAGGGAAGAAATTACAGGTTATTATTAATTTTATTTTTTATTATGAAATCTAGAGATTAGAATTCCACCATTGAAAATAAATAACTAGATGTACCAGAGTTCGAACCTCGAATCCTGTACATACATGCATAGAACACCAAAGAATCTATTTTTCAAAAATAAGTCATGTGTATTCCAAATAAGTCCTCGATCAGTCATCATTCATTCATGCAACAGTGCAACCACTCCTATGTGAGATGTAACACCTTGATTTCCCAACTATTAATTATCTTAACTTATTTTATTAATATTTTAAAATATAGACACAAAGGTGTAACATTCTTTTCCAAATTAAATCTAATTACTATAGTAATTTAAACATGCAGCGAAATAATTTCAAAATAAAAATATTTTTCCAACAAAATCTGAATATATAATTTAGTATGAAAAGATTTGTCAAAAAAAAAAAAAGTATGAAAAGATCACAATTTTCTAAAACTTCCATAAATGATTCAACAAGGTTCCAAAGATCCTAAAGTTATAATTCCAAAAACAATAAATGAAATTGCCTCAAGTCTTGTATCCAAAACGACTCCAAAAGACTTAAAACAAAAATGTAACGCAACTCATAATGCCATCTCGAACACCGTAATCTAAGTTTGGACTCCTACCTGAAAACTACGGTTGCACACTGTAGAGTCAAGTAAGAAGGGAAATGTTAAGGTGAGCAAAAAATATCAAATGATAACCGAAGTAAAATCGTAAAAAGAGATAGCTAAACAAGTATCAAAGAAATGTTCACCATAGCGGGTGACCGCGCGTGCACTCACAATCAAATAACATTAAACTACAACAATACGTTAGATATATCTCACACAATATATAGATTATAGACTCCTCTTCGTACCAAGGGCTACTTCATTGCTACATCATTAACTACATCTTTAGCTACATCATTTGCTACATCTTTAGCTACATCATTTGCTACATCATTTATACATAATTGCTACATCATTTATACATATAATAGCTACAACATTTACAATATCATTTTCTACCTACATCATTTCAACAACTTTATAATAGCATAGTTCAATATCACTAGTAATAATTATACATCACCTTTAACAGCGGCTTGATTCCAAACATCAATAATTAACACTATAAAACCAACACCAATAGTCATCAACCTCTTTTCAACATAATTTCATCATCATTTCAACATCATTAACTCAACTTCATTAAAACACATGAATGCACATACTTAGTCAAAATCATTGTTCAAACCAGACAACAATTCAGACCACAACAATTATTATCATTGAACAACACCTTAAGCAACACCAATGGATATTTAAAATCAACATCTTAAACAAATAAAAAACGGCTTACATCGACATCAATAACAACGACTTAAAACAACACCAATACATAACAATTACTAGCACTTCATTTAAATACCCTAATAACAACTCGTTGAAAATTCATTATCCTAAGAATTAAGTGATTGAATCAATTAATCCATAACTTCCCTCATCTACATTCTCTAACACTTCACAAGCTGTTAATGAGTTAATACTAACTCCATTTTTTTTCAAAACAATTCCTTTCTATTTACTCACTAAATTTATTATGAAAATAATTACTTAAAACTCATTAACGAAACATGTCAATAAACACATCTTCAATGCACAGATCATAACTTGAGCAGTGATTATCCAATTGAGACTCAAAAATATTCGTTAGAAAGCTAAGACAAAATGCTACAAGTTTTATGCTGACCTCAGGAACTAAATCGGAGGGAAAATTATTCAAATAATTATGTTTTCATTTCAGACTTTACAAAAAAGATTTTGTCTTGTTCACCGTGTAGGCAATAACTTTGGGTGCAGCTATCCAATTGATGCATATAAGTAGGCGTTGGAAAGTTAAGGAAAAGAGCTACAACTTTGATGTTTATCAAAAATTCCAGTTCGGACTTCTTGATGGTGAAAAATTCCGATCTCTAAACCACTAAAGCTGACAGTGGATTTTTTAGTTATAAATTTCAAATTTTAACTTTTCCAAAACCCCAATTTAATACGGCACATACACGCGGCTTATAATGACGTTTACGTTTATTATTGATTAAATTGTACCTACTCAACATCTCTAAGAATAAGAACAAAACAACTTCGTCTAAGACTTCAAACACAAGATAAAACTAAGTCTTGTATTAGATGATTAAACTTTCACAAACTCCATAACTCCACAATTCAATATTTTGAAAATTCAAAACTTCAATGACAACAACAAGTATGAATTAGATGATAACAATGATAGTATCATAAGTTTGATATTAGAACAGAGAAGTTCAAAACAACACCAAGCATAAAGTAGCAAGAATATGGTAAAAAGAGAAAAAGAATGACAAGCTATATTCTTGTATTTAAACTTCTGAAAATCATAGAGATTGTGCACAGCTCCCTTACCTTAATTCTTAGCAGCAATTTACTCTTTATTTTTGTGATTTGATCTTCCCAAATTTCCAAAGCTCCACTTCTTTCTTTATTGTCTTAGGTTTTTAAGAAAAGTGATAATCCTAATTTAGTTTTAAACTAACCTATTTATAGAAGATTAATAGGTTTTTTTTATTCATAAAAGTAATATATATCTTCAGCTGATTTGTTTTCCAAATTTAACTTCCTAAAAAATCTACAATGGTTGTTTTATCTCTTTTTAAAATAAAATTAGACAAATTTCTAATTCACACCCCCTATTTTACTTCAAATACACCTCTCTTCTCTTATTGTAATTTAACAAAACTTTCTCATTAATTAAATAATTATATTCTTACCATCTCAATCCTTCTACTATATATTCCAAATAATTAATTTATTAATTAACATGTCACAACATTAGCAAAACCACACAAACACATCAAAGAAAGACATAAATAATAAAATAAATCTAAAAACTAACTCAATTTTCATAAATTGAATAATTCTTAAAATTGGGGTGTTACATGAGATGTGAAACATAAGTATTGAAGAAATAAACAAAATTTTAACAATTATTCTGTACAACTCAAATAATAAAATTGTAAATTTATTTAATGTATTAAAATACAGAATCGAACACACATATTCACACTTATTTATATTTAGTTTGTGAGTTTCACTGTTAAATACTTTAAATAAAATAGGTTTTTTTTAACAAAAAAATTATTAACATTTTTCACATGATTTTATTTTTACCATTTTTGCTAATTAGCATCTTTTGCAGATGTTGAACAAGTTGTATGACAACAATAAAAACATGTCACTTTTATCATTTAGTTTTCCATATGTTTTTTCAACCGTAATCAATGTATATTAGACGCTAAATATATATAAATAATTATATTTTCAGTTTAAATTTAAATTTTCATTGCTATGTTGCTAAAGTCCAGTATTTTCTGTTAAACCTGAAAGAACCTCCAAGATCACATGTTTGATTAATTTTCTTTATTGAATAACTTTTTTAATTTTCCTTTTGGCATATTCCCTGTAATCTAATTGTTAGCTAGTTACTTAATAATTGGAATTGTTTGGGGATTATTGTTTAGGCAACTTGTTTATTATGTCTATCACAGGTTATGATATATATATATTCATTCAATATTTATGACTGACTGGTTATAAAACTAACTAAACAAACAGAAATCAAATTTGGCTGAGTTCATTCGATTAAACAAAGAATGTGTTCAACCAACCATAGACGATGAACAAGTGTCACTAAAGACGGTTGCGATCATAGCATTACTCGGCCAACCCTATTGCTAAGCGTTATAATCCATATCAGTTTTCTATTTGAATAAACTTAAACAAGCGTTGACTTGATTCGAATAACTTTAAAACACAAACTCGAACATATTAAGCATCGTGGAATTTGTGCATAGAGTATTAAAAGAATGCAAAACTGATATAAAACAACAATAGATATATGAAGGAAATTGTTATTAAGCACCGAACCATAAGAACACACAAACGAGTTTCTGTCACCGATGGACCAACCTAAAGGGTTTTTAGTTCTCCATAAGCTTCAGCCAAAATCCTTTTGTTTTTTAATGAGTGACTGAATCTATAAGACCTAGACTGAGTTTTGGTATTTATAATGCAAGGAAAACATGCCTTAAAATAATCAGGCCGATAAACATAAGTTATCTTGAATTTTCAGCATGTTTTATCCTCATTCACATGCTTTCTAGCAAACTTCCCAGAAGGTCACTCATCCAAACGCTATTCCAAGTCAAGCACGCTTAACTATTGAGTTCTTATTTGTTGGGCTCCCAAAAAGAAGATGCATCTTGTTGGTATAGGTAGTACCTACCAATGTTTATAAACCATCCTTCAAACCATGCAGTCTCACACCTGCACAGCCTCAGGATCCCTCTCATTTCGATGTGGATTCGCTCATTGCCTAGAATTGTTTTTTTTTTAAATAATTGAGTTTGCAGTTTCCGCTAAAAATTAAAATAAATAAATTGAGTTGGCAGTTTCTAGTAGAATTATTTTTTTATGGATTTGTTATTTAGAGGCGGTTTCTAGTATAATTTGCGGCGGTTATATTATAGTTAGTGGTGGCTTTATAATATTTAGCGGAAATTTTATTTTGCGGCGGTTTAATAAACCTCGCAAAGTAGGAATTTATTATGCAAAGTGCACAGGTTATTTAGCGAGGGTTTATAACCACCGTTAAATTATACTAAAAACCGACGATAAATAATAGATCTATTAAAAAAAAGTGCATCGATCATTTACCGAGAATTTTAGACGCCATAAAACAGATCCTCCGCTAAATATAATAAAACCGCTATAAATTATACTAAAAATCCCTATATAACAAATTTTAAAATAAATAAAATTTAATTTTTTTATTTAAAAAAAGCTGAGTTGGCATTTTTTTTAAAAAAATTAAAAAAAATGCATAGTGGCACGTCATGTCACCAGCCACATCATTATTCTACCAAGTTAGATTTTTTTGACTTTGACCAGGGGTAAAATTCAGAATCTGATATTACAGGGGCGTAAAACAACAAAATAATTTTATAGGGGGTAAAACAACTTTTGTGTATTTTATAGGGAGTAAAATATAATTAACCCTTATTTTTTTTATAAAAATAATAACATTTAAGTAAAAAAGTTAAACTAACACGACTCTCCCCTAAATAAAAATCTAGCTCCGACACCGATAAACGGCAATAGATATAGATACTCTTGAATACAAAACAATTAAAAAAAGATGAAAAAGTAAAACACATAAGCGAAATGTACTTTTAAATTCATTCTCACAAATTGATCGATTATAAAACTCATTTAATTATTTTTCATCAAAAAAAAAATTCATTTAATTAAACCAATGAGATTTGAGTTTAATACTTAAAAAGACTAAACTCTCATAACGTGATATTATAAACCAAGTTTGAATCATGATCGAAAGATGTGCCTACTTTTAATGGAAAATTTCTCTTCTGCCCCCCAATATTCTTCCCCCCCCCCCCCTCCAACTACCTTATTTATTCTTATACAAAAATTTCGTGATCTAAAATCCGAAATGTATTTCGGTATCCACGTCTCGAAATGAACTACTTTCACTCAGAAATTATTTCAGTATCGATACTGAACTTATCAACATCGGTGCTGAACTTAACATTTCGGGTTCTAGATCCAAAAATGGTGCCTGCACCCCAAAACTCACCCAAAGATCATTTCAGCATCATCAATGCTGAACTTAAAAATTTGTACCATTTTGGGTTCTAGATTCCGAAATGGTGTGCACCTTCCAAAACTCACCTAGAAATCATTTCAGCATCGATGTTAACTTATTAGCATCGATACTGAACTTTAAAACTTGCACCATTTCGGGTTCTAGATCCCGAAATGTTGCCTGCACCCCCCAAAACTCCGCACATACTTCGGGTTCTACATCCCAAACCTCATTTCGGAATCTACGTTTTGAATTGAAGGGCAATTTAGGATTTTAAGAGGGGGGTAATAGAGAAACGTCGGGGGGGAGGGGGAAGAGAAATTTTCCTTTTAATGTTTCAAACAAAATTATCTCAAATGGAGAGAATCTATAAAAACATATATCATTGAATTTTTGAGAGTTTAATTAATAATTAATTAATTCACTCACACATACAAAATAAGTAATGCTCCCTTCATTGTAAATTAAACGTACGATTGATGAGTTTACGTATGTCAATATCCTTCTTTGAACACAAATATATTTAATATGTATTATAAAAAAATTTAAATTTTTTTGTATTTTAAAAATATTTATCGAAATAAATTGAACAATATTATATATCTTAATATTTATTTTTATATAGTAATTAAAATATATTGTCAAAATATATTATATAAATAAAGCATACGTAATTCAAATGACATTTATTTTAAAATGAAAGGAGTAAAACTTAACAAAACAAAATGCAAAAATGTTGGAGACACCTGCAACACCTCTGCTGCTTCTTCAGCTACATTATGTTAGCTATTCAAAAAAGTGAGACTGATTAGTCACAACAAGGTGTGATAAGCTAGGGCTTTTATTCATGGGACCATTTTTGTTGGACCATAATGTGTTGTCCTATGTATGTTAGTTACCTTTCTGACCCCACAACCCATGCAGTTAATAAGATCATGTCTTTAAAGATTCGTTCTATATAGTTCTACTTGCTCAGAATCTCTTGCTCTAGTTGTAACTTTGCTTTATTTTTTCTTCAACTTATTCTTCAACTCTATGTGTTACTAATATCAAGAAGATGAAAACAGAGGAAAAGAAATTTCTGAGACAGTTTATATAGAAAATAAAATAGTTTTGTATCTTCATCCGATAAGTATTATGTATTTTTTCAAATTATCAAAATATTTTGTCATATGACATGATAGATTTATGATTTTTTATTCGATGACTTTGTAAAACTACTTTACATTTTTATTTTTATTGTATAAAAATCAAATACAAACACACGCACAGAGAATATATATATATATATATATATATATATTCAACAAAAAGGATGTAGAACGAAAGCTGCAACACCCTAAATATATATAAAATACAAAATAAAGAGAATACATAAAATAGTGGAAGACATAAAACCAAATGAGGATAAAACAAATTAAACACAACAAAAGTGGAAGCAAATTTACACACTACAATTACTATCAAGCGAACTCGCATACGAGTCCGAAACTAAATAGCTAAAAAAGGTGAGACGAGCATCTTCACGTACCAACGGCTGCCTGCACAAATCACAACAAGAAATAACAACGCTTTCGCACCTACAGTCCAAGTCCAAGAACAAGGATAAAAAGCAACAGATTGCGATCGAGAGTGAACCAAAGCAAACTTCGAACCGGTTAGAACAACCCCAAACCTCCGACACGGAGGAGCACAACCCAAAATCAGTGGCAAGATTCAGAACTACCACCAACCACCCATAAAAGTGGATGCAACACCACCACACGACCCTTGCGGACCTACAATGACGGCGAGCCAGAGGACAATGACACGACGAGAGGCTGGGAAATCACGTGGAAGCTTAGACCCCGAAGGAGAAGGATAAACCACCACAGACCAACTACCACCGCCACAAGAGAAGTGGTGTTGATCTAACCAAACCTCCATAAATAAAGAGATCCGGTGGAGGCAGAACAGATTGGAACGAACCACCAAAACCACCGCAAAAACGCAGGCGCCGATCTGGGCTATGGTGATGCAGAGGGCAGCGGCTCACTCATTGCACCACCACCAACCTTGTCTATATCACAAAGGACTTATTCTTATAACATCTTGAAGTCATTTAACAATATTAATGGTTTCAAATATCTATTTTATAATTTTAGTCATAGTTATTATTATTTAAAACCATTTAACAATAATAATGTCATTGTTCTTTTATTTTATTAGAAACCATAACATCTTGTATTAATATTTTTTCCTATTTTAAAATGGTTAAAATAATTTATGAAACAATTCCACCAAAAAAATTGTTTTGACATAATTTTAGATTAAAATTAACTACTAATAACCATACATAATATTCTATAAATTATTCTTAATCAATAAAATAAAATTCATTTAATAAAAGAAAACTCCAAAAAAATTGGGGGGCAGGGGCGGTCGAGGCCAGGGCCCAGGGGCCGGAGGTGTGGGGGGCTAGGGGTGGGGGGCGCGCGAGCAATGAGGGGTGGGGGCGCGCGAGAAAATAAGGTGGAGGGTGTGGGAGTAAAATAGTATTTTTTTACATGGATCATACTTGCTAACTACAACATACATAGTTGTAGTTAGCAACCCCTATATATATATATATATATATATATATATATGGTCAATTCTTTTCCTTTTACCTTTCAGAAAGGAGTATATTTATGATCTGTGTTTCTTTGTCTTTCTTTCATCTTCATTCTTTTGCTTTTGTTCATATTATATATTCTTTCTTTTTTTCTTCTCCTCTTTTTTGTTTTATTTTATGTGTTTTATTCAATGTATATAATAAGGTCTGTAAAATGAATATTCTACTTCATGGAATTAATGCAAAATTGGATAGCTTTTATTTTGTAGTTTGTGCTTTTATTTTCTTTATTTGTTACTTCTATTACTTCTTAATTAGTTACTTCATGAAATTATCTTCACAATTTAGCGGTGAGTTGTCATTCTAAAAATAAAAAATTTAGCGGTGAGTTTGTTTGTGTCAGAAAACTTTTATTTATTGTTTGAGTCTTTTCTTGTATCATTCAGAAAGTAGAAGGATTGTTAGAAGAACATTTTAATGATTTGGCACATAGTGGGATGGGTGTTATGGGGTGCAAGAAATGAAAGAATATTGTGAGTCAAAATTGAAGATAAGGTAGACATTTTTGAAAAGATAAAATATGTTTTATGGAAGTGGTTGTTGATAAAAAAAAAGGGTAATTCTTCATGCCTGTTTTATGAATGGTGTGTTGACCCATTATTTTGTTTTTTATATATAAGGGCCACAAGAGTACAAATGTAACAACTAAGATATCCCAACTATTTTGGCACCCCGAGAAGCCACTAAAAGTACCATAGTGAAATATATATATATATATAAAGGAATGATACAAACCTTGAGGGGACTAGACCAAAACTCAAGGTGTAAAAAAATATCTGTCTCATTGAAAACTTTATCAAGGAAAACCCAATAGAATAAAATTTGATGAAGGGAAAAAGAGTGCAAAGATAAAATACAAAGTCAAACATAAACAATAACATTAACATCAAAAAAATCTAAGTAAAGATAAGTCTTAGTTATGATTGAAATCATTCCAACTAGAGTTTGGCAAACTATCCCACCAAGTGAAGTTGTTTATTGATAAACTAATGGTCACTAATTTATCAGCACAACAATTCCATTATCTGAAAATATGAATGACTTTGAAATTCATTTGTGAAACAAGATGCATGCATGCAATTTTGTCATCTGTTGTGAAGAGTCAACGGGATAATGTGAGATTGCTTGAAAGTCAATGATTAAGTTGTGAATCAGTTTCTAGCCAAAGATATATGATGCCAACCCTTATCAAAAAACAATTTTGATGGTCAAAGTAGATTCCATCAATCCAGCATGCATGGAGAGGATGCCATAAGATCTCTTTAATTCTAGGAGCCTTTAGAGCATGAATTTTCACATTAAAAGGCTTAAGAATCACAAATTCTACCATGTTAGGAGCACCTGAAATGTTAGTACAATTTCCACTAAGAGGAACATTAGAAATAATAAAATTGATAGAAGTTCTCCAATCTATTTTTTTATCCTAATTCTGCAACTATTCTTGCAAAACTAAATAATGTTAAAAATATTAATAACAGCACGATGAATATTGCACTGGCCATACCAAGACTTATCCCAAGAGTTGAGGATATAATGCACATAGTTAGTGTCAATATGAATGTCAATGATACTTTGCAATCAATTCCATATTTGATTGGCAAAAGGACAAACGAAAAAAGATGCAGAGATGATTCTAGGCTGGCACAACAAAGATGACATTATGAAATAACAAATAATTCTCCATATATACTGCTCAGGGTTCGAACCCAAGATCAAATAGTTAAAAGGTTAAAGTATCTATCACTTGTACCACACTATCTTAGTTTGTTGTTGACCCATTAGATTGTATACTAAGATAATTGAACTAGCATAATGGGTATTGGGTGAGTATTGAGTTGAGTACTTCTTATACTTATTTTTATTTATAGTATATATATATATATATTGTTTGCTGTTAAAAAAAAAAGAAGGATGGTGGGATCGAAGGGGGCCGATTTTAGTTATTTGGCGCCGTATGTATGAGTGTTATTGTGTGCAAGAAATAAGAGAATATTTCGGGACAAAATTTCAATTACAGTAGGAAATGCTTAGTGGTGCGAAACAAAGGTCACGAATAGTAACGAAAATGCACAACTTTCCATATTTGCATGAATTATAGGTTTTATTTTTTGGTACATGATGAATTGTAGGTTTGGAGCAGTGCCTGCTCTTTTATATTTTAATTAAAATAACAAGATTAAATTAAGTATTACTTCAGTCTCTAAATATAAAATTTTGTTTGACCAAATTGTACTATTTATCTATCATGTTTTTTACCGTATTTTTTTAATAATATATAGATGCAAATATTAGGATATCTAATTTTTATAATTTTTATTGCTACACAATTAAATATATTAGTGATTAAAATTGTGTGTTGGCGTACGTGCAGTGGTCAAACAGAGTCTTATATTTAGGGACGGAGGTAGTATTAAAAATCCAACTTGATAGAGTGTTTGTTTTAATTTTTCTTCTTTGTACGGTGTTTGTTTTATTCAGATTTACTATAATTTAAATTCAGTGACTTTACCTTAACGTTACAGTTCTGGAGGCATGATAATTCCGAATGTTTAAATTTTGTCATATCAATTGTAGGCTTTGTCATTAGGTGATTTTATGTTATTATGATTAAATTTCTGCAAATTTGAATATATTATGATTTTAATGGATATAATTTATAAATTTGAATGGATGATGTTTTTTTTAATCAAAAAAAATTATAATATGAAATATTTGAATTAGCAAACAACCAATGAAAACCAAAAATTGGAATAAAAAAAGCAGGTATACATCTAAGTACTGAAGCATAAGAAATATTGTGTCGGTGTAAATAGTGAAGCACAATCAATTCGTCAGTTTTCGTAGCCAAGGTATCGCACTATATAGCAGTTCTCCAATTACAGTAGACATCTTTGAAACAATCAAGTATGTGTCAATGAAGTGGTTGCTAGCAAGAAATGGTACCTTGCTAATTTATCATATTTATTTTATGAATGGTGTGTTAACTCATTAGATTATATACTTAATAGTCGAAGCTAAGTGTCCAACTAACATTATGGGTGGATATAGATCTAGAGTTTTTATATGCATTTTTAATATAGAGTGGTATTTTGTTTCGTTTAAGTACCTTATATACTTTATTTCATTTGTAATATAAATAAAATAATTTTTGCTGTATAATAAAATCATAAATTGACTGCGAGCCGAGATTTATCTGTCTAAGTTTTCATTCTATCGCTGATGCATCATCTTTTGGCTCACGAAGCTGCTTTTTAGATTCTGATGGGCCCGTCACTTTTGATTCGAGATCGGGAGTTAGCGTCTAGTAGCATCTTTTGGGTTAGAGTGATGTTTTCTTTGGTAGTCTGTTAGCTGTGGAGTGTGCTTCTAAAAATGGGATTAGTAGTATATCTCTAGGTGATGTTTGTTTTGGTATTTTTCATTGGTTTTCCGTTTATATACGGGCGCCTTTGTTTGTAGTCATCTTTTATCAGTCTCTGTTCGTCTTGTACAGAAATCTGATTATTATTATTAATAATAATATATTTGCCGTTCAAAAAAAAAATCATAAATTTTAATACTTTCTTCTTAGTGTTAAGAATAATTTTATTTTACATTTAAATATGTTTACTAGTTGCTTAGGGTTTTCAGAGAAAAAAGATATTGGAGCAATCACTACTTTCCGCTTTTACTTTTTATGGACATGAACGATGCTAAGGCCACTTCTTTTTCTACATAATTATAGAAAATTCTCTTTTGGAATATTATATATTCAAGATATTTTTATTCTTTTATTTTAGTAGTATAGATATATTTATTCTATACTTTTCAAGTTATGCTGAAGTGAGAAGACAATTTGTTTTTAGTTTTGTTTTTAGGTACTCCCACACATTCAGAATAAGTACATATAATATTTTATCCAAAAATAACCAAGTCAAACAATCCTACAAAGATTAAGTTTATGAATGTAATTTTTTAAAGATTAAATTTTGTTATACAAAAATGTTTAACCATACATTTTGTTATTCTTTTACTTTTTATTCATGTATAATTATCTATTAATATATATATATATATTGATGATTTTTTTTCGTAAACTCAAAAAAAAAAAAAGGAATGCCAAAACACTATACCTGCCCGAAAGCTACCTAGTATATAGTATATACAATCAATAGGGTTAATGTTCAATTCATAGAATAAACGTGCATTATCATTTTTTTTTTTGCCAATAACCACTTCCAAAAAATATACTTAATCTTTTAAAAAATGTCTTCCACCTCTAAAACATTGGCTTGAAATATAACTTAATTCATCGCTCTCAATAACATTCAAATTACCACGTGCCAACTAATCAATGATTGTTTTTAGTATATTCTGATATTACATAAATCATTGTTGTACAAGTAGCGAGGTTGTCTAAATTATATTCTACACCGGTCAGATTTTACTATGGTTAGCAAATAGGTGTAATATGGTACCTTTGTGTTGTAGTTTCTCTTTTACCATTATCTGTTCGTCTTATCCGGAGATATGACTCTTTTAATAATACATTTGCCGTTCAAAAAAAAAAGGTGTTATATGGAGTATTATTTTACAGGGCTTCTTCCTTGCACAACACAGCAAGTTGTGAATGGTGCACAACATCTACTTTTATTTTTAAATTATATAGTCATACAATAAATTTTATAAAATTTACCGTTGAATTAAAAGTTTATGTCATCGTATAGATTATCTCTTGCAAAATTTTAAAAAAGTTGAAAATTATTTGATATGTTATTGAGACTCATCATAATTAACTGTATTCAACAAAAACCCATAAACCGTTAATTTTGATGAATATCAATAACATATCAAGCAATTTTCAATTTTGTACATAAATGATCTATATGATATAAATTTTTAATCCAACTAACCATTGATTTTGTAAAATTCGCAGTGTAGTTTTATAATTTTAAGTGTTGTACACCATGGATCATTTGAAGAACTTGTGCATTTTAGAAATAGCCTTATTTTACACCGTTTTAAAACCAGTGTAAAAAGACATTAGTTTACGACACCGTGTAAAATATATATCGATCAACATAGAATAAGGTACAATAAAATTCTCCCTTCATTTTTTGTCTAAATTAAATTCTTTTGTAACAATAAACATTTTCTTAATAATTTGTTATAAATAGTATAAATTTTTTTTGATTAATTAACATAGGGAATAAAATTTTTACCTTTTAAAATAAATAATAGATGCATATACTATAGTTCAAAGTTCAAACTCAAACCTTTTTCATCAGTACTATATATATCTTTGCAAAATAAAACTATGTTCATGGGGACACAATAAAATAAAAAAATCATTGATTAAAAAGGATAAAATAAAAGCAAGAAAAAGCAAAGGATAATGGCAATTATATATAGTATAAAGAACAATATTATTTCGCAAATATACTTGCTGTCTTTCCCAAATGAAGAATATAGAAGACAAATGACGTTTAATTTGTGTCTGCAACATATACACATGATTTAACTGACTTTGTCTTGAAGAAAGCATGCATGCGTCATTAATCATGCCATCAAATTGAAACCCTTGTGAGGGTCAGCTCACAGTACAAAAGCTTCAAGTTGCCCCCCATGCATATCTCTCTGCAAAAGTGAGGTTGTGGGTGGTCCTAATTCCTCATAGTGAAGTGAGAAATATTCAATTATAAAAAATAAAAAGATAGATACCATAACATAATTGGTCCCTTCCTATTGTTTCCTTTCTCCAAATTGTAGCTATTAAACTAGGATATGGATTATGGATTCTTAAAATGATTTGACAATTTTTGCACTCTAATTAATTTATTTGGACTAGTGATTTAAGATCGGAGGGACTCATAGAAATTGCACCATGCAACCACAATTGGACTGGACTATCATATAAAGTTTTTGATGTCATACATCGAAATTGTGATTTGTTAAGCCTCATTATCTATATTTACATGCATTTTTCCGCATAATTTTCAATGTAATTATAAGGCTAAATTGCACTTTTAACCTCCTGTGTTTTAAAAACTTGCGATTTTGGCCCCTGTGTTTCAAAATAGTATTTCTAGCCCCTTATATTTAACCCCTTTTGCAAAAATCAATTTTGACCAAGTCAATGCTGACGTGGCAAGTCATTTATGTAACATGGATGTCAGGTCATCACCTAATAATAATTATAAATAAAAAAAAGAAAAAAAAAGTACAATTTAATTAAAGAAACATAAATCCCTTAAAAACCTGCAAAACTGTTGTCGCTAAGGCAGCTTGAAGGGCTTTATCATGTCCTTGACTCCTTATAGGAGGACTCATAACATACCTTGACCACATGAAAGTTGAAATATGGCTTATAAATTTTTAAAATTGAAGACGATAAAAGATTAACAACTATGGAAAACAATGAAACAAGTCGAGGCACTTGCTTTCCTACGGTGTCGAAATCAGGATGCCAAAGTCAAGAGTCATTAAGGGCTAAAGCAGAGACAATAGGCTCTCCAATTACCCTTGTCCTGCATTTTGAAAACAAATAGGTAACATCGCTGAAATTAAGTTATAGTAGGAGTGTTCCCAAAATCTCTTAGCTTTTCTCAATAAAATTTGAGAAAAACACTAAAGATTAAACTTAAGAACTTGACTTCCGAGCCTTAGCGATTTCTTCCATTGCATCAATGCTCATTACGTGAACCACATATAAATAAAGCAGTGTTCACAAAATCCTTTAATCTAATTGCACTTTTTTTTATAATTATTATTAGGTGATGACGTGGCATCCATGTCACATAAATGACTTGCTACGTCAGCGTTGACTTGGTCAAAATTGGTTTTTGCAAAAGGGGTTAAACATAAGGGGCTATAAGTGCTATTTTGAAACATAGGGGGCCAAAATCGTAAGTTTTTAAAACATAGGGGGCCAAAAGTGCAATTTAGCCTAATTATAATTGCAATTTAGAATTGAACATTCTCCTTACATTTCATTTTTCTAATATCAATATATTGAAATTTTTGTCGTTCATCTTTGGAGTCCCCACGAAGTGTTTTTTTAAATGACAAATATAAATATATAATAAATAGATGAAAATGAACAAGAGTCCAAAGTACAAATGAGTATGAAAATACCCACAAATAAAAAAAACACACACATAAAAATAGATAAGACCGTAAAACCGCCAAAGAAGATAAAAAATCGACAACACCAGAAAAAAAACAAGCACTCCAACATCAAGAAAACAAAAACACTCTAAAACCACAATCACATGAATATCCGACACCCAAAGAAGAGAAAAGAAGGTCTACCAAAAGTATTATTAAAATAAAAAATAAAAGAAAGAGTGGGGGGGCATAAACCAAACCCACCAAAACACATTATCCATAAATAGCATCAACAACAGCATGCAGGAAATTTGTGATGATATTTCTCAAACTTAATATTTAGCTGTCTTAGCTTTTTTGTTAACAGAAACATTATGCTCGATATATTGAGGGAAGGTATCTTGCATTATCTTTGGGGTTGAAAAATTAAAATCTGAAGCAGATACACCGGTGAGTTCTGGATGATCTTTTAGATATGTCGATATCTCATTGCAGGTTCTCAGTTTTTTACCTGTAGGTGTGATGTAGTAACAGTCCAATTTAGAGTAATCTTTTCTAAGTACCAAGATTCTCTTGAAACCTTGCGGAGTCTTTGGAATGCCAGGCTTGTCAACGGCCCATGTCCGACTCGAATCATATTCAATATCAGCAGGATCAGCACAGCTGCAATTAGCCTTTCTGCTACAATCAAAAGGTTCTCGAACGATTTTGTGTCGGATCTCTTCAAACTCATCCTGCGTATCAATCACTCTCCATTTCAAGCAATTTTTGCACCGCGCAGCATATGTATCAACTGAACCTTGAGTTACCATTGGTCTCTTGGCAGAAAAGGATGGGGTTTTGGAGGGATCTTGGGGTCCTGCCATTGATTCAGCTGAGAAGGTTGTGGGGAGACAATGTTTAGGGTTTAGGGGAAGAAGATAAGATGTCACCGATCTGGTTAGCTGATGTTGGACAAGAGAGCAAGGAAATTAGATTTCAATTACAAAGAAAACATAAAACAATAACCAAAGAGAAAGAGTAGACAAATTGTTGAGTTTATAATTCACCCACACTACACAATGAATAAACTATGCTCTCATGCTTTAATTTATATTAAATCAAGAATTTTCTTTATAGTAATATATTAAAACAACTACCATATTCAAATTTATATAAAATGAAGAATCTATTTTTAGTAAAATATAATTTTATGACCAAATTTATATAACTTTTTTGACTAATTGACCAAATTTATTGTAATATATTAAAAATGCATCCATATTTATATTTATATTAAATTTATAATAATATATTAAAACAATTTCCATATAGAAATTTATATTAAATGAAGAATCTATTTTTAGTAATATAGATATTTGTTTGACCAATTCTTTTTTACTATTTGACCAAATTTATTGTAATATATTAAAAACGCATCCATATTTATATTTAATTAAAAAATATATTTATAATAATATGTTAAAAAAATTCAATATATCAATTTGTATTAAATCAATTTAATCTCATCATATCTTTTTCGAAACTTCTTTGTAATGTGCTATGAGTTGCAAAATCTGAGATATGAAATGGAAGCTATTTATAAGCTTCTAATGGGCTTCTTTAGCGAGCCACTGTGACACGATCGCCATACTCTTCACCATCGTTGCACGATATAGCTCACTGTGGCACGATGGGTCATCAGTGTATGCTGATTTTTGCATTTTATTGATCATTCTTGCTCTTTTTAGCCCATTTTCCATTTTTCTTGCTTCTTCGAGAAAGTACTTGAGTACTTAGGGGTTTTTGTGTAATCTAGGTATGAAAAGAACATAAAGTAATCTAAAAGTATACTAAAAAAGTACTAGAGACAACTAAAGAGACCACCTATACATAATTTAAATACCAAAAGTTTCTAAAACAAAACAGCTAAAGACAAATGCAGAAATGAATCAGCATAATAATAACAATACACATAATATATTTGAAAACAAATTTCAAACGCAAGAAGGGAAATACATCCATAGTGTTTCTCAATGAAATAAAACATTTTAGTCATATATTTATCATTTTGGTTAATGAGTATTGCTCATCAAATCGTCATAAACAATCATCAAATTAGCATCGATAAATTACATATTTTCCTAAAGGTTTCTAACTCTGTATCTTTATCATCCATATGGATCTTACTATAGCAGGTTTAAGTACCTAGAAACTATTTTTCTATAGCATGCCTTATCGCCGCAGCAACGACATTTTTGGAGTAAACCCAAGAACACAATGCATTTCAATCATTGTATGAAGACGATTGACAAAAGTAAATGACTGCATATTTGGAGTCTTCAATTGACTTTTGAGACCAGGGATGAAAAAATAACCAAATTTTAAGGTCAATTTGGAAATATTTTCGTTGGACACTAATCGCTATCGTACACGGTTAAAATATTTTATTAAATTAAGGAATGTAGTACAAGGTAGTTCACCTTGATAATCTCTCAAGGACTCTTCTTGATGGAAGTCTAACAATATTAGAATCAAAGTAGAACTGTAGATAAAAAAAAGGGTTTTCGGTTCGCAAAATAGTTAGCATAAAGTTGTGAAAGTCAATTAATGAAAGATTATGGCCCATTAGTTTTTAGTTCTTAGTGGACCAAAAACTTGAAGCCCAACTCGTTTGCGAATGAAGAATTGTGGCATATAGATGGTTTTACAAAGGGAGGAGGGAAGAAATTATAGGTTAATATTATTTTTATTTTTTGTTAGGCAATCTAGAGATTAGAATTCCACCATTGAAAATAAATAACTGGATGTACCAGAGTTCGAACCTCGATTTCTGTTCATACATGTATTATGTCCTCTAAGCTAAGTTGATGGGGACAAATTATAGATTATTATTGTAATGTTGCCTATATGAATTTTCAATGATAAACAATTGTTTTATGAAATAAGTTTGAGTACCTCTTATTTTCTTTTTAATAAATTTTTATATATCTTAACAAAAAATAAATTTGTTTGTACAAAAATATTGATTCAAATCTAACACTAAATGCATATTCTTAAATGTATATAATGGTTTATTAAAAATAAATGTATATTTCAGAAGTGATAATGCTCACACACCTCACACACATAGAACACTAAAGAATCTGTTTTTTATAAATAAGTCATGTGTAGTCCAAATAAGTCATGAGTCATCATTCACTCATGTAACAATGCAACCACTCCAATGTGAGATATAACACCCTGATTTCCCAACTATTATCTTAGCTTATTTTATTAATATTGTAAAATAGAGACACAAGGGTGTCACATTCTTTTCTAAATTAAATCTAATTACTAGAGTAATTTAAACATGCAGCGAAATTATATTTAAAAATAAAAATATTTTTCCAACAAAATCTGAATATATAATTAATTATGAAAAGATCACAAATTTCTAAAACTTCTATAAATGATTCAAAAAAGTTCCAAAGATCTTAAAGTTATAATTCCAAAAACAATAAAAGAAATTGCCCCAAGTCTTGTATCCAAAACGACTCCAAAAGACTTAAAACAAAAATGTAACGCAACTCATAATGCCATCTCGAACAACGTAATCTAAGTTTGGACTTCTACCTGAAAACTACGGTTGCACACTGTAGAGTCAAGTCAGAGGGGAAATGTAAAGGTATGCACAAAGCATCAAATGATAACCGAAGTAAAATAGAAAGAAGAGATAGTAAAACAAGTATCAAAGAAATGTTCACCATAGCGGGTGACCGCGCGTGCGCTCACAATCAAACAACATTAAACCACAACAATAAGTTAGATATATCTCACAAAATATATAGATTATAGACTCCTCTATGGGAGTTCCAAATAGTCCATATTATATAGAAAAAATACCTCCCGAAAAAATAACCTCGTTACGGGAGTTCCAAATAGTCCACACAATAGTTTGTCAAATTAGTAACCACCTAAGTCTATCTTTTCTACCCACTTCGATCCCTAAAAAACTCTCCAAAAAAACCATCAATACCAGGAGGAGGCACCAACTCAAAATCTAACCACCTAACAATATAATACCAGACATGAGAAACATGATTACAAGGTACAAAAAGATGATCACCCGATTAAGACCTGATCCCAGAAAAAACACACAAAGTAGCACCTGCCTCCGTAATCACTCCTCGATGACGTAGATTATGACGTGTAGGCAGTCTATCCTGAAGAAGTTGCCAGGAAAAAACTGTCACTTTAGATGGGGTCCAAGTGTTCCAAACTTTTGGCAACAATCTAGCCTCATCAGTAGTGTTATGACAAAAAACTAAGTAGGCAAACTTTACTGTGAACCTCACGAAGTAGTGTTCAGGTTAACTACTTTACTTCCTCATGGTGAAGAGATATCTCGTTTTCAAAAGATGTTAGAAAGATTATTTGTAATGTCACTTCACTTCCTCTTGGAAGGATATCTGATTGAGCGAGGTCAATCTGAAGGTTAGTTTCCTAGATAGGTGGATCGATCAGGTTTTTGCTGACTGTCAGAGCATGTTAGGATTTTTAGTAGCTAGGAGGAATGGGTTTGGAATCGTAGATAGAGAAGGCGCGTTTGTTTGGGAAGATCGCCTGAATGAGCTTGAGCTTCGTTCATTTTTGGAAGTTTTTTTCTTCAGGGATTTATTCGGGTAAGTATCCACTTGTCCCTTACAATAGGGTGCAGCGTGCAGGGAGTAAGGGAGGCAGGGCCACCACCCGCAAGGAACAAAGGTGTAAATAATCAAGGCTATGTTGTGAAAAACTTAAATCTTGAGCACCTCTTACAATATCAGTTTTCTCGTGGAACCTTCTTCATCAACACAAGATTTTGACTCGTCAAAACTTCTTTTCATGTCCAAAGATCATGGATGGACCAAAACCGATGAATTTTAATTAAAATGGAGAGACTAATTCTATTAGTGATTGAAAATAAGACCAAAATTGTAATTAAAAAAATTCAGAAATCCTCAAAATATTAGTGGCATTGCATTTATTGCGACTCCCTCTAAATATAAATTTAGAGTTATATAGAAAAAAGGCATGTAACTAAAAAAAAATTATACTAATAGTTGACAAAGGTTTTTTTATTTGTTTTTTTAATGGAAAATATATTATATTGTATTATAATTATAATAAAAGAAGAATACAGGGAATCAACAAATAAAACTCCAATAGTAAGTACTAGAGGTATTCACAATCAAATATCTAAACACCTATAAGAAACAAGCCAAAAAGCTCGAAAAACAAACCCACCAAAACAACGAAACCATCAAGATCTACAAACCGAAAAGGACCAAAAGCACCCCGACATAGTATAAGGAAAAACAGACAACCCCTTCCGAAAAGAGAATCGACATCTAGAGAAAAAAGTAAAGAACAAACCACAAAAGAAGAAAGACAACAAGCGGACCACCAATCCACCATAACCACCAAAATCCAGATCAACACCCCCTCAAATACTATCGATTTTAGCACAAAATAACATATATCCCTACGTATCAGAATTTTTACCAAAATATCATTTCCATGATAAAAGTTTCATTTTATCTACCAATAATCAACAGAAATAATTTTAAATCATTCTCAGATTGTCTACACAATAGGCAATAGCATATATTAAATTAACAACCACACAAAACAAAGGGTTTAATGATCTAAAATGAAAGGCAGGGTATTTTCTTAGATGCTATTTGGCATGCTTCCGTTAAACACCATGTGGTGCAGTCAGTTATAGTAAAACCTTTTGTAAATGTCGATAAAGTGTACTCTAGCCGCTTTTCGAAGTGTGTATAACAATGGTTCCCTTTTAAGGGTTTTTAACTGCTGCATAATGTTCATCTCATTTTCACCCCTATGTTTAATAAGTACTCCGTACTGTAGTAACATTTTATGCATAATACCCAAACATATACAAGTGTACAAGAATGGGGCATGCATATACTCTTTTCAAATAAAATTGTGTCATGCTAAGATAAGTGTTAAGGTAAGGTGGTAGGCCGGTAAAGAAGGAAAAAAAAATAATAATTACAAATTTTATATTAAAAAACATGTTAGAGACATTATTACATTATAGTTGATAATCGAATCTCAGATTTCCAGATTTCTAGCTTGTTATTGAGATAAATTTCTAACCACTTCACAAAATATTGACATACATTTTTAAGAAATTGCTAACTTCGACATGAGTAAAAATTAAACAATTTATGACTTACACGTAATTATTTAGCGCCCCCCATTATCTTCTCGGCCCCCACCTACTCACATGCCACCACATGCCCCACATGCGCCCCCACCCCCTTTGTAATTACATGTGGGTCATATTTGTTAATTTCGACTCACATGGTCAAAGTTAACAGGTTCCATTTTATATACTTCACAAAATATTGAATACACCGCGAAAAATATTTCTATGACTACAACTATTTATTCACATTATTTTGATACACACATTTAAAAAATATAAAAGAAAATATTGATAATATATATATATATATATATGTGTGTGTGTGTGTGTGTGTATGTATATATTTTTAATTTAATTATATAATAATGTGTCTATAGATATAATTTATTTCCTCCCCTCACCTCACCTCCATAATGAATTTACATTTCTATAGACACATTATTATATAATTAAATTTAAAATACATACATACATACATATATAAAAATCTCTCCACTCGTTAAAAATTTGAACCAAACATAAAAATTTAAAATATTTCCTCCCCTCTTCTCCAAAAACCCCAAACTAAACAGGGCCTAAATGGTATGTTCAGGATAGTTGTGACCATCTAACAGCTTTTTAAATGAACAACTTTTCTACGCAATTAAAGTTTATTTATTGTTAGTATTTTAGAAGGAGACTCATCTAAATTTGGAGATTAGTGTTATATAACTAATAATCCAATAAATGATGAGATGTATCTAGAATGTGATTTTTATTTTTATTTCTGGTAACGTCTCTTGTGGAAGGTGTTTGAGCCGGAGATGATTACTAGTTAGGGTTAGGGATGGTCCATGTTTGAATTATGATTTATGAGTGGTGTGTAGAGTTCTTACTATATTTGGCTCAAGATTACTTCTATTTTTTCTTCTTTTCCTTTTCTCTTTTGGGTCTTTTGTCGTTTACAATTTTTTCTTTGGTTCTGTGTATGACTTGGACACCTCTTATGCTTCATTAATTACACCCAATGGTTTTGTTTGCTGCTTACAAAAGAAGTCACTTTTAAAACAAAGTAATCATTTAATGTTGGTCAAAGTTGTTTAATTTTCCACTCAATGGTTAATCATCAAATTTTAACAATTACTCCTTCGACCTTAATTATAAGTAACTTTTCAGTTTTTAAATTCATTAGATAACTAATGTATCTAGTATATAATTAAGGTAGAATACATTAGTTATTCAATGAACCTAAAAAGTGAAAAGTTGTTTATAATTAAAGCCGGAGGGAGTACAATCTTGATAATTATAATGTCAAAATTTGTCAAGGAAGAAATAAAAGAATAGAGAGTATAAATATATAGTTAAAGGTATAATAAGAAAAATAGTATTAAATATTTTATTGGTATTGTAAAGTTAAGTGACTTTATTTTGATATATTTTTTTTTCAAAGTGGCTTATATTTTGGTACGGAGGGAGTAATATTTAACAAACAAATCAATTTTATATGGTTAAATTTAACTCATCAATTCAAATTAGTATCAAATAATTTTTACGATCGCTCTATTTTCTTTTTTGGAATGACAATTATGATTATATTAATTTAAATATAAAAGAAAAAAATTGTAGAGAAAATTGACAATACAAAACATAAAAAGTGGATACCGTTAGACTAATAATCAGAGTTCTCAACATCTAAACAAAAAAGAAAGTATATGTCTGAAAAAAAAAATACAAAAAACAAAGATACTAGAACAACGTAACAAATGCACCAAAAATTACAAATAAAAATTAAAGATGATCAAAAAACACTCTAAATAGTACTACCTCCGTTTCTTTTTATTTGTCGTTTTAACAATTTAGATTATATTTTGTCTATTATATCCTCCTTTTTATTTTATTTTATTGACTAAATTTTGTATAATTGTTTTTGTTGAAACAATAAAATCTTTTTTATTGTATACAAATTTTGTTTGTTTTTAAATAAAGTTTGTTACAATTTTTTAAAAAATAGATAATGTTTGTGAAAAAGAAGGAATTTATTAGTGGATTAAAAATATGATATATTTTAAAAAAGGGCATACTAGGAAAATAAGGTGCAAAAATATACCCTTCTATTTTGGTCATTTTTTCTAAAACGACAAGTAAAAAGAAACGGAGGTAGTAGTATATAGTAATTGTTGAAGGTAAAGAGATGTGTTCAACCAACGTATTAATTTGTTTTTGATTTCAAATGGGTGAAAAACGCTCCTAATTTAAAATTTTAACACCGATGCATAACTAAATAACATATCATAACCAAAATTTTAATTAAATTAGAAGAAATCAACGTCATTTTATCTAAAGGTGCTTAAGTAGTAATCAAAAAAAAAAAAAAAGGTGCTTAAGTAAACCGGCCACATTTATAGAATTCAACATATATAATGATAATTATGAATGAAATGATTGCCCATTATGAATGTCCATAAAATGATAAGATGTAGACTACCATATTCATTTGACCAATAGGGATATGTGCCATGTGTCAACACATGCACCATTGCTTTATCTTTCAGTGCGGCATGGTTTGATTCAATTTCAGCATCTTCCTTTTCCAAACTTGAAGGCTCAAACTCAACTTCATCACCAACATTCTTCATACCAAACCAAATCCAAACCAAGCTTCAAAACTTCAAATTTTGCTCTATCTATCCAAAAGCATCGTACAAATTTCATCCTTCGAACTTAATTATAAGGTGCATATATGGTATCAAATAATGTTATAGTTCTTCATATTAATTAGTTAGGTAGATATATATTCCTTTCAACTGTAATAACTAACTAGGGTTTTTAGTTGTATTTTCAACTATAATTTAACATGTTTTTTTTTTTGGGGGGGGGTTATAATTTAACATGTTTGCAAAACTTATTCTAATTGTGTGTTTTTTTTTTTTGCTAAATAATTTAACAATTGTTACCCAAATTCCGGCCTTTTTTTTACTTAATTTTGGTTTCCTCTATTAAATGTACAATTATAGTTGATGCAAATTTATCTGTAATTTTCAACTCAACTTACAAAATGTCAAAATTATTAAGATGAATGGTGTTTCGAGTTTGAAAATAGAATTTTCATTTGGGTGTATGAATTTCAAGTGATATTCACCAAAATTTGATGCAAATTTATATATTTGACAAGGTTATTTATGTTTCAATGATTTTTTTATCTATTTTTTGCATTAATTTTTTTTATATGATTTAATTCATTAGAATCAATTCCCCCCTTTAAGATTTGAGTTAGTATTTAATCCTCTCAAATTTATAGTTTATATACAATAATCTATGTCATTTGTTCATATATTTATGTTACTACTATTTTTTTGTTGATTTTGTTGAACAGAAATTGAACTAAAAAGTGGAAGGACAAAATTCTCCACCTAGCTAGCAACCAAAAATGAAAGACATTGCAAGATGAATAAGAATTCAAAAGAAGCTGAATTTCCATTGAAACAAGAGGTTCATCAAAATTCAAATGATCATCATGAAAAAGAAAAGGCTTCACCATCATCAAGTTCCTTAGCTTCATCATCTTCACAATGGCCAAGATTGAAAGATCCAAGGATTGTTAGAGTATCAAGAGCTTTTGGCGGAAAAGATAGACATAGCAAAGTTTGCACAATAAGAGGATTAAGAGATAGAAGAGTAAGGCTTTCAGTTCCAACAGCTATTCAACTTTATGATCTTCAAGATAGATTAGGGCTTAATCAACCTAGTAAAGTTGTTGATTGGTTACTTAATGTAGCTAAACATGATATTGATCAACTTCCACCACTTCCTAATATTCCAACTCTTGGAACAAATTTCAATTTTGGTTTTCCATCTTCTAATGAAGCTAATACCAACACTTCTCATCTTCATCAACAATTGTTGAATTTCAATACTAGGAATAACATTCATTGGGAAGGGTTAACTTCAAGTCAAAATTCTAGTTGGAAAAATTTAAACCCTAAAGAAGTTTCAAGAGAAATGGCTAGTGAAAAACCAAATTATTGGATGAATAGAAATCAAGAAGAGGAAAATGTTAATACAAAACAAGGAAGCAATATTGAAGGTACTACTCCTAGTGCAATTATTTTGCCAAATAATAACAATTTGTTACAAAGACCAAATCACCCTCCATTTCTTGGGTTGTTAAATACTATGCCACTTGGTACTAATTATCAATGGGGAGGAGGTTCTTCTAATGATGTTGCTAATTCTTCTCAAGTAGGAGGTAACATTGGTTTAATGCCAAACCAAACTCATGATGTTAATGTAATGACATCTTTGCCACCAATGTTGTCTTTATCAACTGGAAATTCTTCTCAAATGTTGTTAGGAACAACACAATCATCATATTTTTCTTCAAGTGTTAATGCAATGGAGATGGATCAGCATTACCATCAAAGAGAAATTGACAATCATCATTATCATCAATTGTTGAGTTCAACAAATTCTCAAAATCCATTGAATAATTCTCTTAACAACCCTTCCTTTAGTTTGGCTATGATGAGTACTCCCAAGTTTCTACAAAGCATTAGAGAAAATTCATCCAATAAAGAACAAGATTTCACTCCAAAGTGATGTACACATAAAGACACAAATTACAAAAGGTTTATCTGAATTCTCCTCTTCTCAAAATTTGCATGGTAACATGAAGAATGTTGTGAGAAAGCTAGGTTCTTTAGTTACAATATATATTGGGGTTTGAATAATAAATACATTATTAATTTGTTTTGAGAGTGCATGTTTGGGTTTTCTATATATATTTATAGTTTCTTGCTTTAGGTAAAAGTTTTAGTTTGAATCTATGGCCTTCTACAAGGGTGATTTAGGAAGTCTTTTTGATTTGATAAATAATTGTTTGATTTAGATAATACATGTGAATGTAATTTATTTACTTTCCAATCTACAATGCCAATTTGTTCAATTTAGGTGAAATCTATTGCAGAAAATTTTGAAATTATTGTTTCTTATCAAGTAAATACTCAATTTGTTTCATTATTTTAAAAAAGACTGAATTGCATATTTGGTCCTGCAGTTTAAAAAGTTTTAAGTTGATTTTTTATGTTTTAAATGTTACAATAAATTAAATCTTTCACTCAAATTTTCATTTAAATAGTCGATGTAACTAACACAGTTGTGAAATAACTCATGTGGTGCCACATGAAAGTTTTAGATGAAAAGGACAAACTTATGCTAATATTAGTAACATAAGGACCAACTTAAAATTTTTAAGACATAGAATACCAACTTATAATTTTTTTTATTATTTTACTGAAGGAGTTGTTCTTTGGTTTCTAATGGGCCAAACATTTTTTATTCAAGTTCGGAAGTTAGTCACATCTCTCTAAATCGGATTGAGATCTCTCTAGTGGTCTGAAAGCTGAAGAATATCTCTCTAATTAATAATGAGATTAGACGTAGATCTCTTTTAGATAATGTAAATTTTGGTATTTTCATTGATGTTCCCTATACAACGCCTTTGTTTTATAGCTTATATTTTACCGATCTCTGTTCATCTTGTGCAGAAATTTAATTTTATTAATATATAATATTTTGCCGTTCAAAAAAAATACCAACTTAAAAAAAATATATATATAATGGACCAAACATGCAACTATACTTTCAAAAGAAATATAAAATACCATTATATTTTTTGAAGGGAGATATATGAATTCTGGACCTTAATTACTAAGGTTAAACACCTCCTGTTGAGATATCACCACAAATATACTCAATGTGGAAACTATTTAATTTATTAAACATTTATGAACATAATAAACTATTTAATTTATACACAATATTTAACAAAATTTAAAATGGTCAAGTGGTCACACACCCTTATTTTGCATTTAGGGGGGAAATGTAGTTTGAATCATAAATTTTCATTTTGAGACTTTAATTTGTACATTACACAAGAAAATATAAAGGTTTTGCATTTTGAGACTTTAATTTTTATCTTGTACAAGAAAATTGGAAGTTGCAAATATATCAGTTTTAAGAGTGAAATCCCAACCTACTTCTAGTTTAAAACATATCTTGTCAAAGTGTAAATTGTTAAAATATATCACATTATTTTCTATATATATAAAAATTAAAAAAAAAAAAGTCCAGAAATATTAACAAAACTAACAGAAAATACCAAAATTACTAGACCAACGTCCATGATCGGGGTTCGAATTTCGATCACTCTATTTTATATGTGTGTGTTTTGTGTTCTTTTTTTAATAAAGTTTCAAATGCCTCTTAGATAATTAATTAAGTGATAAATTTGATAAAAAAAAATTAATAAGGAATTTATTTTAAAACATTGTTAGTGTAGAGAACTTTTTAGTTAGTTTTTATCCTAATCAAAATTTTATTTATATAGAATATATTGATATAGTGTGCAATTTTCACCATATACAAAAAATGAATATTACCCCATTTTTTCCTTTTACTATTTAAAAATAGTAAGCATCAATCTACAAATAGCGAGACTATGTTTTTTTTAATGTAAGAGAAAATATTTCTCTAAACTTGTATAACTATTGTATCAGCTCTTTTGGATATATAGACGAAATCACAAGTCATTAGAAATTTATACACATAAAAAGGAAGGATTGAAGTTCAAACTTCGATCATACACGTTCGATAACCATTTCGACATTTTTTATTGGCTAAAATGCAGTTTTGACCCCCTAAGTTTCGTAATCGTGCAATTTTGACCCCCCATGTTTTAAACGAGCGATTTTAACCCTCCATCTTTTTTAATTGTGCAATTTTGATCCCTTAAGTTTCAAATGAGCGAATTTAACCCCCCAAGTTTGCCCCCTTTTGCAAATTTCACGGCCCTTTACTATTTTGATCAAAAGTTTCCTTACATATAATTTTTTTTTTCAATATAAAAGTTTAGAATTAGTAAACAATAATAAAAATTTATGCAATTGTATCATACACAAATCATATAGTCATTCATTCATAATTCAAAATATTTCAAATTCAAAAATAATATCTTATTGCTATATAAAGTTTTTTTTTTGACAAAAAAATAATAATATCTTCCTTTTAAATATTTGGTCAAAATATTTGTCAAAAAAAAAAAAGTCAAAATAGTGAAGGGTTATGAAATTGCACAATTAGGAAACATGGAGGGTTAAAATCGCTCGTTTAAAACATGGGGGGTCAAAATTGCACAATTACGAAACTTGGGGGACCCAAACTGCAATTTAGCCTTTTTTATTTTGCGTATAAGCTTAATAATTTTACTACATCTTATATATTATTTTTGCATCATCCTTTATAACCTTTGTATGAGGATAGATATCGTACTAATGCATGCGTGTTTGGCAGTACATATTAAAAACAGTACATATGTCACTGTTTTTCTACCAGTGAGTTATGTAAAAAGCTTACACATGAAAATAACTAAACAAAAAATTTCTGTCGAAAGCAACGAAATTCAAAAGTGTTAGGGAACACTTTGACACATTAATCACATTATGGATGGATAGTACTATACGTACTTTTAAAGAAAAGTGATTATAGAAGACAAAAATTCAGAGTACATACTTTGTCTCTGAATAAAGCATCTTATTAGGTCTGTACATGTGTGTAAGAACTTTAGTGAAAACTGTTATTAACATGGAAAATAAAACAGTTAATTGAAGGAGAGAAAACAGAATGCAAGAATTTTTTTGAAATGTATGGTGAAATATTGGTAAAGACATGTTAGAGGTTGCAGAGAATTTTACTTTACTTTAAGAGTTCAAAACAAACATTTATTATGAAATTCCATATATAATTGATAATACATGTAAGTATTTTTTTTTATAAGTAAAATTTGAATTATAAGGAGTATAAGGGGTAATCAACCCTTAAAATTTAAGTAGGAGGAAGTGACAAAATTTCTCCGAATACAATCCAACAGATTATTACACTAATCATCAAAATTTACACTGTTCAACCGCCCTCTTTCTATAAACCAGAACCAAGACAAATGCACAATATTATCTAATAAAAAAAGAAATATTAGGAGTATACTCATTAAATAAAATATTGTTTCTTAAACCCCAAATACACTACAAAGTGGTCAATCATATGAGCTGACAAAAGTCCTTGCCGAGATGTCTTTGAATCAAGCTCGCAACAACCAAGAAATGGTCAATGATAGAAACCAAGACGTCCTTATTACGTACATGTAAGTATGTAACAATTATTAGGTGTTTCATATAATTGTTCATTAACATGTGTTTGGAATTATTATTATTCATTTAATTGTGTAGTGTATTTAACATGCTCTGTAAGATTAAATATAGGGATATGTGATAGGCTAAATTAAATGGATACATGAGCTTTTAGCTTATAAGTTAGTTTATTATAAACTTATATTAGATAATTTAGTTGATTATTAAATTTAGTGTTTGATAAAAATTGGCGATTGAACTATTACAAAAAAATTGTGGTTGAGCTATCTTATCAATATGAAATTACATAAAAATTTATGATTTTTATTTGAGCAGCAAATATACTTATTAATATTAAATTTATATTCAATCTAGCGAGGGATTAGTCACTGCGTTCGACGGTGGATACTCCAGTCTCGACAAAAAAATTTATATTTTTTTTTTGAACATCAAAATATATATTAATAGGAAGTGGGATGTACAAGAAGTACACACACCAACCAAAAGTAGCTTACACAAAATTAGAGTACAGGGAACAAAACAACAAAAGAAGGCCAGTTACAAACAGGCAACACAAAACCAACAACGAAGTAGCCCGCGGAACAAACAAAACAAAGGCAAAACTAAAAAACAGCATTTAGACTAAAAACCCAGTACCCAGTGGCCACACCAGCTAAAGCACCGAGTCACAAAAACTCTTCACCGAAGCATATACTCGCCCGGATTCCACATCCATTCATAAAGTAAGCACGGTCCCTTAGAGGACTTATGGATAAACCAATTCCAAGATAGGCGTTGAATCGCCTCCACCGCCTCACCAATGGCACAATCAATATTATTAAAAATTTTATCGTTCCGCATCTTCCACATAACCCATATAAAAGCAAGCCACACTATGGAATATCCTATCTTCACTTTCTTACTAGTTCCGCAACCAATTAAAATATTGTATAACATTGACATCTCCGGTGGGGGAGCAATAATGATCCCTAGCCAACGGCAAAGAGCATACCAAACATCAATTGAAAAACTACAATGCAAAAAAAGATGTCGTGAACACTCACAGCTCCATCGCAAAGCACACATCCTATATCATCAAATTGCAAAACGCCTCTACGCCAAAGATTACTCTTAGAGGGAATTTTATCTAGAAGCAATTGCCACGCAAACATACTAACCTTCGAAGGAACCACCCCTTTCCAAATATTCTTGAACACAAAAGATTCCATGGGGCCTATATTTGGTTGTGGTAATAACAAGGAATCAAGAGCAACATATAATGACTTAACCGAAAAACCTTCCGTCACATCCGGGCTCCACTCCCATTTGTCATCCACCTCCGATACTAAAGTACCTCCAATCGACTCAATTAACTCTTGAATCAACGGCTCCTCCCACACAAAAAAATTTCTACGCCACCTCAACTCCCAACACCACGTGCCATCCACCCATCTTCCCATCTCACTAACCACCCCATCTTGTTGGACCGAGATACCAAAGAGGCGAGGAAACCTAGAATGTAAAGGTTGATTCTCCACCCAAGTGTCTGTCCAAAATTTGGTAGAGTTCCCGCGCCCCAATTTTTTAACCGCCAATAAATTGAACCAACCTAGGCCCTTATCTAAACGACAAACATCCCCCCACCAAACCGAACTCTTCCTACAACAAGGACTCAAGACACGAATTTCCCATCACATTATCACCATATTTAGACCTTAGTACTCTCTTTCATAATTCGTCCCCATCTTCAAGAAGCTCCCACCGCCACTTACCGAGCAAACTTAAATTGACCAACCGCAAATCTCTAATACTGAGTCCACCCTCTTTCTTAGGCTTACAAATTGTAGCCCATTTCACCCAATTAATTCTTCTTTTCATCGAGAGACCGCCCCAAAGAAACTTCCGTTGGATTTTCACCAAGTCCTTCCAAACTTTCACCGGCATTTTCATAAAAGAAAGAAAAAAAATTGGGATTGAGTTTAACACCGCATTTATCAAAACAATCCTACCTCCCATACTAATGTATTTGTTTCTCCAACTTCCCAACTTCTTTTTAAATATCTCCACCATGGGCGTCCATGTCGACAACCGATGAGGATTAGCTCCCACCGGAAGACCAAAAAATTTATATTAATATTTAGTTTTTTGTTCAAGTTAACAACTGTAAAATTAGAAAGAAAAATGGATAAGCTAGCTACAAGCAAATCTAATTAATTATAATTTATCAAAATAAACTAAAGGCTAGTAAAAATAATCTATAAACAAAATCAACGTTTTAGAAATTTCAAAAATGATGAATTGAGAAATTAGTTTAAACCAATTTCTTGTCTCATAACCTCTTCATTACCCAAATGTTTAGGTGAATTAACAGTCAAAAAGCTTTACTACATGCTAATTTCTATTATCACAATCATTAATTTAAATTAGACCGACTTTAAAAAGTTTTAATTAATACTCAGTTTTCACTTGGGAATCAATTCATGCATTCATCAACCTATAAAATGTATTATTACCAAACATTAGTTAGTTACGTTTGATGGCGATTGACGTTGAACTACTTAGTCTAGAGGAGCACGGTTCAATCCTCTAGGATTAGGGTTTGTAAGGAGATTGAAACCATTTAATGCTAGAACTCACGTCGAACTCTGAACTATTAAGGTCCCTTTCCCCTATAGGAACCACAAAGTGAAAGAAAAAAAACCTATAAAATGTATTAAGCACAAATTTTACAGAATAATACTATATTTGTAATTGCATAGAAGAATTTGAACACTATGCAACGACGATAATATTAAAATGGCTTAAACATCATTTTCGTCCTTGTATGTACGTGAAATTTTGGTTTTAGTCTCTGTATCAATTTTTGTTATAAATAAGTCCCTGAATCAACCAAATTTTTTTATTTTAGTCCCTAAAGCGAAAATCCGCAGGAAAATCTGCCGGTTTCCTATGAATTTTCCTACGAATTTTCCTGCGGATTTTCGCTTTAGGGACTAAAATCAAAAAATTTGGTTGATCCAGGGACTTATTTATAACAAAAATCGATACAGGGACTAAAACCAAAATTTCGCTTACATACAGGGACTAAAATGATGTTTAAGCCTATTAAAATTGTAGCATGCATAGCATATCTGTGTCACTATAGTACTATGTGCAGACTGTTGAGAAATATATCAAGTGTGAGTTAAGTCTCACATTGGTCAGAAGAGTTGAAGTTGAGCACTTTATAAGTGAGAGGACACATTAACTCAATGCCTTAAGGTTTTGGGTAGAAGAGTGGTGTCAAAGTCACTTGTAAGGTTGCTCAAAAAGGCCAATGTGTTGATCCGACCCAGTGAGGCTCCCCGTCGATGGCCCAACAGTGGTATCAGAGCCTTGGTTGGGGGGCAATATCGTGGTGTTGGATCTTGGACACGGTGAGACTCACACTTGAGGGAAGATGTTGAGAAATATATCAAGTGTGAGTTAAGTCCCACATTGGTCAGAAGAGTTGAAGTTGAACACTTTATAAGTTAGAGGACACATTAACTCAATACCTTAAGGTTTTGGGTAGAAGAGTGGTGTCAAAGTCACTTGTAAAGTTGCTCAAAAAGATCAATGTGTTAATCCGACCTAGTGAGGCTCCCCGTCGATGGCCCAACACAGACATGTTCCATACTCTACAACATTTGAGCAAAGCATAATAATTTAAACGCTCTATTTTGTTCAATGATAAATTGTAAATCACTTGTAATAAAACGTTGTGAGTGTGAGTACAAAGTACAAACACCAGTGAGTGCTTGCGCACGTCCATGTGCTTACGCAAAACAAGAAGCTTGTGATCACTCAACAAATAATAATCTATAATTTGTCCCAATCAACTTAGCTTAGAGAATTTATGCATGTATGTATAGGAATCGAGGTTCGAACTCTGGTACATCCAGTTATTTATTTTCAATGGTGGAATTCTAATCTTTAAATTGCCAAATGAAAAATAAAATAATAATAACCTATAATTTCTTCCCTCCTTCCTCTGTAAAACAATCTATATGCCACAATTCTTCGTTACCAAACGAGTTGGGCTTCAGTTTTTGGTCCACTAGGAACTAAAAACTAATGAGCCAATCTTTCATTAATTGATTTTCACAACTTTATGCTAACTGTTTTGCGAACCGAAAACCCTTTTTTTTATCTACAGTTCTACTTTGATTCTAATATTGTTAGACTTCGATCAAAAAGAGTCCTTGAGAGACTATATATCAAGGTTAACTACCTTATACTACATTCCTTAATTTTATAAAATATTTTAACTGCGTATGACCGCGATCAGTGTCCAATGAAAATATTTCCAAATTGGGCTTAAAATTTGGTTATTTTTTCATCCCTAGTCTCAAAAGTCAATTGAAGACTCCAAATATGTAGTCATTTACTTTTGTCAGTCGTCTTCATACAATGATTGAAATGCATTGTGTTCTTGGGTTTACTCCAAAAATGTCGTTGCTGCGGCGATAAGTCGTGCTATAGAAAAATAGTTTCTAGGTACTTAAACATGCTATAGTAAGATTCATATGGATGATAAAGACACAGTGTTAGAAACCTTTAGAGAAAAATATGTAATTTATCTGTGCTAATTTGATGATTGTTTATCACGAGTTGATGAGCAATACTCATAAACCAAAATGATAAATATATGACTAAAATGTTTTATTTCATTTAGAAACACTATGAATGTATTTCCCTTCTTGCGTTTGAAATTTGTTTTCAAGTATATTATGTGTATTGTTATTATTATGCTGATTCATTTCTGCATTTGTCTTTAGTTGTTTTGTTTTAGAAACTTTTGGTATTTAAATTATGTATAGGTGATGTCTTTGTAATCTGACACACACATGTTAATAAATTATACCTATAAAATTGATTTTACAGTAGGTAAATGTGGTATTGTAAAAAATATCATGTTTGGTTTTAATATGTTAATATTGATTAGCTATAAAATTTGTTACAAATTGCTATGTTAACTTACGTCTCTCGCTCTCCTGTGTGTTTGTTTCATAAATCAGTAATTGTTTCTTGCAAAAAAGACTCTAGCCCAATTGATGCTTGATGACGGGAATTTATATGATATTTCTAGTACTCTTTTAGTATACTATTATATTACTTTATGTTCTTTTGATACCTAGATTACACAAAAACCCTTAAGTACTCAAGTACTTTCTCGAAGAAGCAAGAAAAATGGAAAATGGGCTAAAAAGAGCAAGAATGATCAAGAAAATGCAAAAATCAGCTTACACTGATGACCCATCGTGCCACAGTGAGCTATATCGTGCCACGATGGTGAAGAGTATGGCGAATCGCCTAGGCGATGAACAAATAACTATACGATCCAACAAAATTGTCCCATAGTCATCGTGTCACAGTGGCTCGCTAAAGAAGCCCATTAGAAGTTTATAAATAGCTCCCATTTCATATATCAGATTTTGCAACTCATAGCAGAATACAAAGAAGTTTCGAAAAAGATATGAGATTAAATTGATATATTGAACTATTTTAATATTTTATTATAAATAGATTTTTTATTTAAATATAAATATGGATGCGTTTTTAATATATTACAATAAATTTGGTCAAATAGTCAAAAAAAATGGTCAAAAAAATATTTATATTACTAAAAATAGATTCTTCCATTTAATATAAATTTCTATATGGAAATTGTTTTAATATATTATTATATATTTAATATAAATATGGATGCATTTTTAATATATTACAATAAATTTGGTCAATTAGTCAAAAAAATTGTTCAATTTTTTTTTACTAAATATAGATTTTTTTTAATTTAATATAAATTTGTGTAGGGAAGTTGTTTTAATATATTACTATAAAGAAAATTCTTGATTTAATATAAATTTAAGCATGAGAGCATAGTTTATTATTCATTGTGTAGTGTGGGTGAATTTTGAACTCAACAATTTGTCTACTCTTTCTCTTTGGTTATTGTTTGATATTTTCTTTGTAATTGAAATCTAATTTCTTTGCTCTCCTGCCCAACATCAGCTAACACGATCGGTGACATTTTATCTTCTTCCCCCAAACCCTAAACATTGTCTCCCCACAACCCTCTCAGCTGAATCAATGGCAGGACCCCAAGATCTCCCCAAAACCCCATCCTCTTCTGCCAAGAGACCAATGGTAACTCAAGGTTCAGTTGATATATATGCTGCACAGTGCAAAAATTGTTTGAAATGGAGAGTGATTGATACGCAAGATGAGTTTGAAGAGATCCGACTCAAAATCGTTCGAGAACCTTTTGATTGTAGCAGAAAGGCTAATTGTAGCTGTGTTGATCCTGCTGATATTGAATATGATTCTAGTCGGACATGGGCCTTTGACAAGCCTAGCATTCCAAAGACTCCGCAAGGTTTCAAGAGAATCTTGATACTTAGAAAAGATTACTCTAAATTTGACTGTTACTACATCACACCTACAGGTAGAAGACTGAGAACCCGCAATGAGATATTGGCATATCCAAAAGATCATCCAGAACTCACTGGTGTATCTGCTTCAGATTTTGATTTTTCATGCCCTAAGATAATGCAAGATACCATCCCATAATATATCGAGCATAAGGATTCTGTTAACAAAAAAGCTAAGACAGCTAAATATGAAGTTTGAGAAATATCATCACAAATTACCTGCATGTTGTTGTTGATGCTATTTATGGATAGTGTGTTTTGGTGGGTTTGGTTTATGTCCCCCCACCCTTTCTTTTATTTTTTATTTTAATAATACTTTTAGTAGACCTTCTCTTGTCGGGTATTCATGTGATTGTGGTTTTAGAGTGTTTTTGTTTTCTTGATGTTGGAGTGCCTGCTTTTTTTTTTTTTATGGCACTGTCTTTTTTTTATCTTCTTTGGCGGTTTTACAGTCTTATCTATTTTTATGTGTGTGTTTTTTTTATTTGTGGGTATTTTCATACTCATTTGTACTTTGAACTCTTGTTCATTTTCATCTATTTATTATATAATTATATGAGAAATGCTATGGTCACACTATCTAACACACTCCTCTAATACACTCCAATTAAAATTAGCCACATCATCCATTTTCCTTATCCATTTAGTTATTAATAAAAAAAAAATTAAAATAAAAGGAGAAGTAGGGTGATGTGGCTAATATTAATTGAAGTGTGTTAAAAAAATGTGTTAGAGAATGTGATCCTAGCATTTTCATAATTATATTTTCCATTCCAAAAAAATGCTTTCTCGTACTGGGTTTTAAGAGAGAAAATTAAACCACCTGTCTTTTTCCCTCCATATTTTTTTCCTTATTCTCTATTGTCTTTATGCCTAAAAGTTAGTCAAAAATGAAAAAATCAAAGTTAGAAAATCAAATGCATGCAATTTTCTATATTCTACCAAATGTGCTTGGTAATTGAATATGCTTATACCCACTCATTGCCAGCTTAGAAAAACAAGAAACAAAAACACTTGTTCTAATAATCATCATCTTCAATTTTTCTTCTTACAAGAAAATGACCAAAATCATAGAAAATTTCAAAGTATCAGCATCTTCACAAGAACAATTACCTTCAGAATCATCACTTCCTTTAACCTTTTTTGATATACTATGGTTAAGATTACCACCAGTTCAAAGAATTTTCTTCTATGAATTTCTACATCAACCCTCAGTTTTCTTCAATACCCTTTTACCAAAACTCAAAAAATCACTTTCTGTTACTCTTGATCACTTTTATCCTTTTTTGGGTCATCTTATTTGGCCTCAAGATTCTAACAAACCTATTATCAATTTTTTTATAGGTAATGTTAAGAATGTAGTAGTTAGTTAATCAACTATAGTTAGTTGATAGGTTATCAAATTAGTTAGGAGATTAGAAAGTTAGATACTCCAACTATCTCTATAAATAAGTAATTACATTGTATATTGTACTCATTCTTTTATCAATAAATATTCATTCAATATGAATTTCTATGAGTATCTTCCTCATGAATACTCTTATGCACTCTATCTTGCTTATGAATATGATCTTCATCCCTATAATTCCATGATTCTTAACATGGTATCAGAGCGATACCCTAGGGATGATGATAAAGATTGTGCTTCCGCTTATGATTCTGAAAATTGCGAAGAAGATGAATCTGACGATGATGATGATGTTGACATTCGCAGCACTTCTCCTCAAAATCTGATATCTTCAACTTCACAAAATTCAATCCACTTTGGCAGCTTCGCAAGTCCAATTATTCCAGTTCATATCCCTTCAATTGCATTAGATTTTGATGGTTTTTCCATCAAGATTGGGGAGATTACTTGTTTTCTTGGTGATTCTTGTTGTAGCGATATCGATTTCACGATCACTGCTTCGAAAGAAGACGAGCAATCCAAAGATTTTGAAATTGGTTTTATACTTTCTGAGACATGCCAAAAATTGCAGATTCCATTAAGTGTTCAAGCATTCTATTCTCCAATCAAGATCAAGTGTCAACACGACGGCAACATCCGATTCCCGCAAGATCAAGATCAGCACAGCCAGAACGGTGAGACGCTTTCTGATTTGCTACTGTATTCATCGGAGAGCATCACTTTCTTTTCTCACTTTCGTGATTTCGGCAATGTCATCTTTGATCTCGGTGGATTCTTGTTAGTGATTTACAGTTATGTTAATATGCTCTCATTGCTGTCAATTTTTGATTCAAATTCACTCTTTCCCTTCGATCCCGGCAGAATTTTCCTACGTCAAATTGATCATTGTTTTCCAAACTCCTACTAAGAATTCTCTTACTATGAGTTTGAGGGAGACTATTACAGTATAGAAGTTTGGTTCTGCAACATTGTTCATAGTTAAATTCCTGATTTTTCTGTGTTGATTTTTTCTGTGTTAGTTGTCTTCATCTTGAAGTATTGTGATACAACTTTTCATTGATTTTGTTTGATGAGGCTAGAAACACAAGCAACAGAGGCTATTTTCACTTTTGATCAAAGATTCATTGGATTTTAATTTCTTTTTGGTCAAGATTAAATTGATTATTGTGTTGATTATGCCTTATCCTTACTGATCATGTTTTGAGTTGGTTCCAATCTGATGATTCTCATTGTTCTTGAGTCTTGCATTTATGCATGGTTTGATTTGAATTTGGAAGTAACTCATGGAATTGAAGTTGTTGATGTGTGTTGGGGATATAGTATTACAACTTCAAGGGAGAATTTCCAATACTTACATGTGCATTTCTTGGTTTGCCATGCCTCTAATTGGGTTATTTGGATCAAGCTATTCTTGTATGAAGATTGAAGACAATTTTGAGCTGTAACTTTTCTATGATTGTGTATGGTTTTGCTGCTGCAAGTGTTAGTACATGGCTAAAGGAGAATTACAAATTATATGCTCAAACAATTCTTCATGTATCAGGTTGTGGCATGTTATGAGCAAGGCAACAAATGCTGTTGTGGTTTGACTGATACTTCACCATATGTTGTTGGTTTCATGTAATATTGAGTTTCTCCTTATGCTCTGTTAGGTGTCTGTGGGCTGAAGACATGGTTAACTTCATGATTTAGTTATTTTGCTCAATTGATGATCATGGAAGTCCCGAAGATTGAAGAGCACATTTTGTTCCATTGGATTATATCATTTGAAATAGCTCAATTTGCTGAAGGAAAGATGAGAATTTAGAGCCTTGTCTTTTGTTTCTATTCGAATTTAGACATTGTAATTCAAACTTAAATTGGTCAATTTACCAATGTTGAGTTTGAGGGAGGATGTTAAGAATGTAGTAGTTAGTTAATCAACTATAGTTAGTTGATAGGTTACCAAGTTAGTTAGGAGATTAGAAAGTTAGTTAACGAGTTAGTTACTCCAACTATCTCTATAAATAAGTAATTACATTGTATATTGTACTCATTCTTTTATCAATCAATATTCATTCAATATGAATTTCTATGAATATCTTCCTCATGAATACTCTTATGCATTCTATCTTGCTTATGAATATGATTGATGACACATTATCAGTCGCTATTTTTAGAGTCTTGTTAATTAAAATTCAATATAATTTTATTAGTTTAGTGTTTAATTTAGAGTCATTTTAAATAAATTGTGGTTTTTGATTTATTGAGTCAATTAAGTTTTTTTCTTTAGTAATATGGTATTTTGTGTAGTGTTTATTTTCTTGGTTCAATTTAACATGTTTATGGTCAAGTGCAAATATTATTAATATATGTATTTAGTGTTTGGATTGGTGTGAATAGAAAAGCAACAAATAAATACATGCCTTGCTGGCCCAATAATAGAAAAGAGGAGAGGGGTGGGACGAGACAGAGGAGAGGAGAGAGAAGAGAAGGCTTTCACGGTTAATCTCTTAGGTGCTGGATTCATAATTATTCACGTTCAATTATATGTGTAATTTTTATGTCTTTTATCTCTAGTCAATATTATGAGTAGTTAATTCATTTTGAGAATAGGTCTGAGATGAATTTGATGTAACCTAATCGATCCATGTTGCTGTGAAATTCTAATTTACATGAATATCAATTTAGTTTTATTCAAATCAATTGTTCTTAATGTTTTTTTATAAATTGATCACTTATAACATGATTTTGTGAGAATGAATGACTACTGACCATAACTTTCAACTTAGACCAAATTGAATTGTTCAAATAAACATGGTTAGTTTAGGGATAGATAATCGTTTGTTTGTGATGATAAATTAACGTTCTTAAAACCTTCGAAGAATATTAGATCACCTAAGGGATTAGTGACTGTAATCTGAGAAGCGGGTCCTAAGTCAAGGGATTGATTAGGACTATTTTGTTAACTATCGTAAAACTAGAGAAGTATTCATATGGAATAGGTGCAGTGTACCGATTAGAGTAACTCAGATGAATCAAAAGAACTAGTCTCATCTTTCTCTTAATTTTCAAAACAACTTTTACTTTCTTTTACCGAAATCTTATGTAAAATTCCCCCCTTTGTCATTTAAATTTACATTCTAAATTTAATACATTTGTTTTGTCGAGATTGAAACAATTCATGTGGAGACGAATTTATTTTATTACTTAACGACGAATTTAGTACACTTTCTAAAATTGTCATCAATGGTCTTCATCCCTATGATTCCATGATTCTTACCAGGTAACACTCTTTTGCTTACAGTAGTTGAAAGGTTGTGTGATTTGACAATGGTGGCGTGCAGATCTGGATCTGGCGAAGTAGGGAGAAAGATAAAATGTTCTTGTGTGAAGTGTTTCAATGTAGAAGATAACGATGGAGGACAAATGAAAAGAGAAAAGGTAAATGAAAATATCTCATGTTGTGAGTCTATCATATAATCTGGTGTACCTCTCAAATCTAACGGTCAAGATTTAATAACTAATCTATAAGACTATTATGACTAATAAAAATAAAATTAAGGGATCTAAATGGAACAAAAAATAATTAAGGGACTAAAATGAAACCATAAAATTAGTTAAGGGGCTAAAAGTATATTTTAGTCAAATATATTTGTTCTTAATCTATGCGCTCAAACCCAAAATGATCAAAGATTGGAAACACGGAGTACCATACACACACACACACACACATATATATATATATATATATATATATATATATAGTACAAATTTAACTAGAATAATACTGTATAAGTATTTTTTTTTAATAATTTATAACATTAAAGCCAACAATAAAACAATATAGTACTAGTTTTTAAAGGATGCAATTTTTCTTTTTATATGTTTGTTTTTGACAAAATTAAAGTAACTAGAAAATGAGTTAGAAAAATGTTAAAAAAACATGGAAGCTGAATAATAAAAGCACGTACTTAAAAGGCCAACATAGTAAACACTTAGGTTCTATTTAATTCGAGATTTTTGGAGGAGAGAAGAAGGGATGTGATATTTTAAATTTTTATGTTTGGTTCAACTTTTTAACAAAAGAAGGGGAAAAGAGTGAAAAATTAATTTACTTTTTTACCTTAACTTTATAAACTTAAAATAAAGATGAAATTATAATGTATATATTATGTAAAAAAAATCTAATGGATATATAACAAAAAAATATATAATGAGTAGAAAATATAATTTTTGTTTGTTGTAAATAAAAATAAACATAAAATTTTAATATTTCAACAATAATAATTTAAGATTTTAATAAAAAAGTGAAGACAATTTTACTAACATAATAAATCATATTTTATCTCAATTCACCTCCTTATAATTCTCCTCAACTCCACTTGTTAAACCAAACAGACCCTTAAATAACATGTAACCAAAAAAATGTTTAAAAAAAACACGTAAACATTTATCAAGTGGGCTACATAGTAAAAGCCCAAAATGAGTTAGAAAATCGTTAAATACTATCAACTTCTGCTTCTCTAAGCAAGCTACACTTGGTTTATTCTTTCTTTCTTTTTTTTTGCCTGCGTGGTACATCTTCTCAATTTTCATTCTGTTCTTTTTTTCTCTTAGGTAGGTGCAAAAGTAAAATTTCAAGGGTTCAAAGTGTAAAATATACTACTCCGTTTTAAGATATAAAAGAATTTTGATCGAATAAAATTAATATATTTAGTTCAAATTTTTCATTTAAGAATCGAATTCAAATTTTCTTAAAATTTGTTTTTTTATTGAAGTTCATAACCACATAAATTTAATGTACGGGTGAATTCATTTATCGCGGGACACACTCATGTGATTTTGCCAGCTTTCCATTTCATTTTTTTGGACCTATTATATTGATTGTCTGTGGTGGTGCTTTGTCAATTATGTGTTCCACACATCTCTGAAAGATTTAGTTTCCTGCGTAATAAAAAAACAAAATACAATTATATACACCATCTATTGACTATTATGATGAAATTTTTTGTTAATTTACTTATTGAATAATATATGAGTTTAATTTTGATGCACAGTATTTTACCATTCAATAGTATTTTACCATGTCATCTAACATTTTTTTGGTGCGAACCATGTCATCTAACTTTAAAATATGTGATTTAATTTAACTAATAATAACCTTAATTAATTTTATTTTGGTGTATCGTTCAACATTTCTTCCTCACTTCTTCAATCATAGTTTCCAACTTCTCCAACTCTCTTCCTCTACAAACAGTCCTGTCATTCCAAATAGCAAAACCAAAACTAGTGTTCTAGTTTGGCTTCTTCCTATGATCCTGAATTAATGATTCACAGTAAAAAAAAGACACTATTGTTGATGAGAATGATGATGGTTATGATGATGAAGATGAAAAAAAAGACTTTTTGCTTATGACTCTATGAATTTGATTCTTAGCTTTTGTTAATTGATTAAGTACCAACCTCTTTCGTATAATATAGACTAAATATATATTGATTCTTTATTCTCTTGGATCAAATAGTTTATAGGGATATATTTCTGCCTTTTTAAAAGGGAATAAGTGAATAATGTAGCAGAGATCAACTATTAATTTGTATATTTCATAAAATATTTCTACCAACTAAACTAAACTACATCAATTTTTGCTTATGATGACAGTATATAGTACATTTGTTTAAACTTAAAAAAAGTGATTATGTTTACTACTTCTTTTACTTGCTATCATAAATTTTTTCTTTTTACAAATAAAAATTTCCTTTTTTAAAATGGAAATTTTCTACACTTAAGTTTTTTAGTTTTAAAAAAGCAAATTATAAAAATGCTATTAAAAATAACTTTTCATTATAAAGTTAAATATAATTTTTCTTAAAAATTAATTTTTTAAAATTTCCATAACAAACACTATATTAATATTAATATGATAAAATATTTTTTTTTATGAACAGCATATATAGATCTTTTGTTAAAAAAATCTCAATCAATTGGGCCCATTATTATATGGTGCATGTTTTATCGTACTAGGATTTTCTACCTCTACTAGCTGTCTTTTTATTTTATTTTTTCACCCTCTAATTTTAAAAGAAGAAACTCTATAATGAGTTTGGGATGAACTCTATATTTCTTCTTAAATGGAGTTGCAGGGATTGACCAACCGTAATCCTTTCTACGTACAATCAAATCAATCACCAATATATATTTGGACTAATTAATGATTGGTAAAACAACTAACATATCTTTATTTCTATGACTTTCTCATCTTTTCTTCCATATTTTTTTCATTTGTCTCTCTTTATGCCTAACGTTAGTTATTCAATAGTTATAAAATTAAAGTTAGACAAAACTTAAAAGATTTATCTAGTAAAAACCTAAAATTTAAAGTACTTCAAGAAACATTTAGCCTAAATAAAAAACACAAATAGATATACCATCTATTGAGTAACTATTATAAGGAAAGAATTTACTTATTGTTAAAAAAAAAACTTACTTTACTTATTGAATAATTATTGATGTATTTGATATATAATATAGATTAAATACATCAGTTATTCTATAGAAATAAAATATATTTTTTGTTTGTAAAATATTATGATATAGTGTAATTGATATATCTAATTTATAATATATCAATTTTTTTAATCAAAAAAGGTAGCATGAAGCTCTAAAATAGAAGAAAATCGAAAAAGAGAGAAAAAAAGGGTGGGACATAAAACCAAAACCCCCTCTTAGTTAATAAAGCGAAAACAAAGAAGGCCTAACTTATTCCAAGAAAAATCCATGCTAATATTGTTGTTGTTAGAGCCCTAGAGGCCAATACTTTTAAGTACTTGTATTTGAATTATTTATTAATAATATATTGTTTTATTTATTAATAATATAAGACACTTCTTTATTATATTTGTAAGAGTTCAAAGATGGTAAAGTTCCTGGAATAGATAGTCCGTTTAAAGAAATATTAAGTGTGACTTAATCATGAGATTCTATTAAACATAAGGACGCTATTCTTAAAATATCCGTAGTCGAGCTTTAAGGTGAAGTGGGATAACCTTAAAGCATAAAGACTATTATGAAGATAGACTGATGATCGCATCTCATAGATCATGGGATAAGGAGTTATCAAGTCTTGACATAGGTATAAATATTAGGAGTAATATTTATACTGGATTGACCCGCTATGAGAGTACTACATGGAATGTTATGTAATGTGTCATAAGTTACTCTCATGGTGATAATGGTGTAAGCCACCCTTAGACCTGAAACCACTATGTATCCTAGATGTGGAGTCAAGTGCTTTATCACTGATCTAATGTTGTCCGTAACTGGATAATCATAAAGGCAGTAGATGGGTACTTTATAAAGCATGCTGAGGGGCAGTAGTGTCCTAGATGGAATTTGCCAATCCTACATAACAGGATAAATGTCTATGGGCCCAATATTGAACGCAACAAGGATGACACAGTCTATGCCTTGTGTTCAATATAGACATAAAGGCAAAAGGGTAATTGTACACGCATATATTATCACAAAGGTTATGTTTTGATCACATGTCAATTTCTCATAACTTGGGTAGCAATGATGTGTTGCTAGATACCGCTCATTGTTCATTATATTAAATAAAGAATTTAATATAATTGCCAACGTTATGGAAACCTACACGGGTCACACACATAAGGACAGTGGAATGTGAGAATTGAGAACACCGTAAGGTACGGTACACTTTAGAGAAATAAATTAATGATAAGAGGTACGCCATAAGATATGGTGGGCGCGCGTGCACATGAATGGGAAGACTCATGGGACGCGCGCCCTAGAAATTATCTTGTTGGGTATATTTTGTTTGTTTGTTACAAACAAATCTTATTGTTTATTTTGTTTGTTTTTGTTACAAACTTATTTTATTGGACAAGACAAATATTTATCTTGAAGAACAAGATAATAAACTATATAAATAGAGGTCTTGTACAAGAGTAAAGTAACAAGAGGAAATCATAAGAATTTTAGAGTTACTTGAATCCTAAAATTATTTCTCTATTTCTCTCTCTCACATAAAGTCCTTCATTCATAAGCTAGCACTTGGAGTGAAGGAAAGCTGTTCGTGTGGACTAGTTAGAGGCGTGGGTGACCTTCATCAACGCTCGTGATCATCTTGTCCGTAATTCAAGGGTTCTACGCTTCAAGAGGTAAAACCCTAAACACATGATCATGCCCCTTCGTAAGGATCTCTTAAGGAAATTTTTTGAAATTCCGCTGCTTTACTAAACCAATTTTCCTTCAAATATATCCTTATTTACATTATCCCACCAAGTGAATTCATCGACAGATAAGTCTAAGTTTGCCAACAAATCCGCATATTGATCGATTACCTTCTCTAAAAATATGTGTATCAACAAAACTCATAGATTTGATAAAATCAGTGCAGTTAAACCAACGATTCCTTAACCTCTAAAGAACCATTGAAGACTTGCTGAAGGCTAACACAACCTACTTGGAATCCCATTCCAACCAAAGTTTAGACCAATTTTTTTGATGCCGCAATCCAATATTAAATGCAAAACTGCCAAGATGGTCAGCTTTATAGTTCCTGAAATTCCGCCACAACCAGCTTGACCTGGAACTTCAATTGAGGCACCATCCTATCCAATTATTCATGAACTATTTTAAAAAAAAGTTAAGGAATAAATTAGATACATCAATGAATGATTGACACTAATAACTATTTTACAACTGTCTCTAACGGGATCTAAACATGGTATCTTGAAGTTATGAGGCTAAATACTTACCACTAAACTAGCACTAATTATTCATGAATCTAAAATGAACCCAAAGAATAAACTTTTGCGTAATAATTTATGTAGAAATGGAGTAATAAAAAAAAAAAAAAGGGGGCGTAGAAATAAAACATGTGGGAGGAGCCTTGGTAACTTAGTTAGCAAACTCCATATATATATATATATAAGGAAAAAATAAAATAGTTTGTTTATCGAATAATTTATAAATCTCTTATTTTTTTTCGTTACATAATATAGAATAAAACTTCCACAGCCATTAACAATGATTAATATTTTCGAGAAATTTGTGAGGCACATAAGATAAACTGTCCTCAATTATTTTTATAAAAATAAAAAAGATTTTTGATTTGTTAAATTATTATATGGTGTATGCATGGACAGACCTGCTTGAGGCATGGATAGCCACACCAGCCCAAACCATAATTTTTTCGAATATAATAAAAAAATATTTTATAAATTATTTTATGTCATTTTGTATACATATTCATACAGATATTAATATAAATATTATTTTAGAGTTTATTATTGATGACTCTAAATTTTTCAGTACACATATTTATTCGAGAGTTAGTGCAAATATTAGTTCATAGTTATATATTATAGATGATTTATAGTTTTTTGTTCTTTGTAGAGTATTATTTTAAGTTATATAGTTTAATTTTATAATATGAAATGACGTCGAAAACTATGTTTAATTAGTATTTAATTTTTTTCAAATAAGATAATGTGCGTAAATTTGAAATACAAATTAATACGTTATGTATAAACTAATTGAATTAACTTATCAAAATAAACCATAAGCTAGTATAATTTTAGGGTTTTATATATTTTGGTTCAAGATAGAATTTCGTGAAGCATCAAACAATAGTGATATATGCATAATTTCACAATTATTCAATAAGTTATTATCTTTTTTTTTCGAATAGAAATTTTATGATTTTTGAATATAATTTGTTGGTTTGTTGTTTTTTATGATACTAGTATGTTACCCGTGTTGTACACGGGGAAAATCTTATTTCAATTAAAGTTAAAATAGAATATTTATAAAATTAAAAATAAATTCTTGTAAAAAAAAAATTAAAATAAAATTATGATTTATGCTCTATCTAAAAATAAATTTCAAAAATTATAATAAGAACAACAATAATAAGTTGTGTTAATAATAAGAACAACAATCATAATTTTAATGATGCAATGTCATATCGGTTGAAATAATTTGGGTTAACACTATTATCAATGAACAAAGATAACACAAATAATTCAATAGCCACTTTAATTTTTTTTCTAAAACGACATATATTTTGGTGCGACGTTTTGTTGTTTGTCGTCTTAGTATGTCATTTTGGTGCAACATTGTTTGATTTTCCGTCTTGTTGCGGTGTTCGTTTAATTTCATATTGAAAGAAAAACTTCAACCGATTTCAGATTCAATCAATGATTTGAGCGTCCACGTTGCAAATCCAGAAGCATGGACATTCCAGTGACTTTAGTTTTATCATATTATTGGTAGACATTTTACCGTTATATGCTATTAACTTGAATGTTATGAGTTTATTCGCAGAATCATTCTTTTCGTTTTTAGCGATATTGAATTTGTATTTCCATCTGATTTACCTTATCAATTATTGAAATGAATAAATATTACATTTAGGGGGGTTATTGGATTGGGATTTCGAGGGACTTCGAGGGATTATTTTGACAAAAAAGTCGTGAAGATTTTAAAAGACTTCGTGTGATTATATTGATTTTGAGAGACTTTTTTTAAAAGATATTTTACAATCAAGATTTTTAACAGAGAATTTTGTGAAAATTATAATACAAAAAAAAATCTTGATTAAAAATCTTGATTGAATAACAACGGATTTTGTAGCATTTAAAAAAAAAAAAATCTTGATTGAATAACACAAGACTTTTAAAATCCCTCAAAATCCTAATCCAATAACCCCCCTTAGTCAAAAATAAAAAACACAGTCTTATGGTTCAAAGTATTATCCCGAAAACATCAAATTAAAAGAAATCAACTACAGTATATCTTTGTATCTTTGAGTAATTAAGTTAGTAGTCAATTTGTTTTAGTTTAGATTTTGACATTTTGTAATAATTTTGTGTAATCTGAATTAAAACACTCACAAATACAAAGAAAAAATTACTAAATTGGTTCCAAAACGATGTTCAGGTTCCCACTCACCAAAACTACTAACAATTGAATAATACTGCCACCCTCCATTAATTCACCTCACTTTGGACAGTAAAATCAATCTCACAATATAGTTTCATCCAAAGTCATGGCTTAGTTACAACACACAAAGAAAGACACCAAAACAAATCCCTACAACCCAATCCAAACGGAGCGAAATCAAATTGGTGACATTAATCTGAAATTGCTGCACAAAAATAGTTCCACATCAAGCATCTCAATCCGATCTTTCCAACCTCAGCTAATCTGAACATAAAAATGCCCGTACCATGAAACCAAAATGAGAAATATTTTCTTGGAGAACAACACATACATATCTACTTAAAAAATGCAGATGGAGAAGTTTCTCCCAAAATATATCAAATACACGAAAAATAAGTAAAACAAAAGCAACAAAGAAGGAAACTACATGTGTTAATGGCTAGTATAATAATTGACATGTTTATTCTCGTAGCATGTTGGAATCTTCAATTCTGTAAGACGAAGCCAAATTTAGAATCCAATAAAAACCATTTTAAGCTTGCAATTGCAAATGATATGAAGAGAAGCTATTGAAGTTGCCACGAACCTAGAGTTGTGACCAAAATTTTTCTTTGGAAACCTCTTCTCTCATGCTTCCCAATTACATGCATTCCTCTGTTTGACACTCCATAAAATATAGGATTCAATAAACAATATGACATCCCAAATACAAATCAATCTACATATTAATAAAGGAAGAGAAACAGGTTTTTATAAATCTCAATATAACCTTGTAATATCATCCATATTTATTGGAGAGAATTAATAGAAAAGGGGAAAGTTTTGGGGATAAGATTATGGTGAGATAGGACTTTGAGAGAGACTTCAGGAAAGCCATGGAAAAGGGAGTGCATCTGAGAAAAGAAATCCAGAGTATATATGCAACAAAGACGATACAACATAGAGAGTCATGCTTCAATTTCTCAATTGCAGCCATTAAAGATGATACAGAGTATATCTCTATATGATTCAGTTTCGTTTGCATTGAGAAAGGAAGAGATTTCTCGGCTTTTCGTTTCAATACCTTGAAAACACGCATGCAATGTACATCCCAAAACAACATTAAAATTCTTATTATTTTTAAAATTAGTAGAGTATTAATCAATAATAATTAAAAAATAAAATAAAAATACAATTAAAGAAATATTACTATTATTAGCAATTTTTAAAAAAGAAACCCCTCTTCATTTGCTGACAAATGTCAAACTTGCCATAATACTAATTTTGCTTTATTATATTGTACTAGTATAACTAACCCGTACAAATGTACGAGTTAAAATTCAAAATTATATTAATATATATAATTAATGTTAAAGTAGATTAGTTTAAATATTAATTTTTATAATTTAATAATTTTTTATATCTTATTTTTAATTAATGAATTTTTTGTCATATAATTTATGTTTTTCTAATTACTTATGAAATTGTTTTAATATTTATATTATTTAATTATAAAAAATAATTATATATTTAGGGATTTTAAATGGATAGAACATGGTGGAGAATGATATTCCACTCTCCGTTCTCAATAGTATGATATTTTCTTTTTGTCCCCATAAAAATTACAAAAATAATAGGATCTGTTTTAATATATAAGTATAAATATTGTCTTGTATAAATTACAAAATAAAAATACACTCATATTAATATGAGTGTAAATATAATTCATAGCTGGAGAATGATCTCCCACTTTTCGTTCTCAACAATGTGATATTTTTTCTCCCATCGCCGTAGCAATTTAAAAAAATATAGGACCTTGTTTTCATATGTGAATATAAAATTTATTTTTTTTAAAATTTAAGTTAATTAATATAATTTTTGTCAAATAGTTTTATTTTTCCAATTATTTGTGAAATTAATTTTATATTTCTATTATTTAAATATAAAAATAATATATATTTAAGAATTTTAAAGAGATAAAATAGGGTGGAGAGTGATCTCCCGTTCCCCGTTTTGAACAATATCATGTTTCATTTTTAGTCCCCATTGAAATTACAAAAAAGATAGATCGTGTATTAATATATGAATATAAATATTGATCATCGTTTAAATTATAAAATCAAAAAACATTCGTATTAATATGAGTGTAAATATAAGTCATAGTATAAAAAATAGGTTTTCCGTATTAATATGTGTATAAATATTTAAGTTATAATAAAAAAAAGTTTTTCGTCTCATATTAAAACATTCGTAGAAAAAAATATAATTTTGTAAAAATTACAAAAAAAAAACACGGTGAGATACTATTTTTGTTTAATGCAGTGAACACCCCAACTGTCCAAGCCTTCTGCAAATTACAAATAACTTCCTGACAGTCTATACCGTCGTAACCATCCATCAACTATATTAATATTTATTCGTAATGACTTCCCGATGGCCTAAACCGTCATCAAGATTAATTAATTCTGACACACTTTTATCGACGGAAATTACATGTTGTCGACGGTCAGGATCGTCTGAAAGTATAAATATCCCGACAGCTAAGGCTTTCAGGATAATAATTTCAGTGGACGATAATTCCCGACGGCTAAAGCCGCTGGTATGTATTTTTCATTTATTTTTAAATATTCTCATAATTTGTTGATAGTTTTTTCATTTTTTGACGGCCTGAACCTTCAAAATATTTCCTGAGGGCCTAAACCTTCAACCCCTCTTTCTCAGTTTGGTTGGAAAATGAAGGTTTTCTTGTAGTGAAAAAAGGCACTTGTATTAATATATTAGTATAAATATTGATCCCGTGTAAATTAAAAAAAAAATGCAGGTATATTAATATAAGTGTAAATATTTTTCATAAGCAATAAAATAAAATATCATAAATTTGTCTCAAAAATAATCATAAATATATAATTTTAGTTGTTGGTGGAAATCGAACCGTGTGGTATTGAGCAACTTTAAATTTATGAGACAGCTATCCCACCCTTTGAGGTGCTTCCAATCTGGCGAGGGATTAGTCACTGCATTCGGCGGTGGTTACTCCGGTCTCAAAAAAAAAAAATTAAATTGTGTATCTCATACTAAATTTTGTTCGTGAGAGAGACATAGATGACACACATAAATTTTGGTTCATTATAGATTGTCCCATATCCGTAAATATATATTATAGAGATAGAGATAGAGATTATAGAAATTAGTAACTTTTTAAAAATGATGGTTAGTAACAATTAAGTAAAAAAGTACATCATAAAAAAAGATTTTTGTTGTGGGTGGGAATTGCACCATGTTCCTTTTGCTACAACTCTTAATTAAACCTACATAGTATAAGTAAAAATATATATTATAAAAATAGATTTTTTGTCGTTGGTGACAATCGAACCATGTTACTTTTACTAAAGCTCTTAACTAAATCTAAGTAAAATAATATAAAAATTAGAAAACTGTTGTTGGAGGGAATCGAAGGGAGTATATTTAGCTTGCCTAATTGCTTAAAATATAAAGCCTTGAAATCTTGCCGCATAGACATATGAAGATTTGGTTGCTTGCCACATTGGATGATGATCGGGAGAGAGACATCCGTAATTATATTATACTAATATAACTTACCCGTGCAATGCACGGGTTAATATTTAAATTTATAGTATATGTTATTAAATTTAAAGTAGATTAGTAGAGATATTAGTTTTTTTTAATTTAATTTTTTTTAAAATTTAAGTTAATGAATGTAATTTTTGTCAAATAATTTTATTTTTCCAATTACTTGTGAAATTAATTTTATATTTCTATTATTTAAATATAAAAATAATATATATTTAAGGATTTTAAAGAGATAAAATAGGGTGGAGAGTGATCTCCCGCTCCCCGTTTTGAACAATATCATGTTTCATTTCTAGTCCCCATTAAAATTAAGAAAAAGATAGATCGTGTATTAATATATGAGTATAAATATTAATGATTGTGTAAATTATAAAATCAAAAAACATTTGTATTAATATGAGTGTAAATATAAGTCATAGTATAAAAAATATGTTTTCCATATTAATATGTGTATAAATAATTAACTTCCTATAAAGAAAAGTATTTCATCTCGTATTAAAACATTCGTAGAAAAAATATAATTCTATAAAAATTACAAAACAAAACCCGTACATTAGTATAAATATAGCTCTTATAAAAATTATAACAAAAAATATATAGTCATCCTATTAATATATGGGTACAAATATAGATCCTCATAGAAATATACGTTCACGTGAAATTATAAAAAAAAGTCTTCGTATTAGTATATGGTTTTTATTTTTATATTACGTAAACATTCATTTAATATTGATTTTATTCACCTTATTATAAAAAAAATGATTTTATTTAAATATGAAAAATAATACAAATGTAAAGATTTAAAAGGATAAAATACTCTAGAGGGTGTGATCTCCCACTTTCCGTTCTCAACAATATGATATTTTCTCTCCCGTCTTCGTAGAAAATATAAAAAGAAATATAGACGACCATGTATTGATATATGAATATAAATATAAGACTCGTGTAAATTAAAAAAAGACACTTGTATAATATATTAGTATAAATATTGATCCCGTGTAAATTAAAAAAAATACAGGCATATTAATATAAGTGTAAATATTTTTCATAAGTAATAAAATAAAATAAAATAAAATTGCCTCAAAAATAATCATAAAATATAATTTTAGTTGTTGGTGAAAATTGAACCGTGTGGTATTGAGCAACTTTAAATTTCTGAGACAACTATCCCACTCTTTGAGGTGCCTCCAATCTAGCGAGGGATTAGTCAATGCGTTCCGCGGTAGGTCTCAACAAAAAAAAATCAAACTATATATCTCATACTAAATTTAGTTCGTGAGAGAGACATAGATGACACACATAAACTTTGGTTCATTATAGATTGTCCCGTGAAATTTTGTTCATGAGAGAGACATTTGTAAATATATATTATAGAGATAGAGATTATAGAAATTAATAACTTTTTAAAAATTATGGTTAGTAACAATTAAGTAAAAAAATACATCATAAAAATATTTTTTATTGTGGGTGGAAATTGAACCATGTTCTTTTTGCTACAACTCATAATTAAATCTACATATTATAAGTAAAAATATATATCATAAAATAGATTTTTTGTTGTTGGTGAGAATCGAACCATGTTACTTTTACTAAACTAAAGCTTTTAGCTAAATCTAAGTAAAATAATATAAAAATTAGAAAAATGTTGCTAGAGGGAATCGAAGTGAGTATATTTAGCTTGCCTAATTGCTTAAAACTTAAAGATTTAAAATCTTGCCACATAAGCATATGAAGACTTGGTTGCTTGCCACGTTGGATGATGATCGGGAGAGAGACATCCGTAATTATATTATACTAGTATAACTAACCTGTACAAATGTACGGATTAAAATTTAAAATTATATTAATATATATAATTAAAGTTAAAGTAGATTAGTTGAAATATTAACTTTTTTTTAATTTTATTTTTTGTATCTTATTTTTAATTAATGAATTTTTTTTGTCATGTAATTTATGTTTTTCTAATTATTTGTGAAATTGATTTAATATTTATATTATTTAATTATAAAAAATAATTATATATTTAGAGATTTTAAAGGGATAGAACATGGTGGAGAGTGATATTCCACTCCTCGTTCTCAACAATATGGTGTTTTCTTTTCATCCTTGTAGAAATTACAAAAATAATAGGATCTGTTTTAATATATAAGTATAAATATTGCCTTGTATAAATTACAAAATAAAAACACACTCACATTAACATGAGTACAAATATAAGTCTTAGTTAATATTTTGGAGAATGATCTTCCACTTTTCGTTCTCAAAGATATGATATTTTTTCTCCTATCTCCGTAGCAATTTAAAAAAAAAATATAGGACCTTGTTTTGATATGTGAATATAAAGTCTCATTTTAAAAAAATAAAATAATAAACTCTTGTATTAATATATGATTATTAATATTGATCCCGTGTAAATTATAAAGACATGCACTGATATTAAAATAAGTGTAAATATAAGTAATCATAAAAATTACAAAAAAAGGGTTTATTGTATTAATATATAAGAATAAAAATATGTTCTTAATAAAATACAAATAAAATAGGAATAAGTATGATTTATATTTTTGGTCGAGACTGGGATATCCACCGCCGAACGCAGTGACTAATCCCTCGCTAGATTGGAGGGTATGATTTATATTTGGTACAACTTAGTAATAAAAAAATGATAAAAATAAATGAGTTAAACTTTTCATGTGAACAAAAGTTAAAAGTTAAATTAATAAAATATACTTTTATTTGAGAAATTATGTTTATCATAATAATATTTATGTAATAGTATATATTAATTCATACAATTTTATTTTAAAAAAATTAATACATATAATTAGTTTTGGTACTTATACTTATAAAATAGTATTTCAGCATTTGAATCAACTAAATTTTTTTATGATATATCATTAGTTATGATGATTAAAAAAATATAGTTATAGAAAAGTTATTATGAAAAATTTTCATTAAAAGTATTAATCTTAAAAAATTATTGTTATTTGTTATAAATTGGTTTGATTTACTTGTTTTTATCCAAAAGTTTTCTTTGTTTTTGTCTATAAGTGACTATTAATCTTAGCTATACAGAATATGTGTCTCAAAAATATCTTTAAAAAAAATGTCTCATAATTGAAAAAGTGTCATGAGTGGAAATCGAAGAGTGATACATTAAGGAAGACTTTGTTTATTATATAGATGATCTCATAGTTTGCCACATAGAAATATTGGTACTTGAATATGATCAGGAGAGAGAGAGAGAGAGAGAGAGAGAGAGATCCGTAAATATATAATATAGAGATAGAGATAGAGATAGAGATTTACTTGTTTTTATCCAAGAGTTATGTTTGTTTTTGTCTATACTCTATAATTGACTATTAATCTTAATTATACAGAATATGTGTTTCATAAGTTTCTTTTAAAAAAATGTTTCATAATTAAAAATGTGTCATGAGTGAAAATCAAAAAATGATACATTAAAGAATTCTAAAAAAATAAAATAAAATGTATCATAATTAAAAAAGTGTCATGAGTGGGAATCGAAGAATAGTACATTAAGAAATTCTAAAATATCAAATAAAATGTCTCATTATTGAAAAAGTGTCATGAGTGGGAATCGAAGAGTAGTAAATCAAGGAACTCTAAAAAGTAAAATAAAATGTTTCATAATTGAAAAAATGTCTTGAGTGGGAATCGAAGAGTGATACATTAAAGAAGACTTTGTTTGTTATCAAGATGGTCTATTAGTTTGCCACATAGGTATATGGGTATTTGATAGCTTGCCACATATAATTATGATCAGGAGAGAGACATCCGTAAATATATTATATAGAGATAGAGATAGAGATAGAGATAGAGATGATACATGTTATATTAGTACAAATTTTATATAATTTATTATTTATTAAGGTCAAATAGAAGTGCTTCAAATTTTTAAGCCCAACCAATAATACATGTCTGGGTCCGTCCCTGGGTGTATGCTTTCTCGTACTGCCTTTTTTAAGTGAGAAAACCACCTGTTTTTTTCCCTCCATTTATATTTTTCCTTATTCTCTATTGTTTTTATGCCTAAAAGCAAATGCATGTAATTTTCTATATTCTACTCATTGCCAACTTTGAAACAAAAACACTTGTTGTTCTAATAATCATCATCTTTAATTTTTCTTCTAACAATTTCCATCATAATGACCAAAATCATAGAAAATTTCAAAGTATCACCATCTTCACAAGAACAATTACCTTCAGAATCATCACTTCCTTTAACCTTTTTTGATATACTATGGTTAAGATTACCACCAGTTCAAAGAATTTTCTTCTATGAATTTCCACATCAACCCTCAGTTTTCTTCGACACCCTTTTACCAAAACTCAAAAAATCACTTTCTGTTACCCTTGATCACTTTTATCCTCTTTTGGGGCATCTTATTTGGCCTCAAGATTCTCACAAACCTATTATCAAATTTGTTATAGGTAACACTCTTTTGCTTACAGTAGCTGAATCTGATGCTGATTTTAATTATCTATCTGGTAATAATCTTTGTGAAGCTTCAAAAATTCATGATTTTTTACCTAGCTTGAATATTTCACATGATCAAGCTTCTGTTTTGGCTCTTCAAGTTACAATTTTTCCAAACTATGGTTTTTCTATTGGTATTACTTCACATCATGCTGTTTTAGATGGTAAAACTTCAACTTCTTTTATCAAATCTTGGGCTTATTTGTGTAATAAGCTAGCAAGTGAAGAATCTGAATCAGATTCAACGCTTTTGTTGCCATCTGAATTTGTTCCTTTTTATGATAGAAAAGTAATCAATGATCCAAATGGGTTAGAAGAAAAATATTTGAGTCATTGGTTAAAGCATGGTGGAACCAACAACAGAAGCTTAATGGTTTGGGATCTTGAAGTTCTAGAAGAGTCAGTTAGAGGATTGTTTCGGCTAACTCGGTTGGATATTGAAAAGCTTAAGGAATTTGTGGTGTCGAAACAAAAGGGGAGAAGTGAAAATAAGAAACTTCGTTTGTCGACTTTTGTGGTATCTATTGCATATACATGGATATGCAGAGTGAAAGCAGAGGAAATTAAGAACAAAAATGCTATCATAGTTATGAATATCGATTGCAGGAGTCGGTTAGATCAACCGACTCCTGCAACCTATTTTGGAAATTGTGTTGGAGCAAGAATGGCAATTGTTGAAACAAGTAAGTTATTGGGAGAAGATGGATTAATTGTGGCTATTGAAGTGATTAGTGAAGCTTTGGAAACTCTCAAAGATGGAGTTTTGAATGGAGCTGAAGATTGGTCTTCATGGTTACTTGAAGGTCTTGCCATTGCTGATGTTAAAATTAGTGCTGCTGCTGGTTCACCTAAATTTGAGGTTTATAGCACTGATTTTGGTTGGGGAAAACCAAAGAAAGTTGAAATGGCTTCTATAGATAGAACTTCAGCAATTTGTCTTTCTGATAGTAGAAATGGTAATGGTGTTGAGATAGGTTTTGTGTCTAAGAAAAAAGCAATGGAAGCCTTTGCTTCTCTCTTTGCAAAAGGCATTGCATCTTGAGTTTTTTATGTAGTGCCAATATTGCAAATTAAAGACATGTTTGTTGTCAGACATATGTTAATGTTCGACGCTATAGTTTCTACCAATGTCAACAACTCAATGTCGTGTTTAGTGTACGCGTCAGTGTCAGCATTTAATAAATTTGATTTGCATGAATAAAATTCTGTTTTTTCTTTCTCCATCTTATATAGTTTGTCGAAGTTGAATAATTTAGAGTTATTTGGTAATCATATATTGCTGTTAGAATTGTGTTATGGATATGTACCAAAATAAAATAAAGTAACATTGTGTTGTGTATGGACTATTGATTGATTATGGATCAATTATTGTTGGTTTTCAAGGGGATTTATTTCCAGTGCTTAATTTATCTAAAAGGATTTGATGAATCATTCATTCAATATTTGAAAGCTTTTAAAATCATTATAAAATAGATGCTACTTTTGCCAAAACAAATAGAAGCAAAAAATGAAGTGTAAAGTTATGATTTAAAGTGTAAAAATAGTGTCATTAGTGCAAAATAAAAAAATTTAGTGGATGCTGCACTTTTCACTTGTGACCGGTGAGCATTAAAGAATGTTTTCCCAAACACTTTATTTTCACTTTTCACCCTTTGAATTTTAGGGGAAGAAGTTCTAGTAGTTTATAATTCATGATAAGTTTTGACATTAAATAATTTCAGTCTCCTCATAAATGCAGTTGTGGAGGATCGAACTTTGATCTTCCCATCAAATTCAGAATGAACGACTACTGAACCATCTAACGTTTTGGTTTGTTTTCTCAAACTCTAATAGAGCACTCGTTTAACAATAACAAATTTACCTAAGTAAGTTATGGAAAATGCAAATACTATATTTTACTTTAGCTTGAGTGTAAAAATAGTGTGAATAGAGTATTATGTTTTAAGTCTTTGTTTTTTTGAAACACGCCAAAAAGATATATATTAGCTCTCCAGACTAGCACAAAAAGTGCTTCATTTAGGGCGAAAAAGAGAGATACACATTACAATCCGCTTACAAAAACACAATATAAAATAGAACAAGAACCACAAACGCAAATAAACACCTCGCCGACCTAAACAAGCCGAAGGATTAGAATACCACAAGCTAAAATCAACGCCAAAATCTTTCTGTCTTGCCTTAAGCCACCACCAAAGCTAAATTATTATCTGATCAACTACTCGATTAGCCTTCTGAACTTTATTTTGAAACAACCTGTCATTACGGGATTTCCATAAAAACCACACCGCCGCAAGCCATAACAAATGAAAGAAGTTCATGATCAGGATTCAATTCCCGTCACTTCATTTTGCGTGTGTTAATTTTCAATAAATTAACCAATTCGTCTAAGTACCAAAGAAATACAAATCGCCATAGTTACACTTACTATCCAAAATCAATTAGTACATGATCCTTCAAGAAATAAAGTGCTAAAGAGATTCATCACATGTTTATTAAGAACAATTCCAATTTCAATCCCATCATTGTTCTTCGCCAAGCCAATTGTTAAACCTCTATCTATGGAAACTATCTCCTCCTTCTTTGGCCTTCCCCAACCAAAATCAATCTCTTACACACCAAATCTATTAGACCCTGCCATACTCATAACTTCAAATCCTTCAATTGACAAAGAAGCAAATTTATCAAACACATTATTAATAGCACTTTCAAGAGCACCCTTTTCGTTATCATATTTATCTTCTTGTAAATACTATTAGCAACTAAAAAAACACCATCTTTTATAAAATCCAACGGTAGTGTATCAATGAATTGCCCCAAAATGCAGTTTCCTAAATAGTTACTTGGTATTGGTGGTTCTAACCTTGCTCTACAATCTACGTCGAACGCAAAAGCAAATTTCCCTTTATCATTTTGAAATCCATGAATTGCTTTTGCAACACAAACGAGCGAATAAGCACAAAAGTAGTATATTTTTCCGGCTTTGATTCACTTGTATAGAATTTTTCCCAAGCGGATAACACCCTTTGCTTTATCTAATCTAAATCTTCATGTTTGAGCTCAAAAGTGGCACGAACATAGTCTTTGAGTTTTGGTTCAAAAGGAAGAATCTCTAAACTTCTTTCGTTTCCTTTTTCACTTGGAAGCATCTTGATTTGTGGGTCTTTGATCATTTCCCTGTTGAATAGAGGTTCTAACTCTTGCAACAATGTAGGTGATGATTCATGGGTTTCGATCATTTTTTTGCATAGATAAGCCCAAGCTTTGGCGAACATAGTTGAACATTTTCCATCAAGAACGGCATGATGAGTGCTTATTCCAATGGAAAAACCGCTTTTTGGACAAAAGGTTATTTGAATTGAGACAATAGAAGCGAAAGAATCCGTTGATTCCAAGTGAGGTATAAATGAACGAGACAAAGAAGCTTCATGGGGTGCATTTCTAATGGCTTGATTGAAATCTGAGTCAGACTCTGCAATGAGCAATGAAACACCGTCGTTTGGTGTGTATAAGATTTTTGGATTCGAAATCCCAAACAATTTTACCGGCTAAAGGGAGAAAGTGTTGGAGGTTCAAAGAGAGTGAAGATTTGAGATTTTGAAGAATTGTTTGGAAGAAGAAAGAAGGGTGAGATGTGAATTTGGGAGGGTGTAAAAACATGACCTATACCTAAATTTTATACGTGGGGTTAATTAATTTATTTTTTTTACTAAATATGTACGAGTTACTTTTTTTTTTTTGGCAGATGTACGAGTTACTTAGCAAGCACAAAACCAAACTTCACATTAATTCCTATTTTAGATAAAGGGTGCGTTTGTTTAAGCTTTTTTTTCAAAAAAATCTATTTTTTTCATAAAAAAATCATTTTTTTCTATTTTACTTGTGTTTGTTTCAGATTTTTTTAAAATCATTTTTTAAAAGAAATCATTTTTTCCTTCAAAATGAAAAGCTATTTTGAATAGCTTTTTTCAAAATCTATTTTTTTAAACAACATGAACCATATGTTTGTTCTCAAAAATGATTTTTATAATTGTAAACAAACACAAAACAACTTTAGATTTTTTTTCAAAATCTCTACAAAATAAATCTATTTTTTAAAAATAGATTTTTTTAAAAAAATCTATTTTATTTTAATCTCAAACAAACGCACTCAAAATGTTGCAAGAAGTTACAAATGTATTTATTTCATCAACTCACGTTATTTAGGGCCCATTTATGATATACTGTAATATTTTCAAAGAAATAGGACAACCATCTTAGATAAACTCTTTTTTTTATAATTATTTTAGACAGTTTATAGTTTGGATATAATTTTCTCACATCTAAAAATAAATAAGTGGAGAGTGTTCCTTTCAAAAAATTAAAATAATTAGAGAGTGTCGAAGTCGAACCGACTCCTATGTATAAAATGCGATATCTCTAGTAACTGAACTAATATCAAAAACATAATTCGATAAATTCACATTATTAATACAAAAACTTATTATTTATAACCTATACTCTTTCCATTTCTTTTCAATTTACGTTTCTTTATACATATGAAATAAAACAATTAATTTATTTTTCTTACATATACTACTCCCTCGTTACATATGTCAATGCATATTTTTGATGACTAATATCTTTAATTATGTATAGTAAAAAATCATAAATTTTTTTTATGTATTTTTAACTATTTATCATCTCATCTATTTCTCTATTTGCAATAAATATTTTAGAAAAAAAATAGTTAGGTAATATGCTATTAGGAAGGGTCACATAATTTATTAACTAAATTTTGGAAAGTTTCTTTTAACTCACGATTGCTTATGCATTTTTAATTACAACCATAATAAGGACTCGTGATGCAAAGACAAATAGGTCGGGATTGGTTATTGTGCATAAAGAATTTTTATGCACCATACATAAGGAATAAATTGCTCATGTGCCCCCCTCCCCATGTGCTCGCGCGCACCCCCTATCCTCCTACTTGCGCGCCCCCCAAGATTGCTAGCGCACCTCCTAGCCCCCTCGCTATCTACACCCTCTTTCTGTTGCATGTTTTCTTTTTTTTGGCATGCTGGGCCTGAAGGCCCATTTCATTTTTTTTTTGAAGACCAAGTTTTTTTTGTTTACAGGACCTAAAGGCCCAGTTCGAAAAAAGTTTATGAATTTATTTTTTTGTGAATAATCGTTTTAAATGTTTATGACAATACTAATGGTTTCAAAAATCTACTCCTTCCATCCCAAAATATAAGGGAAAAAAATAATCTCACTTATTAAAAAAACATAATCATGAGAATTTGAAATAAGTTGTATAAGAATGTGTAAAACCATTTTTTTTTTGTTATTGTTTATTGAGAAAATGAGATAAAATGAAAATTAAATGTAAGTGTTTTATGAGAATAAGGAAAAACACATTCTTGAAAATGGTTCAACATGAAAGGAGTATTTAACAACACATATGATTTATATGAAACCATTTAACAATATTAATGGTTTCTGTATATAACATCGGGAAACCATTTAACAATACTAATGGTTTCAGTGTATAATATTTGGAAACCGTTTAACAATATTAATGGTTTCCGTGTATAACATTTGGAAACCATTTAGCCATATTAATGGTTTCAGTGTATATATAACATCGGAAAACCTTTTAACAATACTAATGGTTTCAGTGTATATTATTTGGAAACCATTTAGCCATATTAATGGTTTCTATGTATAACATCTTGAAACCATTTATTTAATAATAATAATAGTTTCAGTGTATAACATTTGAAAACCATTTAACTGTACTAATGGTTTCAGTATATAACATCTTGAAATGATTTTTGCTATGGAATGTTTTTTATTTCACACGCCCCTTTCCAATTTCCGTTACCCATATCTTCTCACTCTAACACAATATATATATATATATATATATATATACATCTTTTTTTTATTCACTCCCTATATATAAAATATTCCGTTTGCCAATTTGAAAAAAACATTATTCACAAACTAATTAACAAATGTAAATCACTGACCACTTTTTTTTGTAAAACCTCATCTCTCTTTTATTTCTTCCGTTGTATAACAAATTTTTACCTTTGTCTAGTTTTTTCAAAATCACTTTGAAACCAAAATAATGGTATGTGAAACTAAAATAATTGTGTAATAGTTTCTAATAAAATAAAAGAACAATGAAATTATTATTGTTAAATGGCTTTAAATAATGATTTTGACTGAAACCATAAAATAGATCTACTGAAACCATTTCAAGATGTTATACACTGAAACCATAAAATAGATCTTTGAAACCATTAATACTGTTAAATGATTTCAAGATGTTATAAATTGAAACCATTAGTAAGGTCTAATGGTTTCGATACCCTAAAATAGTAAAAAGTTGAGTCAAATATTAATACAAGATGTTATGGTTTCTAATAAAATAAAAGAACAATAAAATTATTATTGTTAAATGGTTTTAAATAATGGTTATGACTGAAATCATAAAATAAATATTTAAAACCATTAATATTGTTAAATGGTTTCAAGATGTTATACACTAAAACCATTAGTATGGTCTAATGGTTTCGATACCCTAAAATAGAAAAACTCAAATTATAATGGTTTTATATTGAATGTGCCCAAATTTAAAAGTATGATACAATCATCAATTTAAGTGTTGGATTTGTTTCAATTTCACAAATTTAAAAGTATGATACAATCATCAATTTTTACTCAAATTTGTTTTCAGTTTTCACCAATTCTGATGTGTTCTCTATACCAAAAATCTTTATTCATCCAATATTCTCAAATATGTTAAAGTGTGTCTGTTAACAGATATTACTAGGTTTAGTCGAATATTTTTGTTGCTCTATTGTTACCCCTTTAGGTTAAATAGTAAAAAATCTCACAGAATAAACAAGCCAAAAAGGCATAAATGTGACTCAAAAAAAGCCAAAGGTCTATGAGGTTAACCACACAAAATACCAAGAAATCCATAAACAAGTTACTAATCCTCATCAAGATTGATAGAGTCTCTGAACTTCCCTTACAAAATTTTCTTCAATTCAGACATCTAAGCAACCACATAATTTTTCTCCTCCTCAAGCTTTTCCAATTCTTGCTTGTCGCCTCTTGCATTTGTTCTATTTTGCTCTCAACTTCTTCCTTAGCACATGAGCAAAAACCTCCCCTATTTTAAACCGAACGATCTCTTCATCTGTGAGAATCAACTCATTGCTTGCATCCTCCAAATTATCATTAGCTTCCTATGACAAACATAATTTCATTCCATTCACATCATAATATAAATAAATAAAAAGGTATTTGGCATTGCAAAATGCTTAGAAGGAAGGGATAATAAAACCATTACAGCACTTGAAAAAACAGTTTCTTCATCAAACAACTAAATATTGTTAAAACAAAGAGAAGTTGAAAGATATAACATATGAAGTAACGAACTCTCAAACTAGTATGTATATGTAACCTCTCACACCCGACACACGTGAGGAAAGCTCAAGTATTAACGCAAAGTTGCACATAATTGACTTTGGAGGATATAATCACTTAATTGTCTTATATTTTTAGCCCCCTATCTTCCTTTTCCTTTAACATAGCAAAAAATTCAAGACAGTAAAAATTTATTTCAGGCGAGATGACACAACTCATACCTTATTTATTTTCTGTTAGACTAAAGTAGATCCACATTGTTTGGATAAACAACTTAATTTGCAACTTATATCATAAGCAGTTATCATATATAAGCGCTTATTGTAAGCTATTTTTATAACAAAACATAAACTAAAGTTAACTTTTTTTCATATAAGCTATAAGTTGTTTACATAAACTATCTTGGAAAGTTTATGGAAATAAGCTGAAAATTGCTTATGAACATGTCATAAGTTATTTTCATAAGTTCTCTTAAACTATCTCACACACGATCTTATGCTAGTAGATAAGCTCAAAATAAAATAAGCTAAGTCAATCCAAAATGCTCCTGGTGACATAGAAACATAAGCTAGTAAAACATGCGACAAATGATATATATCGAAAAATTCTTAAGGCTTAACAAATGAAACAAAAAAGAAAGGTACACATTAACTAAAGTTTATCTCTTGGAGCTAACTCTAAGCTTTTAAGCATATAAGGGTTCAACAATAAATTGATTTCACTCTCCTAAAATACTATAAATAACTAAACAACATGTAAACAAAACCCCTTTTGATTTCTTCATTGATTTTGAACCCATTTCAATTCCACCAAATTTGAATATGATAGCAACATGATTTCTCTAACGGAAAATTCTGAATTTGAATATTAAATCAATTACCTTAGCGAATTTGATCTCATCGTGTAACTCGTGTATGTAAGTGATTATTCAACCTTCCAAATTTGTTGATATTCTGTTGATCCTCCCATGTAACTTCCGTTTCAGATCCACCTCCGTTTACGGTTAAGAAAAAATGAGGATTAAAATCAAACAATGCAATATCAAAAATTAAATTTAGGGTTTTGTATTACCTACTGCATTTGGTTGTTGATTCAAATTCAGTGCTAGGGTTTCTATCACACTACAGAAATTAGCTTGAACACCTTTGTCACAGTAATGTATTCTGAGTTTCTATGGCGGGAACCAGAGGAAGAGTGCGATTGGAACGATGAGAATGGTGGGAACGAGGAGCACGATGAACAACGAGAGACTGAATAATGAGACACTGAGATTGGGGTATTGCTAAGGATTATTACACGTGTCTTATTAATCTGATGGTGAATATTGGTTTATGCACCTTATGCATAAAAGAACCTTATGGATAATAACCCTTTCCAAATAGGTCTATTATCTTTTCATATAATCATTCCATGTATTATGTATGTATAGTTCAAATAGTTCGAAGACACGTTTTATTATCTCTCTGTCGTTTTATATCTATCGACCTCTTCCATTTTAAAGCTCGATCAAATTCAAGGTTCTCTTAAATATATACTCCCTCTGTTCCATTTTAAGTGTCGCAGTTGACCAAATCACACACTTTAAGAAAAGTGTGTAAAAGAAAGAGAGAAAATATGAATTTTACTAAAATACCCTCTGTTTTTATTGGTAGTAGACATTGGAATACTAAAAAGTATATTTTTTAGTGTACTTTCTCTCTTATCTAATGATTGCTTTAAGGGATAAAATAGTAAAAACTAATGTTATAAATAGTATATGACACTTATTTTGGGACAAACAATTTTGGCAAGTATGACACATATTTTGAGACGGAGGGAGTACCTTTTTTTGTCATACTAGAGCATGCCGCTTCGTTTCTTCATTGCAAAATCGGTAGTTTGTCTTTCATTTATTTGGAGTTTCCGATGGGGCGAATCTGAGAAAGTTGGCAACTTGGGACCCGGTGATAAGAACGATAAAATAGAGACTTCTCTCATGGAGGAATCAATATGTAAGTTTAGGGGGGAGGGTTTTCCTCTTAAATTCGGCGATGGCCTCAATGCCGGATTTTTTTTTATCTCTCCTACCATTAAATCCCATCGAAGGTGAGAAAGTCTACTATTCGGATCCATTGGAATTTTTTGTGAGTGGTTCTCTAGGTGATAAAAATAAAATTGCTTGGGTGAGTTAGAAGGATGTGTGTCGACCGAAGTATAAAAGAGGGCTAGGAGTGAAGGATCTCAATTGGTTTAATTTAGCTTTGGAGAATGACTCACTTTGGAGAGATGTCTTCTAGGCGAAATATGGGATTGGTTATCGTTCCAATTTGTCTACGGGAAGGAGTATTTTATGCTCTTTATGGTGGAAGGATTTGGGGATTGGGAGTGGAAATAGATGTTGTGGGTGATTGGGCTCAAAGTCTTTTTGTTAAAAAGGTAGGCAATATAATGGTGGTTTGACGAGATTTTGGTTGGAACGTTGGCTTGGTGAAGCGCCTTTGTGTGAGACTTTGCCTCGGCTCTTTAATTGCTCACTCCAACCGAAGCGTGTCATTCAAGAGATGGGCGTGTGGTAGGGGGGGATATGGAATATGCGTCTAAAGTGGAGAAAGGATTTCTTTGTATGGAAGCAAGATTTACTTGACAAATTATTGGAATTGCTTGATGGTTCTACAATTTCTAATGTTAACGATTGTTGGGAGTTTGCGCTTGATGGGACTTTTTCCATTTTTTGGTTAGTTCTACTTATTTGTTTTGGACTCGAAATTCTCCTTTCCCCCTTCTTTGATGTTGGCTTCTCCGGAGTTGGTTGCTCAAGTTTGAAAAAGTTGGGCACCTTCTAAAGTTATAGTTTTCTTGTGGCAAGCTCTCCTTTGAAGACTTCCGACTAGATTATATCTAGTTCTTCGTGAGATTGTTCAAAGTGGAGGATGCACGGTTTGTGTGTGTTGTAGTGGGGCACCGGAGTCGGAAAACCACCTTTTTGTTTCGTGTCATTTAGCTTGGGCGGTGTGAAGTAAGGTGGATCAGTGGTTTGGCTTGGTAACGATTTTTCCGGAGAACATTTCCTCCTTGTTTGAGACTTTCCTTCTACCTTGTAGGAAGGGGAAGAGTTGGTGGAAAGGGGTGGTTATGATTTGGCACGCGGTTATTTGGGTGATTTTGAGAGCCAGGTATAAAGCTATCTTTCAAGCTAAAGAGTTAGAGTTGGAAGACATTTTTGACAAAATTTAGCTTGTTTCTTGGAAATGGGTGCTGGCTAAAAAGGGTAATACGCCTTGTTTATCACTACAAAAAAACGCACCATTTGGCCGCGGTTTTGGACCTATTTAGCCGGGGTTTTCAACCTCCGCAGAATGTTTAGCTGCAGTTTTTAAGGCTCCCGCTTAATCAATTCCCACAAATTGAAGGCGGCGGTTTTTTTGAACCTCTGGTAACATTGTTTCAAACTGCCACATTTTAGTGCTTAAGTTTTGCGGGGGTTTTAAACCTCCTTAAAATCTGTGTTGGATATATATTATAATTTTATTTTGTGGGGGTTTTTAGCCTCCATAAATCAGTACTGAAATATTTTTTTGGTCAAATTTTATTTTTAAATAAGAACAAAATAAATACTATATTATTTTGTCATTTTTTTATTTTTAAATCAGTACTTTAAATAAATACTATATAATCATGATGACATAAATTTATATATATTGTCTAATATCAAATGTAACTAATAATTCATAAAAAAGATTCATCATAACAAAATAAATACACACCAAATCAAAATTTATTTACAATATGTACATCCTAACAAAATGGTGTTTTATATCAATTTTGGATATTTATCAATCCTAATTATACACTATGTACTCATCAGATACTACTTCCAGTCCACCATGTGATCCTCTTGCATTCATTTAAAGGTGAATAAGACTATAGCTAGCTTGCAACATGAGGCTGAGAATAAAAATACAAACATTTAATGAGTTATAATATTTGAGAAATGCAACAAATTAAACTTCATCAAACAAACACAAACAACTTGAACATTACATTATAAGTTAATATTAAAATTATGCCACACTGATGCAAATTAAAATTGTGACACAACAGTGTAAAATTTTATCCAATATAATAGATTCCTAATACTGATATGTAATCTTCATAGTTTTGAAAATGCAAGGGGACCTCTTGATTCCTAATACTGATCTGTAATCTATACTGATCTGAACATGTAGTGCAACTGCACAAGCATATTTAATGGTACGTTAAAAGACACATACAAGCACTACAATATTTTTGGTCTCTAAAAATAGGGGTGGCAAAACGAGCATGCCCGCCCTGTTTAGGCCCGCCCCGTTTAAGCCCGCTAAAAAATGACCCGAGCCGAGCCGAGTCAACTTAGATAGCCGAGTCTAAAATTTAACCCCACCCCGTTTATAGGCGGACATGCGAGTTAACGGGCCGGCCCGCGGCCCGCCTATTTGTTTGTTTTTGTTTTTTTTGCGGTATTTACATTACAAAAATTATATTGAATATTGATGTTTTTTTTTTTTTTTAAGAAACCACTAAATTTGTTAGAAACTCAAACTTATAAGACGAATTTAGCAACATAATTATAACAAATTCGACATAATTAATATAAAAAATGATATAGAGCGGCGGAGAAAATAATCCTAAAGTTGGATCAGATCAAGTCACTTCTAGAGCGGTGGCGAAAACAATACTTGTGTGAATAAGTGGAAAAATCTTAAGTTTTTTAAATAAGTGTTCTTATTAAATCAGATCAAACCACTTATTTTTTTAAATAAATTTATATAAATATTAAAATAAAAGTAAAAAAACAAGTTAAACGGGCCAGCCCGCCCCCGCCTTATCCCGGCCCGTTTTTTTGGCGAGCCGAGCGGGGCGGGCTTCATAGTAAAAGCGAGTTCAAAACTTTGACTCAGCCCGCCAAAATTGGCGAGTTAAACAAGCCGGCCCGACGAGTCAGGCCCGTTTTGCCACCCTATCTAAAAATAGCTGAAAATTGTTGCAAAAAGCCTGAAAAGTGTTGCCTAAAAGATAAGGAGACGTTCTTTAGGTGTCTTCTGTAAGATCCATGACTGCTTTCGTATGACCGACTGACCCCACAAACCAACACGACTCTTTTTAGCATGTTTTGTCCTTAGTCACATGCATTCTAGAAAACTTCCCAGAAGGTCACCCATCCAAACACTACTCCAAATCAAGCACGCTTAACTATGGAGTTCTTATTTGTTGGGTTCCCGAAAAGAAGATGCACCTTGTTGGTATAGGTAGTACCTATCAATCCTTATAAACCATCTTTCAACCATACAGTCTCATACATGCACAACCTCAAGATCCCTCTCATTCCGATGTGAATTCGGGTTATTGCCTAGAAGCTGCCAAGAGCCGCACATTGTCATGCCTTGTGCACCGGCGTTCACTCCCCACCCTCATTAACCTCGGGTATTACATGCCCACCAGCTTCCGCTTGGTTCGTCTCCTAACCACATCGTACTGGGAGAGGTCTGCTCTGATACCATTTGTAACATCCATGACTGCTTTCGGATGACCGACTGACCCCACAAACCAACACAACTCTTTTCAACATGTTTTGCCCTCACTCACATGCATTTTACGAAACTTCCCAAAAGGTCACCCATCCAAACACTACTCCAAGTCAAGCACGCTTAACTATGGAGTAGTGTCATGGATGATGTTGGAAAAGTATATCTGGACTCTGCAGCAAGGATGATGTTGGAATTAAGAAGCTTTGGATTGCAAAGGTGTCGTTAGGACGCTAGCATAACAGGTTAAGCAATACAAGTTACGAAAGAAGTTATGGATTCGAGTCATGATGGAAGAATTTGTGAACATTATTAGTTAATCTTTTATTATTATATCCAGTGAAAAGGAAAATCCTGAATACTCTATGATGAATACTACAGGGCAAACCTGGACGAATTATTATATCCAGTGAAAAGGCAAATCCTTAGTGTATAAGTATAGCAAATAATTATTGTCAGAATATGGTAATATGATTTAATATATAAAGAAATCAATATTAAGTTAGTTACTTACATGTTAGGAACAAGAGTCAATTATTTAAGACTGTTATATGAGAGAAATTTTCTCCATGTCTAGTACACCAGACATGGCTGGGAACATCATAAATTATTTTATATTCTATGTTACTGAGTTTTTGTGCTCACTATGTTTGAGATGATGTTTCTAGGTTTAGGATGACATTGAAAAGTTGAAAGGTATGTCCGGACTACCCGTCAGCAGTTCAATGTACAGAGCTTCTATGTTACCGGATCACAGCCAGAGTCATGATTTAAAATAACATTTTCTATTGTATGATTTGGTTATATTTACCTTAATTGTTGTATAATTATATTTGAAATAGCAAAGACTTTTCTAAATTTATTTTCTTGGTCTCTAGTACCAAACATTTTGTTTCAAGGTGTTACAATCTTCTATGCAGCCGTTGCCTATAATCTATAGGGACGCTTTTTTGCACTTTCTGGGCACAAATACCAATTTCATATTGTGGCATGTCTATACAAATAACATATACAACTGTGCAATAATATTCAGAACAACTTAAAGCTACTTAACAACTGTGTAATGTTATGATACGATATAGTGTAATTGATATATTTAATTTATAATATAAATTAGATACATCAATTATTCATGAACTATTTTAAAAAAAGTTGGTGAATTGAATAAATTAGATACATCAATTAATCACTGACACTAATGATTATTTTACAACTGTTTCTGATGGAATCTGAACTTAGTATCTTGAAGTTATAAGACTAAACACTTACCATCACTAAACTAGCACTAATTATTCATGAACCTAAAATGAACCCAAAGAATAAACTTTTGCTTATATAGTTATTATGTAGAAATGGAGTAATAAATAGAAAATATTAATAATTTTACCATTAGTTTACTTATATATATAAGAAAAAAAAAAACATATTTTGTTTATTGAATAATTTATATATTTCATTTTTTTGTTACATAATATACATATAAAACTTCCACCGCCATTAATAATGATTAATATCTTTGAGAAACTTGTGAGGCATATAAGATGAACTCTCCTCTCTTAACAAAATTTTATATTATGTATCTTGTATATAATATAGAATCAATACGTTAATTATTTAAAAAATAAAAAAGATTTTTTCTTGTTAAATTATTATATGGTGTATATGCTTTCTCGTACTGGCTTTTAAGAGAGAAAATCAGAAAATTAAACCACCTGTCTTTTTCCCTCCATATTTTTCCTTATTCTCTATTGTCTTTATGCCTAAAAGTTAGTCAAAATAAAAGTGAGGAAATCAAATGCATGCAATTGAATATATATGCTTATACCCACTCATTGCCAGCTTAGAAAAACAAGAAAAAAAAACACTTTGTTCTAATAATCATCATCTTCAATTTTTCTTCTAACAAGAAAATGACCAAAATCATAGAAAATTCAAAGTATCACCATCTTCACAAGAACAATTACCTGCAGAATCATCACTTCCTTTAACCTTTTTTGATATACTATGGTTAAGATTACCACCAGTTCAAAGAATTTTCTTCTATGAATTTCCACATCAACCCTCAGTTTTCTTCGACACCCTTTTACCAAAACTCAAAAAATCACTTTCTGTTACCCTTGATCACTTTTATCCTCTTTTGGGGCATCTTATTTGGCCTCAAGATTCTCACAAACCTATTATCAAATTTGTTATAGGTAACACTCTTTTGCTTACAGTAGCTGAATCTGATGCTGATTTTAATTATCTATCTGGTAATAATCTTTGTGAAGCTTCAAAAATTCATGATTTTTTACCTAGCTTGAATATTTCACATGATCAAGCTTCTGTTTTGGCTCTTCAAGTTACAATTTTTCCAAACTATGGTTTTTCTATTGGTATTACTTCACATCATGCTGTTTTAGATGGTAAAACTTCAACTTCTTTTATCAAATCTTGGGCTTATTTGTGTAATAAGCTAGCAAGTGAAGAATCTGAATCAGATTCAACGCTTTTGTTGCCATCTGAATTTGTTCCTTTTTATGATAGAAAAGTAATCAATGATCCAAATGGGTTAGAAGAAAAATATTTGAGTCATTGGTTAAAGCATGGTGGAACCAACAACAGAAGCTTAATGGTTTGGGATCTTGAAGTTCTAGAAGAGTCAGTTAGAGGATTGTTTCGGCTAACTCGGTTGGATATTGAAAAGCTTAAGGAATTTGTGGTGTCGAAACAAAAGGGGAGAAGTGAAAATAAGAAACTTCGTTTGTCGACTTTTGTGGTATCTATTGCATATACATGGATATGCAGAGTGAAAGCAGAGGAAATTAAGAACAAAAATGCTATCATAGTTATGAATATCGATTGCAGGAGTCGGTTAGATCAACCGACTCCTGCAACCTATTTTGGAAATTGTGTTGGAGCAAGAATGGCAATTGTTGAAACAAGTAAGTTATTGGGAGAAGATGGATTAATTGTGGCTATTGAAGTGATTAGTGAAGCTTTGGAAACTCTCAAAGATGGAGTTTTGAATGGAGCTGAAGATTGGTCTTCATGGTTACTTGAAGGTCTTGCCATTGCTGATGTTAAAATTAGTGCTGTTGCTGGTTCACCTAAATTTGAGGTTTATAGCACTGATTTTGGTTGGGGAAAACCAAAGAAAGTTGAAATGGCTTCTATAGATAGAACTTCAGCAATTTGTCTTTCTGATAATAGAAATGGTAATGGTGTTGAGATAGGTTGTGTCTAAGAAAAAAGCAATGGAAGCTTTTGCTTCTCTCTTTGCAAAAGGCATTGCATCTTGAATTTTTTATGTAGTTCCGACATTTCAGATTAAAGACATGTTTGCTGTCAGACATATGTTAATGTTCGACGCTATAGTTTCTACCAATGTCAACAAGTCAATGTCGTGTCTAGTGTATGCGTCACTGTCATCATTTAATAAATTTGATTTGCATGAATAAAATTCTGTTTTTATTTCTCCATCTTATATAGTTTGTTGAAGTTGAATAATTTAGAGTTATTTAGTAATCATATATTGCTGTTACTTTGTGTTATGAATTTGTACCAAAATAAAATAAAATAACATTGTGTTGTGTATGGACTATTGATTATGCATCAATCTTTGGTTGTTTTCAAGGGGATTTCTTTCCAGTGCCTAATTTATCTAAAAGGATTTGATGAATCATGTATTGATAATTTGATGCTTTCAAAATCATTATAAAAAAGATGCATTTTTTGTCAAAACAAATAGAAGCAATAAAAATGATGTGTAAAGTTATGAATTATGATTTAAAGTGTAAAAAGTGTCATTAGTGCAAAATACAAAAATTTCATGGATGCAGCTGCACTCCTCACTAGTGACCGGTGAGCATTAAAAAAATGTTTTCTCAAACTCTAATAGAGAGAATTAGATTCGCTCTTCTCTTGTTTGTGTGCAATTATCTCTTATTTTCCTAATTTAACAGTTGTTGATTATTAAAGAAAAAAAAAGAATAGTGAAGAAGAAAGAGAAAAAAAATTGAATAATAGTTGAGATAAGAGCAGGATAAAGAACATGAAACAAACTATAGGAGAGGATCCGGATCAGAGCATTCTTTTCGCAATAACAAATTTACTTGAATAAGTTATGGAAAATGCAAATACTATATTTTTGTTTCGTTTGAGTGTAAAAATAGTGTGAATGGAGTATTATGTTTTAAGTCTTTCGTTTGAGCATTATTTTACATTTTTTGTTGTTGGTTTCTTGGTTTGGTGTTATTTAGTGTTTGATTTGTATTTTGTCTTGAACTTTTGCATTATGACGTGTAATTGAATTTTGTATCATTGGCTCAACTTACGTCATCGGTAGTTTCAATCTTTGGCTAAAGGTTGTTTGAAACATACAAAAACTATAATTTCTACAACGAATAAAATTAAGAGCTAAAAGTTGTTTGAAACATACAAAACCTATCATTTTCATTTCAAATACTAAGAATTTGCATGGCTTATTTTTTTTTTTGGATAAATTAAGAGCGTTTAGGCATCAAGTAATGAATAGACAGACCAATTAATTGGCACATCTAGATACCTCCGTCTTCTACCTATAACTCATAATAATATATTAATAAAATAATAAAAAATATTTGTACTTTGATTATTAATAAAATGACTTAAAATTCTCCACTCAAAACAAAAATTACCATGTTCAAAAGTCTTAGTTCAATTTACAGTAAAAATTGAAATTGCTAGATTCAACCGACATCCATGATTGGGGGATTATTCAATTCCCATCACTTGATTTTACGTGTGCTAATTTTTAATAATTTAACCAATTTGTCTAAGTACCAAAGAAATACAAATCGCCATAGTTACACTTACTTTCCAAAATCAATTAGTACATAATCCTTCATGAAACAAAGTGCTAAAGAGATTCATAACGTGATTTTTAAGAACAATCCCAATTTCAATCCCATCATTGTTCTTTGCCAAGCCAATTGTTAAACCTCTATCTATAGAAATTATCTCCACCTTCTTGGGCCTTCCCCAGCCAAAATCAATATCATACACACCAAATCTATTAGACCCTGCCATACTCATAACTTCAAATCCTTCAATTGACAAAGAAGTAAATTTATCAAACACATTATTAATAGCACTTTCAAGAGCACCCTTTTCGTTTATCATATTTATCTTCTCGTAAATACTCTTAGCAACTAAAAAAACACCATCTTCTTTTATAAAATCCAACGGTTGTGTATCGATGAATTGGCCCGAAATACAGTTTCCTAAATAGTTATTTGGTATTGGTGGTTCTAACCTTGCTCTGCAATCTACGCCGAACACAAAAGCAAATTTTTCTTTATCATTTTGAAATCCATGAATCGCTTTTGCAACACAAACGAGCGAATAAGCACAAGTGAGGACAAATGATGATAGATTTTGTGGCTTTGATTCAATTGTATTGAATATTTCCCATGCGGATAACACCCTTTGTTTTATCTTATCTAAATCTTCATGTTTGAGCTCAAAAGTAGCACGAACATAGTCTTTGAGTTTCGGTTCAAAAGGGAGAAACTCTAAACTTCTTTCGTTATCTTTTTCACTTGGGAGTGTCTTGATTTGTGGGTCTTTGATGATTTCCCTGTTGAATAGAGGTTCTAAATCTTGCAACAATGTAGGTGATGATTCATCGGTTTCAATCATTTTTTTGCATAGATAAGCCCAAGCTTTGGCGAACATAGTTGAACATTTTCCATCAAGAACGGCATGATGAGTGCTTATTCCAATGGAAAAACCGCTTTTCGGAAAAAAGGTTATTTGAATTGAGACAATAGAAGCAAAAGAATCTGTTGATCCCAAGTGAGGTATAAATGAACGAGACAAAGAAGCTTCATGGGGTGTGTTATCTATGACATGATTGAAATCTGAATCAGACTCTGCGATGAGCAACGAAACACTGTCGTTTGGTGTGTATAAGATTTTTGGATTTTCGAATTCGAACTCCCAAACAATTTTACCTGCTAAAGGGAGAAAGTGTTGGAGGTTCAAAGAGAGTGAAGATTTGAGATTTGGAACAATTCTTTGGAAGAAGAAAGAAGGGTGTGATTGTGAATTTGGGAGGGTGTAAAAGAAGATTCTCTCTACAGGATGGAACCTTAGCCAAAATATATCCAAGGAAGTGAGAGGAATTGATGTTGTTTGGGTTGATGATTGAGGAACAACCTTAACATGTTCATGAATTTTTATGTTGTTGGAAGACATAGTTCTTGTTGAATTGTTGTTGATTTCTTAGCTATAAATATGAAAGATTAGAAAGAAACTATATATTAACCAAACTAGTGTTCGAGTAAAAAAATGACCTATGCCTAAATTTTATACGTGGGGTTAATTTATTTATTTTTTTTACTAAATATGTGGGGTTAGTTAGCAAGCACAAAACCAAACTTCACGCTAATTCCTATTTCAGATAAAATGTTGCAAGAAGTTACAAATGTATTTATTTGATCAACTCACGTTATTTAGGGGCCCATTTATGATATTGTAATATTTTCTAAGAAATAGGACAACCATCTTAGATAAACTCTCTTGTTTTTTTTTTTTATAATTATTTTAGACAGTTTATAGTGGATATAATTTTCTCACATCTAAAAATAAATAAGTGGATAGCGTGCCTTTCAAAAATATATAAATATGTTAGGGACATCGAGGGGGCAGCTGGGCGATCATCCACACGATGACCTAGAGCATTGTACAAGTGAGTTGGACACCACACTCTTATCCAAAACCTTAAGGCATTGGGTTTATGGGTCCTCTCACTTATAAATGCTCAACTCTCCACATATTTTTTCAATGTGGGACTTCTTCCCCATACTACTCACACTTGACACTTCTTGAGTTTAAACACTCCCCCTCAAGTGTGAGTCTACCACATTGCTCAACGGAACCGTTGTTTCTCAACGGGTCATTACTTTTACCCCTGATACCACTGTTAGAGACATCGAGGGGGGCAGCTGAGGGATCATCCACACGATGACCTAGAGCATTGTACAAGTGAGTTGGACACTACACTCTTACCCAAAACCTTAAGGCATTGGGTTTATGGGTCCTCTCACTTATAAATGCTCAACTCTCCACACATTTTTCCAATGTGGGACTTCTTCCCCATACTACTCACACTTGACACTTCTTGAGTTTCAACAAAATAAACAAATAAATAAGCTAATATCACAAATATAATTTAACAAATTCACATTATTGATACAATAACTCATTTTTTATAACTCTTACTTTTTAAATTTCTTTTCAATTTACGTTATAATGTTATTTATACATATGAAATAAAACAATTAATTTACTTATATATTCTATTCTCTCTGTTTTAAAATAACTGTCACAATTAACCACTACACATATGCTAATGCATATTTTTGATAATTATTATATTTAATTATGTATTATAAAAAAGTTATATTTAAAAAATATTCATCGAAACGAATTGAACATTTGTAATATAATATTTACTATTTTATATATGAGAATTACTAACTTTGAGGTGTAGGTGTGTTCTCCGATGGAGGTGTTGGTGTGTTCTCTAATGGATATGTTAGGGTACTGCCTTGGTCGTGGTGTGGTGATTTTGGTGTTGTCAGCGTGTGGTTGATGTTGTGTGTGGTTTTGGTTCTCTGTGATACGTGATTGTCTGACCGCTTTTTAAATCTATTGAGATTTGCATGACTCATTTTGAGTTTCTATCTATTTCTAAATCTGTTGGGATCTGCAGGTTTCTTTGTATCTAATTAACCACTACCGCGTCAGTGTTGCCTGCCTTGAGAAGGAGAAGGTAAGGGTGTACATGGGTTGGGCAAACCCATTTAATCTGGTCAAACCCACTCAATCCAACCCAAAAAAAGTGGATTGGGTCGGCAATTGGAGGGATATAGATTTCAAAATAAAAAATCCATTAAAAAAAATTGGGTTTTGGGTAAAACCAAACCCAACTCACAAAATTCACCGACCCACTGTTTTAGTAATATTATGACTTTTTAAAATATTTTTTATATAAACATGAAATATTTTGCTTTTATTATTTGATCATTAAAAGAGAAAATCGCAATTTCCGACATAGAGATTTCTAGAATAAGTTGTATGCGTGTATATTTTAAACAAAAAACACATTATTCTTCATTACTTTACATTTTCAATGCATTATTTGATTATTGTTGTTGAGATTATATCTTTTGTCTTCTTTATGTCATTTAAAAATAATAATGCGAGCAAAATATAATTATTTGAAAACAGTTAAAGTAGATTATTTTATGAAAAACAATAATGATATTAACATTTTATGATTCTAAAGAATAATGAAAATAATGTTGCATTATTTTCTAAGAAAATTAAAAGTTGAGTATTTTTAAAGAAAAAAAATGATGATTCATGATATAGTAATTTAAAATAAGAAAACAAAATTTTAATTTGGACAACCAATTAATCCACCCAACCCAATCTATAAATTAATGGGTTTGCCCAACCCAACCCAATACGAAAGTGGATATATAATTATTTTACTGAACTCAACCCACAAAATTCTAAGTGGTACAGGTTTAATTTGGTTTTGGTCAAACCCAACTCAATTCGACTCACATACACCCCTAGGAGAAGGTCTGTGAACTGGCACTTGTCTACCTATGTTTTTTTTCTACCTTAGCCCTTCATCTTTTGGTTCAAAGAGTTGTTTTTGGATTCTGATGGACCGATCACTTTTGATTTGAGATCTGGAGTTAGAGTGCAGCGACATCTTTTTGAGTTGGTGTGAAGTCTCTTTGGTGGTTTGGAAACAGAGGATTTTCTTCTAAGAATTGGGTTAGAAGTGATCATCTTTTAGCTAGTATATGTTTTGGTATTTTAATTGGCGTTCCGCTTATATACGGTGCATTTATTTTGTAGCTCATATTTTACCAGTTTTAGTTCATCTTACGCCGAATCCCGATCTTATTAATAATATATTTGCTGTTAAAAAAAAATCATCGTCCGCTATTTTAATTTTACTAAATAGTGCCTAAATAGTACAGCGCCCGGTTATCAAAACGAATTATATTCAATCATTCAAAATAGTAGTAGTTGCTAAAAGAATAGTTAGATACTACCTCCGTACCAAAATATATGCCGTTTTGACCATATTACAAAAATTAAAAATTGTAATCATTGTTGTATGAAAAAGATAAATTATGGGTTAGTTTACAAAATTATCCTTTATTAATGATATGTAAGAGATAAATTATAAAATTAAAAAAAAAGAAATAATTAATTAAAGGTATAAGAGGAAAATGAACATTAAATATTTTATTGATAATGTAAAACGACATATATTATGATAAATAAGTTTTTCTCAAAATGACATATATATATATATATATATATATATATATATATATTGGTACGTAGGGAGTATTTAACATGAGAGGAAGACTAAATTCTAGTTGACAAAGATCATAAGTTCATTGAGTATGTGGAAGAAAACGTACATACAATAAAATAAATATATAATTATCAAAATTAATAAGATAAAATTAGAATGTATAGAATAGATATAAATCTTTGAATTTGCAACAGTGACAATGTTATGCAATGGGTTTGGATCAAAGTAAACCTACAAAATCTAAACCAATAAATATCATACAAAGACATAAAATTATCTAAATATATATCACTCGACTAATTAAGATGGGAATTAAAATAACTCCACTCTAATTAATAAGAGAGTAAAATAACACCGAATAGAATATAATATAGTAGAGAAAAAGAAAAAAACTTAAGGTATGACTATTTTCTAGATGATGCTTTTGTAGACTTTTATTTGTCATTCGTTACAGATTTTGTTCTCAAACTTTGGACAACCATTTACTATGAATTAACTAGTGATTAGCTATGAAAATTTGAAGGTTAATTACTATATAAATAATTTGCTAGAGATTGAACCCATATAAATTTTTAAAAAATACGTTGTTCGATTAAAAGTTTATGTTATATAGATTATTTGTGTGAAATTTCAGACAAATCCAAAATTATTTGATATATTATTGAGACACATAAAAATTAACGATTTGTTTTTAAATATCGTTGATCTTTATGTGTCTCAATAACATATCAAATGATTTTGGATTTGTCTAAAATTTTATAAAAATGGTCTATATGGTATCAACTTTCAATCCAATGATGTATTTTTTAAAAATTTATATCACTTAAAATATTTTTGAATGGTATGGAATAAATACTCTCAAATCTTGAAGAGATAAACAATTTTTTTTTTTTGAACAGCAAATATATTAATAATAATAATCAAGTCTCTACACACAAGATAGACAAAGACCTATAAAAGCAGAACTACAAGACAAAAGTGCCGTATATAAACGGAACACTAATGAATAATATCAAAACATACAACGCCTAATAGAGATACATTCTTAATCTCATACTTAGAAAATCACTCATCAGTTTCCAGACCACCAAAACATACATCAACCCGACCCAAAAAGATACTTCTAAACGCTAACTCCAATCTCGAAAAATGTTACTAAAACAGTACTCTAAAAATGTTACTAAAACAATTTAATAACATAAACTTTAGAGGAAGGATCTGTTGACTGCAGGAGTAACTCAGGAATAACTCTGAGATGAATTATTCCACTTAATATCTCATTTATTCACGAGTTACTGCACTTAATATCTCATTATTTCACCAATCTAACCGTCAAATTAAAAGTTCTTATTGAATAAATGAACTCTACAAGATTTTATGAAATTCTATAATTATTTGATACATCATTAAGTAATTTCAAATGAATGTATAATAAGCTTTTAAAAAACAAAGTAAATGTCAATGCTTAGTTGACATAGCTACAATTTTGGATTTAAGTAAAAATGTATACACACTTGATCATTAATATATAATAATGATAATCAACGGTTAAATCGGTGAAATTCATCGTAAATAATAAGATATGAAACAGAGTATAAAGTCAACGGATCTTTGCTCTAAACTTTATATGTAAACTTTTATGTGATATAATTTTTCAAATGATACTAAATGGAAACAAATATTATTATTAGATTTAGTAAGATTTTTCACACGTTACCGAATCCGATTTGTGTTGTGAACTGACCGGTTTTTAAGGTATTTTCCCATTTACAATAATATATAAGCTCATGTGATTTTTTGGGATACATGTCACTATTTTATTTCCAATTGATGATCAATTATTTGCCTTTTAGAATATTATTATTTGAATTTTGAAGGCTAATAGAAAATTAGAAGAATTGACGACAACATGTGACATACATATATTATATTATTACATCAAAAAAAGATTATTATGTTACATCTAAAAATACATATATTATATTATATACTTTATTGGTTGATTATTTGGCAGAAAATTCGAATCAACCAGCATATTACACACACACACAGAAAACAAAAACAATTTCTATCAATAAGTGAATTGTGCTTTTGAAAAAATATTTTTTTGACAACTTTTGAAAAATGGGAACTCCACTTAGTCACAACATCGAAATTCCAATTCCATTCATATATTAGTGAAACATACCTCTTTGTCACCTAACAATTTGGTCATTGTTTACCTTTTTTTTTTTTTGACAATTACTTTTATTAATGATTAACGAAGCATACCCTTTGTCATATAGTCATAGGCTGCATATTATTTGGTTCATGTCTCTTTCTTTCAATTGATCGTTGGAAAATAAAAACCGAATTTAATTAAGATTCCTTATGGCAAGAAAAAAACAAAAAGAATTGCAATAGAAAAAAAAAACATATTGATTTATATTTTGGGGTGGTAAAAATTGATTTATATACTTTATTTTATTTTTTAGGAATATTTCTAAATTCATATTTGAAACGTTTTCTTTCAGAAGTCATTTTTATTGTTCAAATTAATTACTCAATCCGTTTGAGATACGCGTGTACGTACTATTCATATAATAACTTACTTTTTCGTCAAAAATAATATATAATAACTTACTTTAATTAATCATATATTTGTATCAATATATAATAGCATAGTTGATGCTATTGTTGCTGTTTTTGTTTGAATCTTTATTTTATCTCTGTACTATTTTTCTTTTCATCAAAGTTTTATTCCTTTGGAGTTTTCCTTAGTAAGATTTTTAATGAGACAAAATTTATTTTACACCTTGGATTTTGATCTAATCCCCTCAAGATTCATTTGTATCCTTTTTATTTTATACTTTACTTTAATATATTTCACTAAAGTATTTTTTAGATTACTTCTTGGGGGTGTCAACCAAATTGGGATGTCTTAGATGTCATCTTTATACCATTTTGGCCTTCATAAAAATAGATATTATTCAATTTGTTTCGGTGAATATTTTTCAATAATATATATTTTTTATATTTTCAATAATACTTAATTAAAGATATTAGTCGTCAAAAATATGTATGAGCATGTGTGTCATGGTCAATTGTGACAGTTATTTAACAATGGAGGGAGTATTATTCAACTCTCTTTTATATAATTAAACTTTTAATTAAAATTAATTTATTGAAAATCAATATTATCTACCAATAAAAGAAATTACGAAATTAAATTTATTAAAAAAAGATTCCAGTAAGAAAATTCATCGTCTCTTTGTTCGAAATACAAATAAATCAAACCTTAATTGATCCAATAGTGATTGACGCTGAACTTTTTAGATAAGACTGTTGTTTGACCTTCACAATTACATTTGAGAGGGAACTGGTATCACCTGATGCTCGTTCCGAACTCTAAACTGTTATAAGATAGTCCTTCTTCTAAGAACGAGAAGCTGAGACCCAAAAAACGAAATACAAACAAAAATTCTCTGGACACTTGCACTACGATCAATTAATGCAAACCTTCAAAAAACAAAGTGTTAAAGAGATCCATGACATGCTTATTTAGAACCAACCCAATTTCAACTCCACCAATGTCATTCTTGCTCTCAGCCAAACCAATGGTTAAACCCCTATCAAGAGACACTATCTCCACCTTTTCCGGCCTTCCCCAACCGAAATCAGTCTCATAAACACCAAATTTATTAGATCCCGCCACTCCCATAATTTCAAATCCTTCACTTGACAATGAAATAAATTTATCAAACATACCATCAGTTCCTTCCAAAACACCGCCCTTTTCATTTATCATCTTTATTTTTTCATGAATGCTCTTAGCAACTAAAGATACTCCATCTTCTTCAATAAAATCGAATGGTTTTGTATCGACGAAATGTCCCCATACACAATTTCCAAAATAGTTATTTGGTAACGGTGGCTCTAACCTTGCTCTACAATCTACGGTGAACGCTAATGAAAATTTTTCTTTCTCCTTTTCAACTCCGTGAATGGCTTTTGCAGCACAAACGAGCGAATAAGCACAAGTGAGAACAAAAGACGATAGTGTTTGAGGCTTTGATTCATTTGTATCCAATATTTCCCATTTGGATAACACCCTTTGCTTTATCTTATTCAAATCTTCATGTGTGAGCTCGAATGTAGCACGGACATCCTCTCCAACTTTTGGTTCAAAAGGAAGAATTTTCATGCTTTGCTCATTTCCTTTTTCATTTGAGAAAATCTTTGGCAAGATCTCGATCCAGTAATTTGTTAATTTGTCAATAAGTCCATTTGGATCTTTGATGATTTTCCTATCTAATAGAGGTTCTAGCTTTGTCAACAAAGTTGGTGATGCATCGGTTTCAATGATTTTGTTGCATAGATAAGCCCAAGCTTTCACGAACATGGTTGAAGATTTTCCATCAAGAACAGCATGGTGTGCGCTTATTCCAATGGAAAAACCACTTTTCGGAAAAAGAGTTATTTGGATTGAGATTATAGAAGCAAAAGAATCTGTTGATTCTAAGTGAGGTACGAAAGAATGAGACAAAGATGCATCATGGGGCGAGTTTTCAATAACATCATTGAAATCTAAATCAGATTCTGCAATAAGCAAGGAAACACCATCATCATCATTGGTGGGATTGAGTTGGATGAATGGTTTTGGAGAATCCAAAGGCCAAACAATTTTACCGGCTAAAGGGAGAAAGTGTTGGAGAGTCAAAGAAAGTGATGTTTTGAGTTTTGGAACAATGTTTTCAAAGAAGAAAGGAGGGTGTGATTGTGAATTTTGGAGGGTGTAGAAGAAGATTCTTTCTACCGGATGAAATCTTAGCCATAATATGTCAAAGAAAGTAAGAGGTGTTGTTGATGTTTGGTTTGATTGTGGAGGAACAACTTTGAAATTTTCGTGGATTTTAATGTTGTTGTTGAAAGCCATGTGAAACAGAAGAAGTGTTGTTTGATTAAATTTCTTACCTATGAAAGATTAAATAGAGGGAAGGTTTAATATTAGAGAGTGTGGTGTGGAAGAGATATACAAGAGTGGAAAGTTGTGAGAGGAAACAAAAAAGAATATGACTATGTGAGAGAATATAATAACTAATTATTAGCTCATACTAGGACAAGAAAATCTCAACCTCACGTGAAAACAAATTTTTTGTCGATAATTCCACATCTCAAAACGTTGACCAACTATTGTATAAGAATTTACGACTACTCTATCCATCTCAAAATAAGTGTAATAGCTGATTATTTTGAATTTACAACTATTGTATAAGAATTTACAACTACTCTATCCGTCTCAAAAACGTTGATCGTATATTTTACTAATATAGAAATGTAAATATTAACATGTAAAATATTTCTTGATTTGTCTCAATAAATATTTTTAAAGTGTACAATTTTTATAATTTGTAAAGATAAATAATTAAAGATATTTTGGGATGGAAGGAGTAGCTTTTATGAGTGTAGTACTGTAGTTGATTTGAAACTTTTCATTTTCAATAGACATTTGGTACAACCTTATCTTCTTTCTAATAAGAATTTATATTTTAATTTATCGAAGTTTTTATGATACGTTGATAAATTGAAGTTTTTTTTTTGTCGAGACCGGGGTATTCACCGCCAAATGCAGTGATTAATCTCTTGCTAGATTGGAGGTACTTCGAATGGTGGGATATCTGGCCCAAAGATTTAAAGCTGCTTCATACCCAAGGTGAGGATCGAACCCCCGACCCTTGGTTAAGGGAGGGTGAGCCCCCATGCCGCTCAACCACACCCCTTGGAGGTTGTTGATAAATTGAAGTATACGTATTAGTATATATTTTCTTTCAAATACAATATGTTAACGATCATTTTTTATGAATCAAAAACTATTATTGATGAATTCAGCCTGCCCTATATTTTTTTAGAGTTTCATCTTGTTCTTCTTCTAAAAGGGGTGGTTTTGGGTTGTTCTTGACCCGAGACCACCCCTATCATCTATGCATCTCTTCCATCTCTTTTGATTTTAATAAATAATTTTCACGCCGTTTAAGTTTTTTCTTTATTGTTATTTTTGTGATTTCGTCGTCTAAGTGTGGTGTTTTTTATTTTCCGTCTTGGTGCAGTGTTTGGTATTTCCGTCTTAATAATACGGTGTTCATTTGGTTCAAATTGTTAGATCAACTTTAATCAACTCAGATTCAATCAATGACTAGATCATCAACGATGCAGATCCGAAGTCATTGATATTTCGGTTATTTTTATTTTGTCGCATTATTTGTAGGCTTAAGTATGTCGTTTTATGCTATTAACTTGGACGATGTGAGTTTGCTCGCAAATTCATCCTTTTAGTTTTTTTAACAAAAAGAAAACGATATTCATTCATTCAAATTGGTAGAATACATCAAATAAAACTACATTCAACATCGCAAAAAATTTAAAGGATAAATCTACAAACAAATTCACAACATCCGTGTTAATAACATACAACACCAATATGCCTACTACAAATAATATGATGAAACTAAAATCGCCGGAATATTCATGTCTCCAGATCTGCAACGTTAATGCTCAATGTAATTGACTGAAACCGGTCTTCCAAAAGAATCAAACGAACATCGCAACAATACGGAAAATCAAATAATGCTGCACAAGACGACGAACACACCACAACACCGTACTTAGACGACGAGATCAACAACAAAAAAAACACACAAAATATGTGGTATATGTGAAAACTACTTATATATTTATAGTGAAAGAGAAGAAAAAACAAATTATATAGGGGTGATTCTAGGCAAAAAATAACCTAAAATCACCCATGTTCAATGAACAAAAGAGAGAAATTTTTGTTTGCTCTTATCCTTTTTGTTTTTAGCTATATTAAATTTGTGCTTGTATGATGCATTCTCCCTGTTTAAATGAATGAATATCTTGATTAGTAAAAAAAAAAACTAATGTTGATTATTTTATTTTGGAGAAATCGTTTCATAATAATAAAAATTGAGCAAATATTAAATTTTCTTTTCCTATCATTTTTACTATAGAAAAAAAAAATTCATTAGAAAAACACCCGCTTGAATTTTTATATTTTCAAGATTCTATATTTAATAGTAAATTGATAATCTTAGATGTTTTAGGTTTGAATTTCGCTAGTATCCTTAGACATCAGCAAGAAAAAAATGACTAAAATTTGTTGGCCACGTCTCGTAAAAGACCATATCATCTCATAATTTTTTTTTTGCCAACAAAATATATTTTCTGATATGTATTCAACCAAATCTTGTCATAATATGTTTTTTAGTCCTATAAGCTCAAGAAATTTTTTATATTAGTTTTGGTTTTTTATATGAAATTGTAAATTAGATATCCATTATTCATGTAAGAAAGAGTTAAAAACTTGTGGTCATAAATGTTTTGTTGTCGACGTTTTGCTATAAATTTTTCCTTAGAAGGACAAAGGAAAAGTCGTTGTCAAAACATGGTTACAATATTGTTTTGAAAAGTTTAAAATAGAAAGCTATAGAAACCGCAATACCTTAGGGCTTAGACATCACCGGAGAACTCTATGATTGCAAAGAAACAAAAATTAATGTGAAAAGTATTGGTTTGGTTACAAAAGCAAAAAACTAACATTAATGTTAAAAGGATTGGTTTGGTGACAAAAGCAAAAAAACAAACATTAATGCGTTTTCAATGTCTATATAAGTCCAAAATTCATATTTTATAAGGGTTTAGAGATTTTTACATTGAAATTGAGACAAACATTGTAATAGGGTTTTAAGAAGCCGTTGTTCAACAATAATCATTGGAGTTAAAGCTTCTTAAATTTGAACCTTATGTGTAATTTTTCCACTTCTCTTCATTTTTTGTAATTTCTCATGAGTAACTAATTTCTCTGTTGTTTGGGATGAGTTGAATTTGGTTGAAAACTCTATGTTAATTGATTCTATCTATTTGAATGGATTCTAGTATGTACGTTGTTTATGTAATCTTCGTTCTTAATGCTTTTTATTACTTTATCACTTTTAAATTGATTTATGATTCATGATTTGAAACGAGAGTGAAATTTATGAATACTTGAGATTACATATTTTTGCCTTCGTAGTCTAGAGATAAATACGAACCCTTGAAACCAATATAATTTCTGATAATTATATGCTTATTCTTGATTTTAAATCTACTAAAAGATTTGGGGTTATCTCAAGGATAAAGGTTTAATCACTAAGAGATTAGGATTGAAAAACCTAACTAGAAAATTGGTAACAACATCTTGAATTTGCACAAGGTTGTAACAACTAACAAATTCAAGGCTGTAGCAAATTTTATATGAATATATATGTAAAAACAAGTTTTAATGTTATGTTGATTTGTAATTTATATATAAAACTAATAAAAAAACATTAAAAAGACCCTCGAGTGTTTTTAAAATATCAATATTAATGAAGTATCTTTATAAAATATTTATTCATATATTTTTTAAGTTAAAAACTGTTAAATATTTTTGATGGTGTGACTAAGTAGAGCTTCTCCCATCTTTTAGATAGTTAAAGGATTTCTAATTAAATATAAGTTATTAAATATTTTAAGAAAAATGCTACATTAAAATTGATATTTTAAAAATATTAGGTGTTTTAAATTATATTGACTTTATCATTTTTGGACACATGTATTTGTTTTCACACATATAAGTGCACATAAAATTTGCAAATGATGCAAAATTCAAATTCCATGTCATATATATGTAGTCCCCTAAAGATATGGCCATTGTTTATTTTCAAAGATGCATACCGCATTGTCATATATATACTGAATATTATTTGCTCCATGTCTCTTTCTATCAATTGAGTGATGGGACATATTCTTATAAAAGAACTTATGGAAATAAATACTGAATTACTTAAGATTCCTTATGGCAACAAAAAACAAAAGGAACTGCAATAAAAAAAATACTAATCAAAATTTATTTAACGTCACAGTATAATGCTCATTGAAAATTAATTCATCTTGCAACAATTGTACCTTCAAAATTGATCATATGAAAGTAAAATTTATTTTACAAATTAATTGATTTTAAATTATATTTTATGGTGGTAAAAATTTTGATTTTATCACCTTTCTTATATTTTAAAATTTTCTAAAATCAGATTTGAAAAGAAATATATCAAACATTAGTTTTAATTTTATTCAACTAACTCTTACATACATAATACATAATTATATACAAATACGAATAAGTTTATATTAAATAATTCACTAAAACCAATTCATTCGAAATCAATATTTGTTACCACTAAAACAAATGACAAACTAAAAATTAGTAAAAACATAACTCAAGTACAAAAAATCACTAAATTCTTTTGTTTGAAATACAAACCAAAAATTCTTCAAGACCTTCAACAAACAAAGTGCTAAAGAGATCAATTATTATGCAAACCTTCAAGAAACAAAGTGCTAAAGAGATCCATCACATACTTATTTTGAACCAACCCAATTTCAATTCCATCTTTACCATTTTTGCTCTCAGCTAAACCAATGGTTAAACCTCTATCAACCGAGACAATCTCCACCTTTTCCGGCATTCCCCAACCAAAATCAGTCTCATAAACACCAAATCTATTAGATCCCGCCACTCCCATAATTTCAAACCCTTCACTTATCAAAGAAGTTACTTTATCAAACCAACCACTAGCTCCTTCAAAAGCACCCTTTTCGTTTATCATACCTATTTTCTCATGAATGCTCTTAGCAACCAAAAATACTCCATCCTCTTTTATAAAATTAAATGGTTTTGTATCAATGAACTGTCCCCATACACAATTTCCAAAATAGTTATTTGGTAATGGTGGCTCTAACCTTGATCTACAATCTATGGTGAACGCAAAAGCAAACTTTTCTTTCTCATTTTCAACTCTATGAATTGCTTTTGCCAAACAAACGAGCGAATAAGCACAAGTTAAAACGAAAGATGATAGTGTTTGTGGCTTCGATTCATTTGTATCGAATATTTCCCATTTGGATAATACACTTTGCTTTATCTTGTTCAAATCTTCACGTGTGAGCTTGAACGTAGCACGAACATAGTCTCCGACTTTTGGTTCAAAAGGAAAAATCTTTAAACTTTGTTTGTTTCCCTTTTCATTTGGGAACATTTTCGCCATGATATCGATCCATTTATTTGTGAATGTTTCACCAAGTCCATTTGGATCTTTTATCATTTCTCTGTTAAATAAAGGTTCTAACTTTGGCAACAAAATTGGCGATTCATCGGTTTCAATAATATTTTTGCATAGATAAGCCCAAGCCTTGATGAGCATGGTTGAAGATTTTCCATCAAGAACAGCATGGTGCGCGCTTATTGCAATGGAAAACCCACTTTTTGGAAAAAGGGTTATTTGAATTGAGATTATAGAAGCAAAAGAATCCGTTGATTCTAAGTGAGGTACAAAATATTGAGACAAAGAAGCGTCATGGGGCGAGTTTTCAATGACATCGTTGAAATCTAAATCAGACTCTGCAATGAGTAAGGAAACACCGTAATCATCATCAGGATTGAATTGGATGAATGGTTTTGGAGAATCCAAAGGCCAAACAATTTTACCGGCTAAAGGGAGAAAGTGTTGGAGAGTCAAAGAAAGTGATGTTTTGAGTTTTGGAACAATGTTTTCAAAGAAGAAAGGAGGGTGTGACTGTGAATTTTGGAGGGTGTAGAAGAAGATTCTTTCTACCGGATGAAATCTTAGCCATAATATGTCAAAGAAAGTAAGAGGTGTTGTTGATGTTTGGTTTGATTGTGGAGGAACAACTTTGAAATTTTCGTGGATTTTAATTTTGCTGTTGTTGCAAGCCATCTGAATTAGAGGAAGTAATGTTTGAATAAATTTCTTAACAATATGAGAGACTATATTGAAGCTTTAATAGAGAGCTGTGGGGAAGAGATATACAAAAAGAATTCAAAGTGATACGAGGTAAAAGCAATATTATGATAATCAATCATAATTATAATTTATATTAAAACTAATATTGTTAATCAGAGTAAAGACAATTCAAACAAAAAATTTTGGTACATCAAAAAAGTACTCAAATAAGGATTTTAATCAGGCCCTTAAAAAATAAAAAAGATCAAAAATAAAAAGTATCTTATACGTCATAATATCATTAGAAAAAGCTTTGGAAAAAAAAATTAAATATGAGACAATAACTTTACGTAACCTTTTAAAAAGAAACTTTGTAGGTTTTATAGAAATTTGAATAAAATTCGTTTTAAGCTTTGAAGAGAAAGATCTCATTTTAGAGTTCGCTTTTAAGCCCATTCAATATTGGTCTGGCTCTGATAACTATTTGTTTCGGTCAGTTTTATTTTGGTCATTTTTATACGAGATAGTTAGTCAACAAAAATTAATATATCTTTTCCATTATTTTATTCTTTTGTCAAATATCTAGTGGCTAAAAATTTCACCCTTAAAATACATAAATGAGATGACCAGAATTTAATTTCAACCTGCTACATTTATAATACAATGTTCTACCAATTGAATCAAATTTACATATACTATTTTTTCCATATTTTGAACCAACTATATTAACTTTAATTAGTATTAAATAACTCGCCGGCGCCTCTTATAACTTATTGATTAAAAAGAAAACTCCACTCTTATAAAAAAGATTAGAAGTAAGTATCTTATTAGTTCATACTAAGACAAGAAAATCCAAACACATGTAAAAACAATTTTTTTGCCGACAATATCGACCAAGTTTTCATAAGAATTTACAAATATTGTTATGCGTCTTGTTTATTCCAACTTTTCAACTGAACACGTCCATTCATTCAATATTTCACTTAACATATATTTAATAGAAATAAAAAATAATAACATCTCTTAACAAGAAAAAAAATCTTGTAACCAAAATAATAATAATCGATCTAAGCACTGAAATTCCATCTTTTTTTGTGGTGACTACAATTCCATTTATTTAAATGAAAGAAAAATGAACACTGGTACATGCGTTATTTTCATAATCTTTGCAAGAATTTTTATTTTATTTTTATTTAACTTTAAGAGTTTAGTTTAAGGGTAAAAAAAAAAGCCTTAAATCTAGAAGTTTCAAAACGTGCTATTTATTTTTCCTTATAACGGCAAGAAGATATCGATGTCAAAACTTGAAACATACTAAATATTATTATTTCCGTTCTTTTTTACTTGTCGTTTTAGAAAAAAAATATTTGTTCCTTTTTACTCGTCGTTTTGTAATTTAAGTTATATTTTACCTACTATAACCCCTTCCTATTTTATTCTATTGACTAAATTTTGTATATATTTTTTTTGTTGATACAATATAATCTTTCTATTGTATACAAATTTTGTTTGTTTTTAAAAAAAGTTTGTTACAATTTTTTAGAAATAGATAATGTTTATGAAAAAGTAGAAATTTATTGGTGGATTAAAAATATGATATATATATATATATATATATATATATATATATATATATAAAAGGGCATAATAGGAAAATAAGGTGCAAAAATACACTCTTTTATTTTGATTTTTTTCTAAAACGACAAGTAAAAAGGAACGGAGGTAGTAGTTGGTTGATGATTAATGCGGAGCTTGTGTTAGTCAATATTTTTGACTAAACCTAAATCGACAAAAACAGGATTATCAAAGCAATTGAACTATTTTGATAACTAGTCGTTACAAATCAATATTTAGTCGTGACAAAAACAGGATTATCAAAGCAATTGAACTATTATATTATCCATGCATGTAACACAAATATTACATATTAATTAAATCATTATTCTACTCCTCATCTAAAACATCGTCGTAATATTCGTCATCCTCGTCGTCGTCTTAGTCCTGCAGATCAAATTCTAGACAACTCGGATCGTACGTCGGAGCATATGAAGTAGATGCCTGTTGTGTCGAAGAAATGTTCATGGAAAGAAAATGTTGCATCATTTCTTCCTCCCATTTTCTTCTGTTGGACATTTTTTCATTGTGCTTTTGATTGTACTCTTGACGAATTATTTTCATGTCTTCATTCCACTTTCGTTCAAACTCTTGTTCTCTCTCTCGATCCCTCCTTTCCAACTCCTATTGAAATTTTTGCCACATATGTGCTTCATGACGAGCAATCTTCAGGACCATGATATAGGTTGGTTCCATGATGAAGGGGCCAAATATCCTAGACCATACCACCTATTTTGTCTTCCTTCATGTCCTTCTTCTTTTGTTCTCTAAATAGGCTGAATGTAATTATTTTGCTCCATGTCTCTTTCTATCAATTGAGTGATGGGACATATGCTTATAAAAGAAGTTATGGAAATAAATACTGAATTACTTAAGATTCCTTATGGCAACAAAAAACAAAAAGAATCTTATATATATAAAGGGAAGCTCCTCAAGCTCCTAAACCTCCATTATGCCTATGTAGCATATCTAAATGAGCTTCATTTTTCTCTTAGGTTTTCATTTTACTATGTGATAAACTTTATATCTTCTCTAATACCAATTTAATGCATAATTATACAAGTATGAATTACAAGTAAATCAAAAGTTTTTTTAAGCATATAAATCAAGAGGTTGGTACATGTGATATTTATTTAAAATGTTAACATACAAGTAATTAAAAATGAAAAATATGAGATTTTTAATTAAAATAAGATATAATTAAAATGTTCTGACAAATAAAAAATAAGATATAATTCTACTAACTAAAACTTTGAGAGAAAATCTTAAATTGCAATTAAGATAATTTCAAAATAATTATTTGTCTTTGAAGTAAAATGCTATATGAACTCTTTATGTAAAATAATTTTTTAAAGTTATTCTTGAAAAAATTCCACTAAAAATTCCAAAATTATTAATTTGATTTAAATAATTATGTAACTTTTTTATTGAAATAAATATATATTCTAAAGTGTTGAAATAATGTTTAAGTTCAACTCAAAATAAAATAGTGAGATAGATGTAAAAGTAAGATGACATTTTTTAGGGTTAAATATGTTTTTGGTCCTTATAAAGTTACAAAATTTTGTTTATAGTCCCTATAAAAAAAAGTGGCATGTTTTGGTCCCTACAAAATTTTTATCAATGCAATTTTAGTCCCTACTAATTTTCAAAATTTTGAAAATTGTTTAATCATCATTAAACTTATAAATTTTTAAATAACTTTTTTTCAACCATGTTTAGAATACTATAAAAAGTTTCATAAGAAAAATTTAGAATTTTTTAAAATGAAAATAATTAAATATGATTTTTTCAAATTTTAATAGTTAAAGATAAAAGTAACCGATATTTCGATGTAGAAATTGAATTTTTAAGTTCTTTTTTTCCGAGGAACTTTTTACAATGTTCTAAACATGTCTACGAAAAAATCATTAAAAAAGACAAATTGGTTTAACAATAAGGACTAAAAGTACATGCATAATAATTTTATAGGGACCAAGAAATGGCGTAAAAGTTTAGAGAGACTAAAAGTAGAAAGTTCATATGTTTATAGGGCTTAAAAATATATTTAACCTTTTTTTAAACAAATAGTAAGATGACATGTGAAATGTTAAATTCTTCTAAAATAATAAACTATATATCTATATTTGAGTAAAATAATTAAATCATGTAATTATATTTATCATAATTATTAATTTTTATTTATATAAATATTTTAATTTATAATTTAATCGAATCCGCGCAACGCGCGGGTTTATTTCTAGTTGCAATAAAAAGAATACTAATCAAAATTTATTTATAACGTCACAATATAATGCTCATTGAAAATTCATTTATCTTGCAACAACTGTATGTTCAAAATTGATCATTGGAAAGTAAAAAATTATTTTACTAATTATTTGATTTTAAATTTTTATGGTGGTAAAAATTTTGATTTTAAAACATTGCTTTTTCAAATATTTCTAAGTTCAGATGTGCAAAAAAATAATTCACACATTATTTTTAATTTTATTAAACTCACTTTTACATAATTATATTCAAATATGAATAAATTTATATTAAACTGTTAACTAAAATCAATTCAATCGAAATCAATATTTGTTACAACTAAAACAAATGACAAACTAAAATATATTAAAAACATAATTCAAGTAAAAAAATCACTAAACTCCGATCCTTCGTTCGAAATATAAACCAAAAATTCTTTAAACCTTCAAGAAACAAAGTGCAATAGAGATCAATTAATAAGCAAACCTTCAAGAAACAAAGTGCTAAAAAGATCCATCACAAGCTTATTTTGAACCAACCCAACTTCAATTCCACCATTACCATTTTTGCTCTCAGCTAGACCGATAGTTAGTTCCCTATCAACCGAAACAATCTCCACTTTTTCCGGTCTTCCCCAACCAAAGTCGGTCTCATAAACACCAAATCTATTAGACCCCGCAACTCCAATCATTTCAAATCCTTCACTTGTCAAAGAATACAATTTATCAAACCCACCACTAGCTCCTTCAAAACCATCCTTTTCGTTTATCATCACTATTTTCTCATGAATGCTCTTAGCAGCCAAAAAAACTCCATCTTCTTTTATAAAATCGAATGGTTTTGTATCAATGAACTGTCCCCATACACAATTTCCAAAATAGTTATTTGGTAATGGTGGCTCTAACCTTGCTCTACAATCTATGGTGAACACAAAATTAAATTTTTCTCTCTCATTTTCAACTCCATGAATTGCTTTTGCCAAACAAACGAGCGAATAAGCACAAGTTAAAACGAAAGATGATAGTGTTTGTGGTTTCGATTCATTTGTATCGAATTCACACAACTTTCCTATTGATTTTGATTTTGTAATTTTGTTTTGTTTTTAATTTAATTAATTATTGAATTATTGTAAATAATATTTATTATAAAAAATTTAATTTGATAACATGATACTGCCATCAGTGGCGGAGCCACTCAAGGGCAAGAGGGGGCTGCAGCCCCCCTTGCTTTGTTCAATTTCTTTTAAATACTAATATTAGTATTATAATTATCATGTGCTATTATGTATTTTTTTTAAAAGTAGTAGTAATAATAATAATAATAATAGGATAAAACAAATAAAAAATAGTTGTTCAAAATTTGTTCAATATTGTTGAATTATGTCAAAAATTAATGGAGACAAATAAATCAAATTTGTATTTATTGATTGGTCGATTGTTACGACTTGTTTTGACTATTCTTGTGCCAACAACAACCATTGAATGTTCTTTTATATCATATTTCTTTACACCAAATCAATTTTAAAATTCAATTACCACACCTAATATTACCAATCAATGAAAATTCATCCAAATACATAGATCTACTATTTTTTCAGAATCGATTCATTAATGAATCTATAGAAGAAAACTAATGTATGATTAATTTTTTTTATGTAGTTTAATTTTCTTATAATTAACTTATTTTGACTTTTTATAACTAACTTTTTGTATGCTATATAATTTTCATATTTCATAAATATATTTTAGCTGCCCACTCGAATATTTTTTGCTGGCTCCGCCACTGACTGTCACATCAGCATTTTTGATAACACATCAGCATTTTTTTGTAACAAAAATTAAGTATGGACTAAAAGCGCAAAAAAATTAAAATAGAGAGACTAAAACTATAAAATAGTGAAAATAGAAAAGTAAAACTGCAATTAAACCTTATTTTTTTCAACTTTAAGAGTTTAGTTAAATGGCAAAAAAATAGCCTTCAATCTAGAAGTTTCAAAACATGCTATTTATTTTTCCTTAGAACAGCAAGGAAACATCGATGTCAAAACTCAAAACATACTAAATATTAATTGATTGATGATTAATGTTGAGTTTGATAAAGAGAATTATAGTTCATTTACGTAATTGTATTGAAAGATAGTTGGAACTATTTGATATACATTCAAACCATATTAAATTGATGATAAAAATCTAAAAAAATGAAAATACGAGAAGTGTTTTTTCAAAGTTCAAAATAAATAAATAAAAAGTTGAAAATAAAAAGCTGTGGAAATTGGTAACCTAAAAAAGAAAGCTGTGGAAATTAAACTCTATGATTGCAGGGAAACAAAAACTTGGGTGGTAAAAACAAAGGTATACACGGCTCTTTCTTTTATTATTATTATTATTTATATTTCTCGAAGACATTTGTACTTAGTAGACATTTCTTCTTCAATATAAATAAATATCAATATTACTTTTAGCTTTTTTTAAGAAATAAAATTCTAATCACACCTTTTCAGACTAAAAAAATATTTATTGTCTTAAATTTTAAATTATTTATAATTATTATTGAGATACTAAGGTTTTTTACAACAATGATATATAGTAGTTTGGGAGGGCGGTGAGGCATAGAAATGGAGACGTATGTAGGTTATTAGTTTGGGAGGAGAAGCAAATTCGAGAATGTTGTAAGATTTTAATTAATATTATGTTACAAGTGCTTCTATAGCTACTTGATTAGATTTCATCAGTCAATATTATGACTGTTGAACACACAAATGCAATATGGAATAAGGAGGTACTTCTCAAAGTTATTCTATTCGTGTGGCATACGTCTTGTGAGAAATTGGCTATGAACTTAGGATAATATTATTAGGCACCACATTATATATCCAGCCTAATACACAACTTTGTGACTTTTCTCTCAGCCACCAATAAGATGGACGACGTTGATCACTTATACTTTTCTTGTGACTTTTTAGAAAATTTTAATATAATATATCTAACTGGCTTAGTTTCAACATGATTCATATCCTTAACATGAGTCAGATCATCTTCTTTAGTTCAGATCCTTAGGTGGGTTTTCAAAAGATATCAGCTATATTTTTATTATTGTTTGGCTCTCATGTGTGTGGATGATTTTGAGCGAAAGAAATGCTCGAGTTTTCACTCACAAAGAGGCTTTGTTACATCAACTTCTTGAAAAAATGAAACTTCAATCTTATTGGTGGTTGAAAGCAAATTGTCCTAATTTTATTTTTACTTTTCATTCGTGGTGGCTCAATTTTTTATCTTATTTGAATGTATTTTTTGTAATCAGGTGGTTGATTCCTTTTTTCATTCCCAACCCTTCTTGTTTTTTGATGTAACTTGATATTTTTGCTGGTTTTTTGACACCTTTTGTGCTAAAATTTCCACAAATCACAATAATATATTCCATTTTAACTTCCTCAAAAAATACACCTTTGGTCAAAAAAAAAAAAACTTCCTCAAAAAATAACACATCAATGATTTTCAATTTTTAAAAAAAATTGTATGGATAAGCTATATGTTATAAACTTTTAATTAAATGTAAAATTTATAAAATTTGTATTCGTTATATTGTTATTCACAAGTGGTGCATTGTATATCACTTGTTGCCCTGTTTGGTTCAACCGAGGGGAGGTAAGGGGAAAGATTTTTATGGAGGTGAAGTGAGAGAAAAAATAACTTATTATATTGACAAAATTACCCACACTTTTTTATTAAAATCCTAAATTGTCCTTGTTGGACTATTCAAAATTTAGGTTTTATTTTTTTGAGAACAAAAAAAATTTAAGTTTTCTACTCATTAGATTTTTTTTTTGGTTATATATCCTTTAGATTTTTTTTACAGAATATATCCATTATAAACTAATCTTTATTTTGAGGTCATAGGGTTAAGGATAAAAAAGTAAATAAATTATTACCTCCCCTCTCCTTCGAAAATTTCTCTTTTGCCCCCCCCCCCCTCAAACCCAAAAATACCCTTGAATTTGGCAAAATTATGCAATTCAGAATTCATGCTCCAAACCCAGCTTCGTAACGTGAATTCCGAAGTACAGACAGGTTTTGATAACTACTCGTGCATCCCCCCCACCCGCGGCAGCGCTTCAACGCTTTCACTTCGTAACCTAGAATCAGAAGTGTGATAACAGCATCGATGTTGAAGCTTGAGCATCGATGCTGGGAACAAATTTAGGCACCACTTCGTGACGCAAAACACGAAATATGAATCAGAACTAACAATTTCTTGTTTGAGCATCGATGCTGGCATAGGAGCATCGATGCTGTTGTATTGTCTAGGACTTTCCCAACAGTTCATACGTGCACAACATCGATGCTGAAGCTTGAGCATCGATGCTGGGAACAAATTTAGGCTTGGGGGGGCTGGGAGTGGCTTATTTCGGTACGTGGAAACCGAAATGCAGTTCGATTTCTATGTTACGAAATGAGGTTAATGAGGGTAGAAAAGGTAGTTAGGGGGGGGAAAGAAAATAGGGGGGTTAAAGAGAAATTTTCCTCTCTTCCCCTCGTTAAAAATCTGAACCAAACATCAAAAATTAAAATATTCCCTCCCTTCTCCTCTCCTCCAAAAACCCCGAACTAAACAGAGCCAGAATTATTCACAAGTGATAAGCTATGTGTGAACATTAAATAAATGTTTGCGGTCCCATTAGATTTTCTTTATTTATCCCATCGTTTTTTGCTAACATGCACAACGAGAAACTTTTCACCACTCACCATATATAATAATAGCTTAAACATTATTTTAGTCGATGTAAGTACACATAATTTTAGTTTTAATCTATGTATTTATTTTTATTTTAAATAAATCTTTGAATCGATCAAATATTCCGCTTTTAATTCCTGCTGTTTGTTTCCATTTTAAAAACGTCTACGTAGCAAATGTTTTGCCACTCGTTGTTGATGTCGTGGCAAAAAACTTGAGTGACTAGATTAATAATAGGTAAAATGTCTTCATTGTTTTGATACAACCACATATTGGAATCGTATATGGGATTGAGTGAACAATAGAACCTGAAGCACTCATGCTTAACAGAAGAATAAATCAAGTTGCAAATTAATTTAGGAATTTTCGGAATAGAAAAAGAATGGTGTGAAGAGAAGAGTGTGAAGTGATGAGAGATAGAAATAGAGAAAGAACAATGTAAAGAGAAGAAACAAATTTTCCTAAGAGAAGAGAGAAAGATCAATTTGGGAAGAGAAGAGAAAAAGATTAATGTGAAGAGAAAAAATTGAAATCAATATGCGAAATTAAGTTTTTATGTTTGATTGCAAAATTACGTTTTTTTTTATGTTGGTCCTTTGCAACTGTGTGTTTTTTTGGTTTTGTTCCCTCATTAAACTAGTCGGTCATTATTTGCAAAACATTATCAACGACAAGTAGTAAAACGTTTGTTACGTAGATGATTTTTAAACAGAACCAATGACAAGTTTGGTCGTTTTTAATCTTGATGTGTCTCAATAACATATCAAATGGTTTTGGATTTATCCGAAATTTTACACAAATAATTTATTTGATATAAATTTTCAATACAACAATATATTTTTGTAAATGTATATCAGTTAAAATATTATTGAGTGGTTGAGGGATAAAAACCTTAAAATCGTGAAAAGGTATATTAGAATAAAACAAAAATAAATTATAAATACATTTTTTGAAGATAAACACACCCTTGATAGTTTTTTTTTTAAAATTGTACTGAAAAAAACAATGCTCATTGAAAACTAATTTATCTTGCAACAATGTTCAAAATCACTTTGATAAACAGATTTTATTTTGCTAAGATTTAGAACTATATTTTGTGGTGTTAAAAATTGATTTTAAAAACCTTTTTTTTTTTTTTAAGTTTACATTCAAAAAAAATTATTTCTTACAATACGTCATTTTTAATTATTCAAACAACTTTTATATAATTAAATTCAAGCATGAATTAATTTATATTAAACTTTTAACTAAAATCATTTGAAATAAATATTTACTAGCACTAAAACAAATAACAAATGTTTCCGTAAGCTTAGCTCAATTTTAGTATGACACGTATGTGCAAAGACCTCAATTCAAATTCTAGTACATTCATTTATTCACCTTTAAAAAATGAATTTTTAGTCACTAGACAACCTAAAAAAACAAATGACAAACTAAAATTTATTAAGAATATAATTCAAGAAAAAACATCACCAACTCTTTTGTTCGAAATACAAAATAAAAACTCTTGGGATATGGAATCCATTTGGTCCAATCCATATCGAAAGATTACTCCCCATAGTTGCAATTGCTCTGCGATCAATTAATGCAAACCTTCGAGAAACATCGTGCTAAAAAGATCCATCACATGCTTATTTTGAACCAACCCAACTTCAATTCCACCTTTACTATTTTTACTCTCTGCTAGACCAATGGTTAAACCTCTATCAACCGAAACAATCTCCACCTTTTGCGGCCTTCCCCAACCAAAATCAGTCTCATAAACACCAAATCTATTAGACCCCGCTACTCCCACTATTTCAAATCCTTCACTTATTATAGACCGGAATTTCTCAAACATAGCTTCAACTCCTTCAAGAGGACCCTTTTTATTTAAATTCTCTATTTTCTCATGAATGCTCTTTGCAACCAAAAATACTCCATCTTCTTTTATGAAATCAAATGGTTTTGTATCAACAGATTGTGACCATATACAGTTTCCAAAATAGTTATTTGGTATTGGAGGCACTAACCTTGCTCTACAATCTACAATGAATGCAAAAGAAAACTTTTCTTTCTCCGTTTCAACTCCATGAATTGCTTTTGCCAAACAAACGAGCGAATAAGCACACACGAGAACAAAAGATGATAGTGTATGAGGCTTTGATTCATTTGTATCAAATATTTCCCATTTGGATAATACACTTTGCTTTATCTTGTTCAAATCTTCACGTGTGAGCTCGAACGTAGCACGCACCTTGTCTTTGAGTTTCGGTTCAAAAGCTAAAATCTTCAAGCATCGTTCGTTTCCTTTTTCCTTTGGGAAAATCTTGGTCACGATCTCTCTCATGTTCTTTGAGAATGAATTACCAATTCCATTTGGATCATTGATGATTTCCCTGTCGAATAAAGGTTCTAAATTATTTGGCAACAAAATTGGTGATTCATCATTTTCAATAATTTTGTTGCATAGATAAGCCCAAGCCTTGATGAACATGGTTGAAGATTTTCCATCAAGAACAGCATGGTGCGCGCTTATTCCAATGGAAAAACCACTTTTTGGAAAAAGAGTTATTTGAATTGAGATTATAGAAGCAAAAGAATCAGTTGATTCTAAGTGAGGTACAAAAGAATGAGAGAAAGAAGCTTCACGGGGTGAGTTTTTAATGATATCATTGAAATCTAAATCAGACTCTGCAATGAGCAAGGAAACACCGTCATCATCGTTGTTATTGAATTGGATGAATGGTTCAGGAGAATCCGAAGGCCAAACAATTTTACCGGCTAAAGGGGAGAAATGTTGGAGGGTTAAAGAAAATGAGGTCTTGAGTTTTGGAACAATGTTTTGAAAGAAGAAAGAAGGGTGTGATTGTGAATTTTGAAGGGTGTAAAAAAAGATTCTTTCAACCGGGTGAAACCTTAGCCAAAATATGTCAAAGAAAGTGAGAGGTGTTGTTGATGCCTCGATTGATGATGGAGGAACAACTTTGAAATTTTCATGGATTTTAATGTTGTTATTGGAAGCCATGTGAAATAGAGGAAGTGTTGTTTGAATAAATTCCTTAACTATGAAAGATTAGAGGGAAGGTTTAATAGAGAGAGTGATATTGAAGAGATATACAAAGAATGGAATGTTATAAGAGAAAACAAAAAACAATATTATGATAATCAATGTGAAGGGATATAATAACTAACTATTAGTTCATACATGGACAAAAAAATCTCAATCACATGCCAAATAAAAATAAAATTGTCGACAATATCCACATCTCAAAACATTGACCAAGTATTTCATAAGAATTTTACAAATGATTTTTGTGAGTGTAGTTGATTTGATACTTTTCAATAGACATTTGGCACAACCTTATCTTCTTTCATAGATACTTCCCAATGTGTTTGCCTTGGATCTACCCTCTTGGATTAAATCTTAAATTGGTTTTTCTTTCAATTAAATTTATGATTAGTTAAATTTGTAACATTTTAATACCATTTTATACGATCTAACTTAAGTGCAATAGCTTATAAATTGCTAATTAAGTAAAACTAAACTGCATTAATAAAATTCCAGTCAAAAATATGGTACGGGAATAGTGTTTTGAAAATGTTAAAAATGAAAAGCTATGGAAAAATGTTTCTTTTTGTTGGAAAACTCTATGATTGCAAGAAAACAAAATTAATATAAAAAATATTAGTTGGGGTGATAAAAGCAAAGCTATATATGGCTTTTCCTTTTGTTCTTTTTATGTTTCGATGACATTTGTAGCCATCTCATCGACACTATAAATAATATATTTCTTCCGTCTCAAAATAAATGTCATTCTTGTCAAAATTGTTTATTCCAAAATAAATGTCATATACTATTTATAACATTAGTTTTTACTATTTTATCCTTTAAAGCAATCATTAAGTAAGAGAAAAAATACACTCAAAAATCTACTTTTTAGTATTTCAATGTCTACTTCCAATAAAAATAGAGAATATTTTAGTAAAAGTCATATTTTAACTTTTTTTTACACATTTTTCTTAAAATGTGTGATTTGGTCAATTGCGACATTTAAAATGAGACGGAGAAAGTAGTATTTACCATCCTTAGAGAAAAAGTCTCAAATGCTAAAATATTTTATAATATCAAAAAAATGTTACAAAAAATTAAAACAATAAAATATTAAATTTAAGTTTACTATTCACACAAAAAATATTATTAATTTTTTATTATATACTTTTTTTTGTTAGAAAGGGGCCTAAACCCAACAAAAAAATAAAGACACCGCAAAAATAATTTTATGACTAGAAATCTTCATATTGTCTGCTAAAAACAAATTTCCCAACAAATTTCTCAAACAAACAGAGCATTGATCATAAATTCAAAGTTCACGGTTATGCTCACAAACTATATTGACAAAAAAATATATTTGCCTTGCAATATGAGTGACACATCTTGATCACTCATATTTTGAAAATGTAAAAGTTATTTTTCTAATATTAAATCTTTCTCTTATTTCTTTTTGTGGTATGTTTATCAAATGTTTGGAGACACTGTTTAGCATAACATTTTTTAATTAATAAAAGAATCGGATTAAATTAATTATCAATTTGATGTGCACATGCTAAAAACAAAAATTAACTTACAATCAATCATAAATGTTAAAACAAACAGTTATCTCCATAAATATTACATATCACATATCACATATACTAAGACACTATACAAAGACGTTATCACCCGTAGAATAAAAACTATACACTCAACTAGTATATTCCTTTCTATCATAGCAATTACATATCATCAATATAATATCTTCACTACAATCGATACAAACATATTTTGTTTGACTAAATTTTAAAGTACAATTCAAATGAAAGCTCTCCCAAATCAAATGAACATATAGTAAGAATAATTTCATGTGTGAACATTAAATAATTGGTCCCTACTTTAGTACTTCTTCTAGTAACAAAATAAAATACCAAAATTTGCAAATGCAAGTACAATTCAATTTGGTTAGCGGTCCCTTTTGATTTTCTTTATTTATCCCATCGTGCTGCTTGCTAACATGCTCAACGAGAAAGTTAGTTGTCACCATATAGTCTTTTTTTTTTTGTCGTTGTTATTATAATTAATATTATTTTCTTCATTATTTTTCCATGGAATCTTTTTTCTTTCTATTGAAATCTAGAAAAGTCTTTATATTGGACCATTTCATATCACGAACTCCTACTCTGTAATTGCTGTGTTGTGGTGAAAAGGCTGGCCTAAAAAGAATAACCTAAAATATATTTTTGGTTTTCTAAATACTTAGAGGATCAAAGTGAAATTTTAAAAATACTTAGAGTATCAAAGTTTATGATCGATTAAAACATGAATTATTATACACCATAAGACTAAGAATGGTAGATCTTGACTTCATCAAAATTTAGAGGATTAAAGTTTTATATAGCTTATAATTCTATTGAAAGAATATATAATCCACTCAAAACCTAAACATAATATTTTAGATTTTTTTAAATCTACTTCTTCATAATTGGAGGTATTTATCCATGAATCATTTAATAATATTTTATCCGTTATAAATTTTATAAAATATATTGTTCGATTGAATGTTTATTTCATATAAATCATTTGTATAAAATTTCAGATAAATATAAAAACATTTGATATGTTATTGAGTACACATAAATATCCGACATTTAAAAAAATAACACAAACAGTTAATTTTGATGTGTCTCAATAACATATCAAATACTTTTGGATTTGTCTAAAATTTTACACAAATGATTTATATGATATAAACTTTCAATCTAACTGTATATTTTATAAAATTTATATCAGTTAAAATGGACCCTTATAGGATTGAAAGTTTGTATCATCTATTATATACTCTCTCCGTTTATTTTTACTTGTCGTTTTAGAAGGAAAAAAAAGACCAGAATATGATAGTGTATTTTTGCATCTTATTTTCTTATTATGTCCTTTTATATATATATCATATTTTTATTTCACCAATAAATCTCTACTTTTTCACAAATATCATCTATTTCTAAAAAAATTGTAACAAACTTTATTTAAAAACAAACAAAATTTGTATATAATAAAAAAATGGAAAATGTTAACATGTGCCCTTGGGGCACATGTTAGTGAGATAAATAAAGAAATTTTGTATCGATATCCGTGCATGTAGTGTATTTTTCAAACTTTTCATGTTTTTAATGCACAAAATTTAAGAGAATAATTCTATATTTAGATTCTTAACATGTGCCCTTAGGGCACATGTTAACATGACCCTAAAAAAATTATATTGTTTCAACAAAAAAAATTTATATCAAATATAGTCAATAAAATAAAATAGAAAGGAGTGTATAATAGATAAAATATATATTTAACATAAATTGTCAAAATGACAAATAAAAGAAAAACTAATATGTTTTTTCTTCTAAAATGACAAATAAAAAAGAACGGAGAAGTATTTACTTTATATCATGTAAGATCTCTTATGTATTTACTTTATGTGAGACAAATGGACCCTTATGATTGAAAGTTTGTATCAATGTTGTGTCCCTGTGTGTGTCTGGCATTTGTGTTTCAATCTATTCCAAATGATGGTGTTGTTTCTCTTAAGTATGCTTATCTAAATTTAATTTTAGTTCTTAACTAATTTATAACTATGTAGCGGTGATATTTAGAGTGTTTTTGATCCCGCTAAAAAATTAAAGAATTACACAAAATAACATCAGTTATAATATATTTTTAAAATTATTTATGAGACTTGACAAACTGGGAACTAAGAAATTCTACCAAAAAAAAATTCTCTCTCTAAGTTACATGACATTTTTTTGTTCTCTTCGCAAGTTGACAAATATTTTATCCATCAAACATCGTATAAGATAAAATTTGTGAAATACCTTAAATATATTTGTCATGTGTTATTCTATCGTGTATTGTTATGTCTTGTATAATTTACTTTATCTAAATCAAACGTACCCTTATGATTGAAAGTTTGCTTTGCGTCAGATATTCACACATGTGATTATATTCATTTGCTTTTATTTTATATGTCTGATATATGTATTTATATGTGTTTCTGTATGCTGGGAAAGATTCGACTAACAGTTTCATACTACTCCTTCCATTTTAAAATGAGTGTCGTTTTAGCTCAAAAAAGTTGTTTCAAAATGAGTATTGTTTTTCAATTCTCAATACAACATTTTTGAATTTTATCCTCAAATTATTACTTAATACACTATTACAAGAAAATAAAGGAAAAAGTAAGGTTAATTTAGTAAAAATGTTATTACTTTTAACATCATAATTACATTCTTTAATATATGTGAAAATATTAAATACGACATTCATTTTAAAACGAAAGGAGTAATAGTTTCTTATTGAGATATTAAGGACATAATCCTCCGTTTGATTTTGTTTTGCAGTATATTTTACATAATTGGAGTGATAATAAGGATTGCATAAGGATACTGAACAAATGGAAAATTTCTCTTTTGCTTCCCCCTCGATCATTTCTCTATTACTCCCCTAAAACTCCAAAATGCTCTTGAAATTGGGCAAAAAATGCATTTCGGGATCTAAAACCCGAAATGCATTTCGTGAACTACGTCCCGAAACATGGGCGTCTCGCAACAGAAAACCCACCAAGGAACCCCTCATTTCATGAGCTAATTCACGAAATGGGGTTCTAGAATCGATTCTGACTAATTTAGAATCAATTCTACATATTGTTCTGTTATTACATGGGCTTTCTGACGAATTAATTAAGAATCGATTCAGCCTTATTCAGAATCGATTCTGTGTGAATTTCTGTTTTATTCTCTGCTATATTTCGTGACGTATAACCCGAAATTCATTTCGGGTTATAGATCCCGAAGCATAGGCTGTACCCCCCCATGGCGACGCCTTTACTTCGTGAGATAGATCACGAAATTCATTTTTTTTGTGGTAAGCATTGATGCTAAATGCTTCAGAGAATCGATTCTGAATGCTAAATTATGAATGCAAAATGCTTCAGAATCGATTCTGAATGGTTCAGCATCGATTCTGAGTTGATTTCTGGGTGAAAGTGGTTTATTTCGGGACGTGGATCCCGAAATCAATTTCGGTTTTTAGGTCAAAAAGAATATTTGGGGATTATTGAGTAATTGTCGAACAAATGTAAAGAAGCAGTTACAAGTGATAGGAAAAAAGGAAAAGTGATTATGATAGAAATGGTGGAAAATGAAAAGAAAGATGAGAATCAAGTTACTCAATTAAAGCTTCTTATGGATGTAAACATGGCTTGTCTTAATGGAAAAGAGAGAATTGAAAAAGAATGGAATAAACTCTTCATTTATAGAAGCAGGTTTCCAAGACTATAAGATATCTCCTTTGACTGGATTTTTATCTCTTATTGAGATCTATCCTTAAACACTTTTGTTGTTTATAATATGATCCATTTTATAAACCAATGTTTTGATCTATTTAATACTACAATAGTATTGCTGTAATATGTATTTATTAGTCTTTTGTGCCTTGGTTATTTATACATATTTATATTTTTATATCGTTAATGAATCAAATTATAAATTTGATATGTCTATCTATTACTGTCATTTGACTTTTTAGATCGGTATGATTCTGATGTGTTTTTGAGATTCAATTCATCTAAATTTTATTAAAACTTAAATATAGATACGTAAAATGATATAGAATAAGTGAAATATATAATATATTTTTTATATATTGACGATGAAGAAAGAAATGGATACAATGCACAAAAGTTCCTAGCTAATCCTATAGGATTTGGCTTATGTTTCTCAAAGAAATTTCATACAAAGGTTTTTCTCAAAGTACATATAACAAGTTATTAAATGGATCTAATTAGGATTAGTATTTTAAGGATAAATCTGAATAAGAGACAATAATTCAGTATAAGGAGAGATTTTGTAGTCTTGAAAACCTGATTCTATGAAGAGTTTCTTCCATTCTTTCTCAGTTCTCTCTTTTCCATTAAGACATGAAATTGATACATTCATAAGTAGCTTTATTTCAGAAAGTTGTTTATCTTCTTCCTTTTCATTTATCACCATATCTATCACAATCACTTTTCCTCTTTTCCCATCACTTGTAACTGCTTCTTTACATTTTTTAAGTATCTTTATGCAATCTTTATCAATCCAATCATGTAAAATCCACTGCAGATAAAGATGAAAGATTAGAAATTTCTTTGAGGGTTAATAACTTAATAGACTTTTACCCTATGCAATGTAGACGAATTTTGGTTTAGTTTTTGTAAAAAAAATTGACTATCTTAGTAAATATGAAGATTTCATCATTTACCTCCTATGTGAACTTTTGCTGAGGTATAGCAGACAGAAAATCAACCGCCACCTATGAAGCACAGACATTGACATGAAACCGGACACGACACAGACACTGACACATCGACATAGATAATTGTTTTTGAAAAAGCGATACAATTCAATATAATTGTAAGTGTCGGTGTCGTGTCGGTGTTGGACATGATACAATATATCCGACATTGGAATACACTTAATCTAAAGAGTGTCGGAGTTTCATAGACTGCCGCATCAGCAAAATTTATTAACAAGTTAGCAAAAAGTCAACCGAATGTGTAAATATGATGGATTCTTCACAATATGGGGTGATAAAAAAATATTCGAGAAAGTAAATCAAAGCTCTTTAAGATTATAGGGAGTAAAAGCCTGTTAACTTTTGCTTGATTAAGTTTGTGCGAAATGAGTTATATATGCACAAACAGATAAATAAATTTTCAAAACACCCTTAATAATTAACTTGTGAAGTGATTAAGTTATGGTTTTAAGAAGAGTAGTAACTAAAGTTACAAAAACATGTGTTACCAATGCCATGATACACATAAGAAAAAATCTTGGTTTAGAGAAACATACCTTAAGAAGAACAGCATCACCATTAGGAATAAATTGAAACATGTCACCACCAACATAAGTCAAATTTTCACTTCCACGTAAATTCTCAACAACCTTTGGCCTATCAAAAACAACACATTTCAACTTAGGAAATTTCTCACAAATAATCTTAGCTGTTGTTCCATTTCCACCACCAACATCAACAATTGATTCCAAACCTTCAAACACAAAATCACAATCTCTCAAAGCCAGGTTAATCATTTTGGAATCACTAGCCATTGCATCATTAAACATTGTATTATATTTAGGATTTTCATTAAGAAACTCCCAAAAATCATATTCTAAATTTACACCAAAGAGTGTAAGATCTTCCTCATAAATCCATTTCTTAATCTTATGAAATGAATTTGAAAATGTTGGATCAAGAGCACACTCAACCATTGGAGCTAAACAAAGTTCACTTCCTTTAATAAGAAGCTCTGAAATAATAGTAAGAGCATAAGCTTCTTCATCTTCTTCATTTTCTAGTTCTTGATTTTTTATTATCTCGAAGACTCCGTTGTGCGCGAGGTAACGCATGAGACGTTGCACGTTACCGATTTTCGATGATGGAACTTGAAGAATTGAAACTAAATTTGAAAGAGAAATTGGTTTGGCATGATTGTGGATTATGTTTGGTATGTTCATTTCAATTGACCATTTAAGAGACATGGAATCTATGTGGGCGTACATGTGTTTGTATAATTGTGCTTGTGCTTTGAAAATTTCACTTGGTTTTCGGTTATTGATTGATGAAGCCATTTTTGCAAGTAAATTTTTGGTTTGTGTTTTGGTGCCAATTTGATACACTTCATGTAAAAGCTCAACATGAGTAATAAACTATGATTATTGACTTCTTATTAGAAAAATAAATCTGTGACTATCAAGTTGTAAACATATCTCATTTCATAACCCTAATATATTTTAAGCCTATTTCTAAGTTTTTTTGTTCTTATTGAAAAGGGGTAATTTTGGGTCCATTCTTCACTCAAAATAATTCATGTACGTCTTTTTTCATTGCTTTTTTATTTAAATAAGTATAGTTTTCACATCGATTCTTTTTTTTTGTGTGATTTCTTCGTCTCAACGCGACATTCGTATTTTTTCTCGTCTTGTGCGACATTTTTATTTTCCCGTCTTGTGCGACGTTCTTATTTTCATATAACTTGTCGATATAAGATGACATGTAAGTAAGGGTGTATATCCAAAACCTTTTTATAGTATGTATGAAAAAAAAATTAAAATTTTAAAAATATAATAATGATTAAACAATTTTTAAAATTTTGAAAAATAACAGAGACTAAAATTGTATGGATAAAAGCTTTATAAAGACTAAAACATACCACATTTTTTTATAGGAACTAAAAAATAAAATTTATAATTTATAAAGACCAAAAATATATTTAACTCTAAAATATGCCAATATTTATATGAGATATTTTGAATGCTATAGAGTAAAACAATAATTTGTTGGTTTGAGTCATTTTGCTATTGTCAGCATAAAAAAATGACTCATCTATGACCACTCTCCTTTTTTCCAAATTCCTACTTTCATCTCATTAGTTAAATTAGTAGATTTTTTTTTTTTTTTGCTTTTATCCTTTAGTTTTTAAGGGAATAGGGGTACTAATAGTCTAGAGTTCGGGATGAGTTTCGATATCAAGTAGTTTGAGTTTTTTCTCAAACGCAGTTCACTCTACAAATTCAGTGTCAATCATCATTAAACCAACAACATTTGATAGTAGCCAATGTATCTATATATACAGTATTATGCTATAAATAAATAAATCTCACACAATCCCTATAAACTTAACTCAATTAGTAAAAATATTGCATATAATATATATAACTTGGGATTTGAACCCAAATTTATTTATCCATCTTTAATGAGTGAAATTCACGATCACACTACTAAGTCCTAACTATTTTTATGTAAAAATTGCTTAGTTAATATCCAATCATGTGACTATAAAGTAATTTTGTTGACTCTGTATATTTAATACGCAAATGGACTATTACAAAAAATTTGGGAGATCATGACACCTACCTGTCCCCCTTCTCATGATCTAAGATCAGATCTCAATATTTAAATAAAAAAATAGAGCTGAATGCATGAGAGACAGAACAAGTGGGATGAGGATATTTAATTTAAAGCCCGTCGTCTATCATTATCATTGTAATATAAACAGCCATTTTGCCACTCATCTTATAATAATGTGTATAGATCCAAAAATGTCTAGTCACATGGCCTAAATTTATTCATTTCTTAAACAATTTAGACTAAAATTTTACCTCTAAAAATAAATAAGTAAAATATATTTTCCTTTCAATTACGTACTTAAATTGATAAGAGATAGTATTTGGCTAAAATAAAAAATTCATAAGAGATTGTAGTGTTCAATTGTATAGTAAAATAAATGTATTTTCACATAGCGTTCACACAAAAAAATAGTCATAGATTGTTTTTTTTATCAAACAAAAAAAAATAATGAACCCAAGTCAATAATAGTCATAGTCATAGATTGTATTTGAATGCTTGGTGGTAGTATTTGTTGAGAGACCCACAAGCTTAGATCATGTGAGTTATACTGATGAGATAATAAATAATAAACTTATAAAGCTAATAAATCTAAAGTACAGTATATATGAGTTGCATAATTATAATTGTAGAGAATGAACTTAAAATTAATCGTATAGATGTTACATTCTCGAGCTAATGAACTTGCCAAAAGCAATGAAATAAAAATCATTCAAATACAAACACAAACCAAAGTTTAAACTTAACTTTGCTACTAACATAAGATACTAGTAAAAAAAAATACAAGTCCATTAATCAATCAAAGCTTAACCCTTCATGAAAAATGGTATGAAACAAGCCCATCACATGCTTATCAAGAACAAGTCCAACTTCAACACCACCTTTCAAATCCTTACTTTCTGTTAATCCAATTGTTAATCCTCTATCAATTGAAGTAATCTCCACTTTTTGAGGCCTTCCAAAACCAAAATCAATCTCATATACTCCAAACCTTGTTGATCCAGCAACTCCAATTCCTTTAACTCCTTCACCAAACATAGCCATCAATTTAAACATTAATGTTCCTAATCCATCAAGAACATCCTTGTCCATTTTTTTAATTTTACCATAAATTTTCTTAGCAACAATCACCACACCATCTTCTTTTGTAAAATCCTCCGGCTCAGTATCAACTATATGATTAGTCACGCAATTTCCGAAATAATTTTCAGGAATTGGATGATCCAATCTATCTCTACAATCCACTGGAAAGCCAAATGAAAATTTTTGTTTTTTATCGCTTTCGGATAGTTGTATCGCTTTTGCTATGGAAACCGACACATAAGCACATGTAAGAACAAAACTTGACAATTTCTTAGGATGTTCTTGTTCATGTTCATGTTCTTGTTCTTGTGCTCCTTCTACAATATTGTTCCATTTGGACAATACCCTTTTGTTTAATTTCTCCAAATCCGCACGTGTGAGCTCGAACGTGGCACGAACTGAATCCTTAATAATTGGTTGAAACATGTTTGACATAATCTTTATGCTTCTCACATTGCTCTTATCAAAATGTGATGAGATTCTATTCCAACTATTTATGAATACATTCTCAAAATCATTTGGATCCTTGATTACATCCCTTTCCAAAAAGGGTTGTAAAAAAGGTTCCAAATTTGGTGATTGTGTTTCTTCAAGAGATTTACATATAGAAGCCCAAGCTTTAACGAACATGGTTGAAGATTTTCCATCAAGAATAGCATGGTGTGTGCTTATTCCAATGGAAAAACCACTTTTAGGAAAAAGAGTTATTTGAATTGAGATTATAGAAGCAAAAGAATCCGATGATTCTAAGTGAGGTACAAAAGAGCGAGACAAAGAAGCTTCTTGAGGTGAATTGTGCTCGAAGATTTTATCGAAGTCTACAGCATCATCATCACATTGTGCTAAGAGCAAAGAAACTCCATCATCATCGTTTGGATTAAATTGGATGAAGGGTTTCGGAGAATCAGAAGGCCAAACGATGTTACCGGCCAAAGGAAGAAAGTGTTGGAGGGTTAAAGAGAGTGATGATTTGAGTTTTGGAACAAGTTTTTCGAAAAAGAAAGAAGGGTGTGATTGTAAATCTGGTAGGGTGTAGAAGAAAATACGTTCTACTGGATGGAACCTTAGCCAAATCAAGTCAAAGAAAGTGAGAGGAAGAGATAATTTGGTTGAAGAATGAGGAGAAACTTTGCATTGTTCGTGGATTTTTATGTGGTTGTTTGAAGAAGCCATTTGGAAGATGATTTTTATATGGTCTATGAAATATTTTGCTTGTGTTAGTATATAATTGTTTTGTTCTATGAATGATGCTCTAAATATTGAAATGGAGATTTTGAAATAATGTTGGATTTAGATGCATGCATTATAACAATAGCATTTTTTATTATCATATCACCCTCGCTATACATGCGGATGCTTATTTTAATTTAAAATAATGTGTGATATTTTGAGACTAGAAATCGAAGCTCACATGATCCCTTCGTTTTAAAATATGAATTAAAGTTACTTAACATTAACAAGAATTAATGTATTTAATCTCGTGAGTTAATTAACTTATTTAGTTAAACATTTGCACGTAAATATAAGAATTAGAGCTTGAACTTTAATATGCCGGTCTATTTATTTATTTTTAGAGATAAAATTCTAACTATTAAATTATTTGACTAAAAATAATAATGTACTTAATGTGGTTATTATGATTGACTCCGTTAGAGTATTAGACATTGGTTTAATGGTTGAACCAATGAATTAGTGGTCTGCATGACTATTAATTCAGCAAAGCTTGGTTCAAAAAAAAAATACTAAAGCTTAATTTCTATTTTTTCATTAATTTAATTTTGATTCACATATATCATGTACCATATGATCTTATAAATTACGGGGTATCAAAATTAAGTTCACAATAACAAGGGAAAAAAACTAATTATAAAAATAAAAACAGAAAACAAATATTTAAACTATATTTCCTCGTGTTTCTTACCGAATATTCCTTCTGTTCTAAATTATAAGGGGGAAAAATCATACTTATTAAAAAAAATTATACATGAGAATTTTAACTAAGTTTTTTTAGTTTTCTTTGTAATAAGTTGTTTAAGAAGATGAAAAATCAATTTCTATTGGTTGTTGTTTATTGAGAAAATGAGAGAAAACGAAAATTAAATATAATTTGTATTTAATTTTATAAGAATAAAGAAAAAACATCATTGAAAAAGATTATTTCCCTTATAATTTGAGATTAAAAAATGTATTTTTTCCCTTATAATTTAAGACAGAGTGAGTAATAGATAATTTAACAAAAAAAAATAGGACAAGATATTCATGCAAGTTAATTGATTAATAAATATTAAAAAAAACGCAAGCATTAATAATTTGTGTCAAATTTTTTTATATAATAATTTGTGTTTAATAAAATCAAGGCTTAAATAATCAATTGGTCCCTGTAAGTTCACGGTTTTTTAGTTTTAATCCTTGTAAGTTTTTTTCTTCTAAATAAGTCCTTGCAAGTTCAATTCATTTTGACATTGATCCTGATGTTAACTTCCGTTTAAAAAAAGCTAATGTGGCAAACGATTTGACCAATAGAAATGATGATGTGGACTGTTTACACTTAAGAGGGACCAAATCCAAAAAAAATTGATTAATGAGGGACCAATTCCAAAAAAATCAATAATCCACAAATTCAAGTGTTCATCTTCTCTCCTTCAACTTTAAAATTGCTAAAATCTCTAAATTTCTAAACTGAATTCATATCTCTGTGAAACTTTCTCTGCTAGTTTGTGTGCTAAATAACTTTTTCTAAATTCATATTTTCCATATAAATCATGTCAAATCTTAAGAATCTAAAACATTCAAAATTAGTTCATAAATTATTCTCAGACAACATCTCCAACCAAGATATTGTTATAGTAGTATGATTAATGGACCAACTTCTTTCACTTCTCAGACAACTAAGTTCATGCATGCTTTAGATAGATTGATGTTTTTTTCCACTTGTTGGACGAAAAGTAGCACATTAACCGGTAGAAGAAAGTTTCACATGGGATATAGAAGAATAGATAAACACTTAAATTTGCGAATTAAGATATTTTAGAGTTGAAGGTGAGAAGATGAACAATTGAATTTGGGATTTTAGGGTTTATGAAAAGCTGTAATTTACGAATTATTAATTTTTTGAATCTGGTCCCTGGTTTATCAATTTTTTTTGGATTTGGTCCCTCTTAGATGTACAAAGTCCACATCATCATTGTCACTTGTCAAACTGTTTGCCACATCAGCTTTTTTTAAAAGGAAGTTAACGTCAAGGACCAATGTCAAAATGAATTGAACTTGCAGGGACTTATTTAGAAGAAAAAAACTTACAAGGATTAAAACCAAAAGACCTCGAACTTATAGGGAACAATTAATTATATAAGCCTAAAATCATTTAATCGGTTAACAAATACTCCTTCCGATCCTAATTATAAGAGAAATTTAACCTTTTAGGTTTATTCAAAAAGTGGTGAATCTAACCCATGATATAGTTCACATCCATCACTTTTTTAATGAATGTAAAAAGTAATTTTCCTCTTATAATTAAGACTAGAGAGAGTATAATCTATATGCAAGTTTTTTCATCAAATATTCTCTAGCCGAGTGATTTTGGCTTTGTTAACCATGAACATTCTTACTTCACGCATTTAATGCAGTAGAGACTGACACTTTTGAGTATAAGGATGGGTGCACATCCTTTGGCTTTGCATACCACATTTAATAAGTGTATGTCTTCGCCTTATACCCTTCCTCCATTGTGAGAAAATATAATAAGATACCAATGACTCTGTTTTTTCCGTTAGCTTGAGCATAAAGGATGTGTCTACATAAAATACCTTTGAATTGAAATAAATAACACATGCATTGTAACTCAAAGTCTGTTTCATTGACGAATACCTCAAACATTATGTCTTTCATTTTGTCAAATTTTTCTTACTTTCTATAACAAAATATATAGAATTCATTTCATCCAATCTCTCAAACCAAGTATGACAATAAATCATAGAAGCAATTTCCACTTGAAATTCTTGGAATTTGGCATATTGAGACACAAAGCCAAAATGAGTTACACAAGCTATCAATGTGTTGAATGAACCAAAATCGGCCAAGTTTTCTTTTTCAATTTTGCCTCTCAATGCATTGTCGTATTGTTCAACAAATTGCTTCAATATTGTCTTTGAACATACATCAAAAAATGCGTTCATACTTTCACTTCTCTATGTTGTTGGCATTCCCGCCCAAACATGTGTCTCTCACATATGCAGGAACCCATCGGTTTCTTTCATCAAATATTCCCTTCAACCATTCGTTATCCTGTAGATCAAAATCTTCAATCATATTTTCCCACTTTTCCATGAAATCAATTTTACTCAAAGAATCATATACAACATCATGCAATAGTTCTTTGATAGACTCATATTCAAAGTGTCTACCTAATTTTTCCGGGACTTTTTTCATTATATGCCACAAACACCATCGATGACGTGCTTTTGGAAAAACAGCCCGAATTGCACATTTCATGGCTTTGTCTTGATCAGTAATTATGGCATCTGGAAAACGGCCATGCATGCACTCTAGCCAATATTGTGAATAACCAAGTAAATGTCTTTGTATCCTCATTCGATAATAAAGCACAACCCAACAACACAGATTGACTATGATGATTTACTCCAACAAAATGGGCAAATGGCATGTCATATTTATTTGTTAAATAAGTAGTGTCAAATGTACGTTATAACTTCACCAAAATACTCATATGCCGCCCTACATCTCGCATCTGCCCAAAATACATTTCGCAGACGACCATCATCATCAATATCTATTACATAATAGAATGGGCTATTTTGCTTTGCATTCTGACAAAATAGTTTTGAATCGCATCATCATCTCCAATCCTTAGTCGTAGTCTCCTTACTTTATCGATGTAGTTTCTACAATCCTTTTCACCAAATGTCAGATTCTCATATCCATTCGCTTCAACGACCAAAGATCAAAAATTTTGACTTACATTTATTCCAGCTCGATCATTAAATTATAACCTCCTTTTTAAATGAGCCCCCTATTTTCATGAATATTATGTTTTTCGTTGATTTCCTCTACATCGGAAGATGCAACTACTTCTTCCACTAATGCAATAAATTAAAGAAGAAGAAAAAACTTATGTTAGTTGTCTAAAAACATAAGTAATATGGAAAGAACATGTTTTCATTCAATGTATTCATTACTGTCAATGTATTTCGAGAACTTTTAAATAGAAATTCAAATAAATTCATTGCATAAGACAATTTGATGAGCTATGAATGATGACTTTATTAAGAGGAGTAAACTTACTTGATAAAGTTTTCTATTGAATTTGATGTTAGCCTTCTTTGAATCAAGCCTTTTGCTTCTTTACAATCACAGCTTCATGCATAAAAACTAAGAGGAATGAATAACTGCTTGAAAATAATAGTAGGTCTTTTAAGTTAAAATTTAGAGGGTAATGTTAGCAATTTGGCGGCAGCAAAGTGGACTTATTTTGTATGTTAAAAAAGAGGGCCACCTATCATACATGTGCTCCACGTTCTAAATATATATTACCTTTCGTCTCAAATATAAGCAAAATTCTGTCAACAAAAATTGATGTATTTGGTGCAAATTTTAGACCAAATACATTAATTTTCTTTGACCAATTTTTGCTTATATTTGAGACTAGAGTAGTAAGATCAAAGGATTGCCACATATGCATTCGGAAAAATTCGGTATAACATAGGGGGCGTTTGTTTGGGATTTTTTTAAGAAAAAATATATTTTTTTTTAAAAAAAATCACTTTTTTCATTTTTGATGTGTTTATTTCAGATTTTTATAAAAATTATTTTGCTAAAAAAATCATTTTTGAGTCCAAAATGAAAAGCTATTTCCAAGTGATTCTCTCAAAATCTATTATTTTTTAAAAACAAAGACTATGTGTTTGTTCTCAAAAATGATTTTTACAATTGCAAACAAACACAAAACAACTTTAAATTTTTTTCAAAATCTCTACAAAATAAATCTATAAAAATAAATTTTTTAAAACAAAATATATTTTATTTTAATCTCAAACAAACGCACCTATAATTCGGTGCATATAGCACTACTTGACAAAAGTTACATTTACAAGACAAAGTTGGTAAGTGCACTGAAATTGGCCCATTGTGAAGAGCAAATGCAATAAGTCATTTTAAGCTTGAGCTTGGTGAAAAGTGGTATACTTTACATTGTTGTAGAAGTTTTTTTTTTTTTAAGCAATGTTGTAACTTGATAGTATTAATTGTCATCATATTGTTAAAGATGCACTCTCAATTGATTATAGATTCTTCAATTTATTCATGTGAATATATATGTCAAGTATATATGTAACTTGATAGTATGATTTTGCCTCGTGACTTCTACATTATGTCTTGATGGGTGTCTAAACGTCCTATTGTATTGAATGATGATTCTTTACAAGAAAAGCAGAGTGTAAAGCAGAGATGTCCAATTAATAAGTTATATAAGTATTTTTTTATAACTTTTTAGTTTTGCGGAACCGCCCCTAAAGATTTTAAATATTTAAAGTTTTGCTCGCTATACTTAACTTTATTTTTTAAAATTTTGCAAAAAAAACAAACCGCCGCTATTTGCCCTACTGGCGGTTACTCCACCCGATTTCTCAGAACCGCCGCTAAATGACCTAATGACGCCTAAGGTCATTTTACCATCTGCCGCTGCATGCATTTAGTGGAGGTTCAAACCGCCACCGCTTCCAATCAGAACGGCCGCTTAATTCATGTTCCCTTGTAGTGTCTTCTACATACCTAAACACATCATTCAGAACAAAAAAAGCCGTTATCTTGTGGAGCAAGGAAGAATGACTGCGCGAATTTTCTTCTCAAGTTATCCTTTTGTTTACACTGATTTTTGGTAAACAACCGCTAGTTTGCAATGCTTGAGAGACCAACTAGAGAATCTCGGAACATGTTTTGTGCATTCATTGTTTAAGTTTGAAAATAGCAATGTTCATTAACGCAAATGAACAAGTTTGTTTGAAACAAGTAAAGTAAATGAAAATAAATGACTTGATTGACAAGAAAAGTAAAAATACTCAAAATGAGTACGTATTTGACAAGAAAAAGTAAATGATTCAATTAATTAAAATGCAAGTAATGCAAGTATGATCCCCACGTTTTCTCGATTCGATCTAACCACTTAACATAAGTTGGATTTTCACAATGTGGTGCAGATCTCCACATATTATGAGGCTTTCGAATGAAGGTAAAATTGAATGGATCAGTGAGAAAGAGTTTAGGTTCACAGGTCTTTCTAATAGGGAAAAATTCACTTACTTGAGATAGTTGGGTTGCCTCTTCTGGAAAAGGGCCTCCAAATGCAAACACATCAAAACCAACAGAGAAAGGGATGACCAGTTCGTCTTCCCAGCGTGATTGTTCTTCTTCCGTTCCATGTGGTTCTGGAACTACTTCAATATGGTGAGGTTTTAAAATAGTTTGACTCCATTTTCCAGCAAAAGGAACTTGTGCTTGTTCCTGGTTTTCAGCCATTAAAACGTTTTTAAAGAACGAACAATTTTGAAAATGTTGATTTTTGGATTGATTCGTTTACAGATATGATAGTGTGAATAGATCTAAAATTTGCTCAATAATATCAAATACTAGTTCAGTGTTGTGATTAGCAAAGCAGATTGTAAAATGGTTAGGAAGATTTGGAGAATGAAAATGAGAAAGGCAGGTTTGAAACGGAGAAGAAGAAGATGAAGCTGAATAAGTTTGCAGAAAAAGTGAACAAATGCTGACCTAATCCTATTTATAGGATTCGTTTGCTGAATAAAAATAAATAGAAAAGAAATTGATAATTTCTTTCAACTTCCACACTCGCCACGTGTCCCATGATGATCCCTTCATTTACATTACTTGCATTTTAATTAATTGAATCATTTACTTTTTCTTGTCAAATACGTACTCATTTTGAGTATTTTTACTTTTCTTGTCAATCAAGTCATTTATTTTCATTTACTTTACTTGTTTCAAACAAACTTGTTCATTTGCGTTAATGAACATTGCTATTTTCAAACTTAAACAATGAATGCACAAAACATGTTCCGAGATTCTCTAGTTGGTCTCTCAAGCATTGCAAACTAGCGGTTGTTTACCAAAAATCAGTGTAAACAAATTGGCACGCCCGGTGGGACTGGTTTTGTGTGTTTTAGTTTAATATTTTATTTCAAATTTTTCTGAAAAAAGTATTGTTAGTGCATGAGCATTGCATTTTGCATAAAAAAATTTCTAGAAAAGTTTACAAATTTATTGTTGTGTAGTGTATGCGTTTAAGAAGTGGTAGAATAAAACCAGAAATGGTGAGAGCCAGAGCAACAAACGCTAATAACAACAACAATAACAATAACAATAATAATAATAATAATAATAATAATAATAATAATAATAATAATAATAATAATAATAATAATAATAATAATAATAATAATAATGATCCACATGATGATCCACATGATGATCAAGACTTCGATGATAGCCATCCAACAATAGAGTTTGGCACATCAAGGGCCATGACTGGCCCAAATCAGGTTTCGAATTCCACAGGGACTGCACAAGAAATTCCTGTGTTAATACCTATGGGGTCTACCAACCCCTCAGTGAGTTCGAATGCATCCACAACATTATTGGATCAGTCTTCAACAGCCCCTGCCATAATTTCCTCCCAAATGGGGACTGGCAATGGCAGTTCAGGGCCAGCATTTGACTTTAGGAGTCAATCAGGGTCATTATATCATTCAGGTAGGCCAAATCCCTATGGGATGCCAACCTCACTCATGCAGGGTTTGTACACACATCAATCTACATACTCTGATAATGCTACAGTTCGATCCCCACTCCATGGGGGACAAACATCTAATAATAACCGTACTCGAGCAAGTGCACCAACCTTTACTACAGATTCCATGTTGGCTATAAGGCAACAGATGGACGAGAGTAATCATCAGATGGTGAACTTACTCACAACCCAAATGGGTACGGTAATTAACCCATTAATTCGATATACTAACCAAAGTTACCAAGCATTAGCCACCCAGATGGGTAGAATAGCAGACTTCTTTGGTGGCCCTCAAATGCCTAGGCAGCCATTTCAACAAATACAGGCCCCAGAGCCTGAACCAGTTGCAGAGGCTCGAATTGAAATCCAACAGAGGCCACAACCAGTGCCTCGAGTAATAGAACAACCTGTGCAAAGGAATATTGAACCTGGAGTGGTGTTAGTTAATCGAAACCAAAATGCTGATGAGGTTTTGAGAATTGCCCAACAAAATGATTATGGGCAAAATAACTTAACCAATTTGGTAGAGGCAATTCTTGCCCAAAATGGTCTTAATGTGGGCCTACATAGGCCAAATTTTGTGTCACCCTTAACTGAATTTGTGTTGCAAACAGAAATACCCAGGGGTATGAAAACCACAAAATTTACTAAGTTTGCTGGTGACACCACTGAGTCCACAGTTGAGCACATTGCTAGGTATCTAACAAAGGCTGGGGACATAGCAAACAATGAGAATTTAAGGATGAAATATTTTCCAAATTCTTTAACCAAGAATGCTTTTACTTGGTTCACAACATTGCCTCCCCATTATGTGTATACATGGACCCAATTGGAAAGACTTTTCCATGAACAATTTTACATGGGTCAAACTAAGATTAGCCACAAAGAGTTAGCAAGTGTGAGGCGCAAAACACCAGAGTCTGTTGATGACTATCTCAATAGGTTTAGGCTTCTTAAAGCAAGATGCTTTACTCAAGTCCCTGAACATGAGTTAGTAGAAATGGCTGCTGGTGGCCTTGACTATTCAATTCGAAAGAAATTGGATACTCAACATCTTAGGGACATGGCCCATCTTGCTAACAGAGTTAGACAAGTTGAGAGGCTTAAAAGTGAAAAGGCTAGAAATTCTAAGTTTCACAAATCAAAGGAAAAAATAGCCTATGTTGGACATTATGAGAGTGATAATGACTTCGAGTTAGAGCATGAAGAGGTTGAAGAAAATGAAATAGATTTGGCTGAATTAAAGCCAAGACCTCCTTATACTTGTAAGTTATTAAAACCCTCGAATGGAAAAAATCCAGTCGAACCTAAAAATGATAAGTATGTTGCAAAAACCTACACATTTGATGTTACTAAATGTGATGAAATTTTTGATTTATTGGTTGCTGATGGCCAAATAGTGGTTCAAAAAGGATTAAAAGTTCCTGCATCAGAACAAAGAAAGAAGAGAGGTTGTTGCAAATTTCATAATTTTTTAGGTCGTAAAACTTCTCAATGTGTTGTTTTCAGGGATCTTGTTCAGAAGGCATTAGGTGAGGGAAGGCTGAAATTTGATGAGAAATCAAAGCCTCCAATGAAGGTGGATACTGATCCTCTTCAAGTGGCAGAAACATCCTATGTTGAGCCATTCGAGTGCCTGATGGTTGACCCCATGGAAGCTTCTCTAGTTCGAGCTGTAACTGAGAAGGAGTATGAAGAAAAGATTCAGAAGGTCTATCCTCAGGCTGAAGAGGAATTGGTTGACTTTCTGAATAGGTGCAAGTTAAGCAATACTGAAGTCATGCTATGCCCTCGTTGCAGTGCTGTGTGTGACAAAGAGGCTACTGCAGGCCTTAAGAATGTTATGCCCTATGTGGATAACAAGAACAAATGGTCCAATACTAGACCAAATAAAGGAAACTATGTGAAGCAAGGCCCTTCCATCCATGATAGGTTGGGGAAGAGGCAAACATATGTTCCTTCCAATAGGATCCCAATCAATCAATGGTCATCTGGCCAACACCAAGCCTTCCAGAAAAGGAAGTTGGAGATTGGAAACTCGAGTCATTCTGCTTCGAGCAACAATGCTGAAGCCAAAAGGTTCTCTTATAATAACAATTATAAGGGAAAGAACCCAATGACTCGAACACAATGGCGTGGGTATCAACGCCAAAAGAAGTTAAAAAGAGAGATGGCCCTAGCTGGGGGCAAATCTCACCCAATTGCCCAAACTGGGGGCAATTCTAACAAAGTTGCCCATGCTGGGGGCAACACTATTAAAGTTATCCATGCTGGGGATAACAAAAACAAAGTTGCCCATGCTGGGGGCAACAAAACCAATCCTGGGAACAATAAGCAAGTTCCCAATAAGGCTGAAAAAGCCTTAATGGCTGATCAAGGCTCTTCCTCGAAGAGGCCTGTTAAAGAAAGAATATCACTTCCTGATGACAACATGGAAGATGATATAGTAGATGAGGATCTACTCGAATCTGGCTCTGAACCAGATTTTGATGTGTTAGTCAACGTGGTATCCATTTTACCACGAGAGTATGATGTTAGGTCACCCTCTGATCCTGAAGAGGAATTTGAAGAGCCTGACCTAAATGATTACACCCCTGTGTGTTTCTATGTAATGAATAATGGATGCATAGAACAACAGAAGGCCTCATTCGAATGGCCTCACGAGGGAATGAGGAACCACCTGAAGCCTTTATACATCAAGGCTAAAGTTGGTGGTGTGGGTGTGAATAAAGTCTTAGTGGATGGGGGTGTTGCAGTTAATCTAATGCCTCATTTCATGCTAAGGAAGTTGGGAATGTATGATACTGATATGCATTCTCACAATATTGTTCTCTCTAATTATGAGGGAAAAAGTGGCAAGTCTATGGGTGCCATTCAAATGGATGTTGCTGTAGGCAGCACCATTAGGCCAACTTTATTCATAGTTGTGCCATCAAAAGCTAGTTTCAACTTGCTTCTAGGAAGGGAGTGGATTCATAGAGTGGGTGTTGTACCCTCCACCCTTCACCAAAGGTTAATACTTTGGAGGGAAGATAAAATAGTTGAAAATATTGAAGCTGGTCAAAGTTTTTATATGTGTGAAGTGGATCACATTACTAAGAAAACTTTTGATAAAAACTTAGCTTCAATTTCTCCTTGTAGGGAGAGAGACATTGGCTTTCGAGGAGCCACCAGTAATAATGTGTATCATTCCATAAAACTCCATCCAACACATGGATTTTGTTGGGAAAGGGAAGTAGTTGAAGATTTCCCTCCTGAAGGTGGAGTAATCCCACCATCTAGTTGGGATGATGATGAAGAGTCAAGTGATGTCTGAGCCCTCTGCATGGGCCAAGATAACGGCATATGTTGCCGAAAGAAAGCTTGAAACGGCCGTGGAGGCTGCACTCGAACAGAATATGGTTGAAGAAACCATTGATGAAAATAATGGCAAACTATTACCAATTGAGCAAAGATTGGATTGCATCTACGATGATGAACCCTTAGGACTTGAAAAAGACCCCTTGGGTTCGAATCAAAAGATGCAAGCCCAAGACCCTTTGCAAGAAATTGATATTGGAGATGGCCCCATAAAAAGGCCAACATATATAAGTGCCAATATTGATTTCGAGTTAAAGCAGAAACTAGTTAATATACTCAAGGAATTTAAAGAATGTTTTGCCTGGGACTATAATGAAATGCCAGGATTGAGTAGAGAATTGGTAGAACATAGACTACCACTCAAGCCAGGAAAAAAGCCAATCAAGCAGTTACCAAGGAGATTCAACCCAGAGATCCTGTCAAAGATCAAAAGTGAGATTGAAAGATTGCTGAGGAGCAAATTCATTCGAACTACAAGGTATGTTGAATGGCTAGCAAATATTGTACCTGTTATTAAGAAAAATGGTAGTCTTAAGGTATGCATAGAATTTAGAGATTTAAATAATGCAACACCTAAGGATGAATATCCAATGCCAGTGGCAGAAATGCTAGTTGATTCAGCAGCAGGGTTCGAGTACCTGAGCATGCTTGATGGTTATTCTGGTTATAACCAAATTTTCATTGCTGAAGAAGATGTGGCAAAAACAGCATTTAGATGCCCTGGGGCATTAGGGACTTATGAATGGGTTGTTATGCCATTTGGTCTAAAAAATGCTGGTGCCACATATCAAAGAGCAATGAATTTAATTTTTCATGACTTTATTGATGCCTTTATGCAAGTATATATTGATGACATTGTTGTGAAATCCTCTTCTAGTGATGATCATTTGAGTCATCTTAGAAAATCATTCGAAAGGATGAGAAAATGTGGATTAAAAATGAATCCACTAAAGTGTGCTTTTGGTGTACATGCAGGGGATTTCCTTGGTTTTGTGGTGCATAAGAAAGGCATAGAAATCAATCAAAATAAAACGAAGGCTATTATGGAAACTCAGCCTCCAAAGACAAAGAAACAACTTCAATCCCTATTGGGAAAGATCAACTTTTTGAGAAGGTTCATTTCGAATCTAAGTGGGAAGGCTCATCCTTTCTCTCCACTACTTAGAAAGCAAAAAGGTGATCAATTTCATTGGGGGCAAGATCAACAAAAAGCGTTTGAGGACATCAAATCTTACTTGGCTAATCCACCAACGCTAATGCCTCCTATTCGAAACAAGGCAATGAAGTTGTATATTTCAGCATCTAATTCAACTATTAGCATGCTTGCCAAAGAAGATGAAGATGGTGTTGAGAAAGCTATATATTATTTAAGTAGAGTATTAAACGATGCTGAAACTAGATATAGTGCTATAGAAAAGTTATGTTTATGTTTATATTTCTCTTGTCTCAAACTTAAGCATTATATAAAGCCTATTGAAGTTTATGTCTATTCTCATTTCGATGTCATTAAACATATGCTTTTAAAACCAATTTTACATAGTAGAATTGGAAAATGGGCTTTGGCTCTAACTGAATACTCACTAACATATAAACCTTTAAGAGATAAAAAAAGGTCAAATAGTGGCAGATTTTATTGTTGATCATTCAGTGATTGAAATGCCACTAAGTTATGTGGAAACACAGCCTTGGATTTTATATTTCGATGGTTCCAAACATAAGCATGGAACTAGAATTGGGATTTTAATAATATCTCCAATACAAATTCCAACTAAGTTTAAATATAAAATCAATGGTTTTTGTTCCAATAATGAGGCAGAATATGAAGCCTTAATTGCAGGTCTTGCACTATTAATAGACTTGGGGGCAAAAAACATTGTCATTCGAGGTGATTCAGAATTGGTGATCAAACAATTGACAAAAGAATACAAATGTATTAAGGAACATTTGGCTAAGTATTTTGAGATTGCTAGTACCTTACTGGATCGATTCGAGTCTGTAGAATTTGAACATATTCCTAGACTACAGAATCAAGAAGCTAATGACTTGGCTCAAATAGCTTCAGGTTACAAAGTTTCTCCGGAAAACTTGAATAAATTGATTGAGATTAAAGAAAAATTGGTTTTTCATGAACCATTAGCTTCAGAATTATCAATGGCAAAACATGTGGGGGCAAAATCATCACAAAGTGCTGATATTTATTCGGATAAAGAAGAGTATGAATGTGCTGACATTTTTACCATTGATAACTTGGTAGATGGTGATTGGAGAAAACCAATAGTAGAATATTTACAAAACCCTGTTGGTCAAGTGGATAGAAAAATCAAATACAGGGCCTTAAGCTATGTAATAATTGGAAATGAGTTGTTTAAAAAGACAACTGAAGGCGTTTTATTAAAATGTCTTAGTGAATCTGAAGCCTTTATTTCAATTTCTGATGTACATAGTGGAGTTTGTGGTGCTCACCAAGCAGGCCACAAAATGAAATGGTTATTGTTTAGACAAGGCTTATATTGGCCTTCTATGTTAAAAAATTGCATAGAATTTGCTAAAGGTTGTCAAGAATGCCAAATACATGCAGGAATTCAACATGTCCCTGCAAATGAATTACATTCTATAATAAAACCATGGCCATTTCGAGGATGGGCTTTGGATTTAATTGGTGAAATTAAACCTGCTTCATCAAAAAACCAGCGTTACATTCTAGTTGGTATTGATTACTTTACTAAATGGATTGAAGCAATACCATTACCTAATGTAGATCAAGAAGCAGTGATTAATTTTATTCAAAATTATATTATTTATAGATATGGTATTCCAGAAACAATTACCACTGATCAAGGTTCAGTTTTCACTGGTAGAAAAATGCAAGAGTTTGCCAATGAAACTGGATTAAAGTTGCTTACTTCAACGCCATATTATGCTCAAGCAAATGGTCAAGTTGAAGCAGCAAATAAAATTCTCATTAATTTGATCAAAAAACACATTGCTCAAAAGCCAAGAAATTGGCATAAAACTTTAGATCAAGTTTTATGGGCATGTAGAAATTCTCCTAGAGAATCAACTAATACTACACCATTTCGATTAACATATGGTCATGATGTTGTTTTGCCTGTTGAAATTAATATGCAATCATTTCGAGTACAGAGGCAGATGGAGATACCACATAACCAATATTGGGAAATGATGTTGGATGAATTGGTTGATTTAGATGAAGAAAGGTTACAAGCTTTAGAATACATAACTAGGCAAAAAGATAGAGTTGCCAAAGCCTACAATAAAAAGGTTAAGTCAAAAGCTTTTAACTTAGGAGATTTGGTTTGGAAAGTTATCTTACCTATGGATAAAAAAGATAGAGTTTTAGGCAAATGGTCACCTCATTGGGAAGGTCCATTTAAAATTGTTCAAGTTTTTTCAAAAGGTGCTTATGAAATTGAGGAGCTGAGTCCTGAAAAACATGTGTTGGGAATAAATGGTAAATATTTGAAAAAATATAAACCAGCTTTGTTCGAATTGAATGTAAGCGCAGAATAAAAACTTAGAACAAATAGAAGAAATGGTAAATAAGATGGAATAGGTTTTCCACAAAAAGGCTTTGTCAAAATTACAACCATAATTCCAAAAAAGAAAATTGTTCTAGACATAAAATAAATTACAAAGCAGCCGCCACTTCTTGATACAAGGCTTTGAGGGATATTTTTTCAGTGCTAAATGTTTGTTGGTCATCCTCAAGCCTCTGAATTTCTTCTGCAATGGCGACTGAAGTATCAAAAGCTCTGAGTCCTTCTCTACTTTTAGCATTAATCTCAGCTTGGAAAGGTTGATTAATTTCAGCTTCGAGGGCCTGTTGAGTTCTGCGTTCTTCAGATATTTTGAGCTGGTAATCCTCAATCTGTCTTTGGAGATCAGCTATGTTGGCTTCCCAAGCAGCAATGTTATTTTTACAAGTTATAAGTCTTGGCGTCTGAACTGCAGCAGCTTCTCTTCGAATCCTAGCCATTTCGAGTTGTGCCTCTTGAGCTTTGGCCAGCAAGCCTGCCTGTGTGTGCTTTTGAGTATTCAACCTGGCATCAAGCTCTCTTTCCTTTTGCACTACCTTGGCGTATTGATCAATCACGCCTTCAAGCTGGATTACTTTGCAGAATGTGAGAGGATCAGTGAGAGGATTGTGTAACTTGGCTAAAAATCCTAAGTATTCGAAGGCCTTTGTAGGATTTTCCTCGAGTGCAACCAGTACATTTTGCAAGCCATACTCAGTTTTTAACTTCAGAAGTAAGGAGTCTTGCTTGACATTGGCATTAATTTCTGCACTGGAAGGATAGGAAACCCCATCAGTTTTTTCACTCGAGGACTAGGATTGTGATCTTGATTGGAGGAGGAGATCAAGTGCTGCTGCTAGGTTAGTCTTTTGCATATCCAGGAAAGTTTCTTCTGGAACCCCAAGGCTTGCAGAAAGCTTTGAAGTAGAAGAAACTGATAAAATTTCTGAACCACCAGCTTGAGCCTCCCTAATTATGGTGTCATCCTCATCTCCATCAACATCCTCTCCTTCCTCAATGGATTTTTCTTCTTCTTCTCCATCATTAGAATCACTCGAACCTACACTTGGGGTAGGAGTTGGCATTTTAGTCTGAACTGGCATTTTATAGCCACCAAGATATTCAACACCATTCCACCCCCAAGTGTGTGGAATTTCTTCTTCTACTGCATGGTGTATTTGGTTTGGATCCACAAAAATGGGACCAGCAGTAGTTCGAATTGTGGCATCTGGAGAAGATGACTTTGCCTGAAAACATAAGTTAGAATGGCAATAAGTTAAGGTTGTTAAATGAAGGAATATGTTTCAATACTAAATGTAGGAAACAAAATTAGGCTAAGTAGAATTACTTTGCCATATTTTGCCCATATGAATTTCTCCACAAGAGTAGGGCTATTAGTTTTTTCTTTCACATGTTCACCTTGAGCAATATCATGCTAAAAGAAACAAATTGAGTGAAATCAGGAATTGACAGTTGGTTGTTCGAATTAAGTTAAAAAACCATTCGAGTGGTACATACCGTATTTGTTTCAGATTCATGAGCTTCTTTGTCACCGCAGAGAGCTTCAGCATTTCTCCCATCAACGTGCTCCTCATAGACAGGAATATTTTCCTGGGCAGCAATGTTTTGCAACACTAGGGATGGAGACTTGTTGAACATTTCATCATTGGTCTCTTTGGTGGGACTTAGAGGCTTGTTTTGGCTCATAGTTTTTTCTAAAATATTCTTAGCCTGGCATAAATGAACCAAGTTAGAAAAAATAGGCTATATATGATTCTCATTCAAATATAATATGAGCCAACATTATGGCATACCTGAATATTTTCAGAGGTTTCTTTAATCCTTCCAAGAAGAGGATTATTATCATGTTTTTCTGGAATAGGAATTTCTTGCTGAAAACAAAAAAGTCAAAATTGGTTAAGTATAGAATTCATTCGAATAGGATAATTCGAACCAATAAAATACATACCTCATGAGCAGTAGTTTGAACAATTGGCTCTGTTTGAAATGGGGAATTTCCCCCAACAACTGCATTTTGTGCTTCAGGCTGGGTAAAATCAGAATCCATGTGTGTTGTACCAATGGAAGGATCTGATTTGGAGGATCTAGAAGATTTGTCTTTGTGCTTTTTGTGCTTCTTTTTCTTCTTGTCCTCACCCTTCGCTGTTTGTTCGAGATGCTGAGGATCTTCACTAGCCAACGTTGTGTTCGAGGAGCTGACTTTCTTTTTCTCCATGTCCTTGTGCTTCTTGGATTTAGGGAGATTGGGGTCTGCAGCAGGTTGATCAGTTGTCCTCTCACCACTCTCAGTTGTGGTGGTTGTCTTGTGTTTTCTTTTTAAAGGCCTCTCTGGTTCGTCTTCCTAAAGAATCACAGATTGTGAGAGAAGAACATAGATAAAAGTTCAAAATGTTCAACCAGTATTCGAGTAACTAACTTCATCCTCTAACACCACAATGCGTGGGAGTTTAGGTTCCCTTGGAGGTTTTACAAATGTATGTTTTTCTCTTCGAATCTAATAAGAGTTCAAAGAAAAAACATAAAAAGGAGTTCGTGTGAAACATTCGAAAGCCAGAAGATTAATATGGACGCATACCTTGTCATTGTTTGTCTTGATCCTTTCTTCATGTCCTCTTCTGTCTTCATCATCTTCCAAATGAATACCTCCAGTGCTCTTTGGCTTTACTCGAGAAGTTGGCTTACTAGATTCATCCACTACATTTTTTCCTAAGTGTTGGAAAAATTGTTAAACATTTGTTTTCGAGTTAAAAAGAAGATAAAGGATTAATGCTTTAATACTTACCTTTATTTTTAAGCTGGGCTTGCAAATCTTCAAACTGTTCGAGGAGAAAGCCACCTTCAAGTCTAGCAATGGTAGTGGTGATATTGCTAGCCAGATTTACAGTATAATGTTGTGTCCACCAATCGTAATACTTTTCAGTACAGTAGAAAGAAAAGTTGAATTCGATGGGGTTAACATTATATGCAAACTTAGCAGAGACCCTTAGGTATTTGGCAAACATGTCCTTGGAAACTTCTGAGCCATCCACCATGTGTTTCTCTCTTTTGAATAGGCATTTGGGAATGGTTTGGGATAATCCAAACTGCCTAGAAACTAAGTTTGGTTGGTAGCCAACCAAAACATAGTGGTTCGATTTGCTACCAATTCTGCAGGAGAGAATGGTAGGATGTAGATAGTGTTGCCATAATTCGTTAACTTCATAAGCGTTGTCAGAATTCGAGGCAGGGAATTCGTCTTGCAGCCAAATAGGTCCTACTAATCTCGTCACAAATGGGGCGTGACGTGGTTGAAAATGGGTGAAGTGTAAGAAAATCTTCATGTACTTGATGAAGAGTGCTTGAGGATCAGATTCATTCGAGTCGGGGGTTAATACAGCCAGTCTTACACCTTCAATCGACCGCTGATTTACCATTGTTTGAAATTGAGGAGGGACTGTTAATCCCATCTCTCGAGTAAAAGTGGCGTTAAGCCAAAGTTGAAGTAACCATAAGGGGCCTGATACTGGAAAGGGTGCTCCATTTTGTGTTTTCTTTAAATTATCACAAAATTCCCCCATAGATTCATAGAGTACACCTAGCAATAAGCGTCCAAGTGCAATGGGAGCACCTTCATGAATTTGGATTGCTAAAGGAATGTACATTTGAGCTACCTGCAATGACTTCGAACAGAAGACAAAGTGTGATAGCCAAAAAGTAAGGAAGGCCACATGCTCTTCAGCAGAGACTTCACCCTCATCATGATGTTCCTGAATAAACTTGTAGAAAGTTTTTTCTTTGAGAGTGAAGTAATCGTTCTTGCTGGACTTCGAGGGATCGAACGTTTCCCCAGTTGGTCTTAGGCCAGTAATAGCAGCTACATCCAGCAATGTGGGAGTCATCATTCCACAAGGAAAATGGAATGTGTGGGTACTTCTCTCATAAAACATGAGTGCAGCTGTGAGCATCTCTTGTTTATAAGGAGGACCATATCTGGACAGTTGAATTATGTCAAAAATTCCTAAGTTTGTCCAGTATGATCCCCACGTTTTCTCGATTCGATCTAACCACTTAACATAAGTTGGATTTTCACAATGTGGTGCAGATCTCCACATATTATGAGGCTTTCGAATGAAGGTAAAATTGAATGGATCAGTGAGAAAGAGTTTAGGTTCACAGGTCTTTCTAATAGGGAAAAATTCACTTACTTGAGATAGTTGGGTTGCCTCTTCTGGAAAAGGGCCTCCAAATGCAAACACATCAAAACCAACAGAGAAAGGGATGACCAGTTCGTCTTCCCAGCGTGATTGTTCTTCTTCCGTTCCATGTGGTTCTGGAACTACTTCAATATGGTGAGGTTTTAAAATAGTTTGACTCCATTTTCCAGCAAAAGGAACTTGTGCTTGTTCCTGGTTTTCAGCCATTAAAACGTTTTTAAAGAACGAACAATTTTGAAAATGTTGATTTTTGGATTGATTCGTTTACATATATGATAGTGTGAATAGATCTAAAATTTGCTCAATAATATCAAATACTAGTTCAGTGTTGTGATTAGCAAAGCAGATTGTAAAATGGTTAGGAAGATTTGGAGAACGAAAATGAGAAAGGCAGGTTTGAAACGGAGAAGAAGAAGATGAAGCTGAATAAGTTTGCAGAAAAAGTGAACAAATGCTGACCTAATCCTATTTATAGGATTCGTTTGCTGAATAAAAATAAATAGAAAAGAAATTGATAATTTCTTTCAACTTCCACACTCGCCACGTGTCCCATGATGACTGCAAAAGCGAAATCGTGCAGAAGTGGAAAAATGCGCTGACGGTTACATTCATGATTACGGTCACGTGCAATTAATGTGGAATATTAAAAATAAAAAAAACGCCAAGTTTCTCCTTTTCATTTGAATTCGATTCGAAATTGGCATTTTTTGGGGGCAATTTGTTAGCCCATATTTTGATTAAGTCAAAATATGCCCTAACTTTTCTTTGAATATATTTACTGAACCTTTTAATTTGGGAAATTAATGTTTCCAAGTCATTAATAATATAATAAAGGTTAAAAGTAATATATTTAATATAAATAATATTCTCATTAGAGAATATTCAAGAATTTCAGAAGATGAAGAATATTCACAAGTCCAGAAGACAAGATCTGATTCGAGTTCTACATTATTCGAGTAGCTGCTAAGGATTATTCGAACTCAAATACTATTTGAAGACTTAGCGTATTTTCAAGTATTTCTGAAGATTCAAAATTCAAACCATTGCAACGTTTCATTCAAAAGTGGCAACTTATGGCTTTTTGAATTGAAGATCAGATGGCCGGACATCTGTCAAATGGATGTTAGTTAGTCGTTATTAGATAGCCTTAGTCTATATCTATAAATACTAGTTCATTTGATGTAATTTCTATCACAAATTCACATACTAAAAATCCCTTAAACACTCAAAGTACCCAGCGTTCGAGAGAAACGAGTATACAAGGAAAACAATGTATGTTCTTGTGATCAATGTTTATTAATTCAATGCAATTTATCATTCCATGCAATTTACTGCTTTCATTTACATTACTTGCATTTTAATTAATTGAATCATTTACTTTTTCTTGTCAAATACGTACTCATTTTGAGTATTTTTTACTTTTCTTGTCAATCAAGTCATTTATTTTCATTTACTTTACTTGTTTCAAACAAACTTGTTCATTTGCGTTAATGAACATTGCTATTTTCAAACTTAAACAATGAATGCACAAAACATGTTCCGAGATTCTCTAGTTGGTCTCTCAAGCATTGCAAACTAGCGGTTGTTTACCAAAAATCAGTGTAAACACATATATAATTCTATGTACAGTTTTAAAATTAGAAAAAAAAAACGAAAGACAGAACCAAACCAGAAGCTCGATTCAAGTGCTTCACGGTGGCTAACAATGACCGGCGATGGTGGTACGGTTCTGACTGGAGAGGTGGGTGACTTTGTCAGTTTTGTGCGTGGGTGACGGTCGGATTCACGGCGACGAGGGGAATCTCCTTCCTCTTCTCTGTTTTTATTCTATTTCAATTTTTTTCTTTTTATTCTGTTCTTCAGTTTCTGTTATTTCAGTAGTGTTTGTGTTGATGATCGAAATGGGTTGAAGGGAGATTAAAGGGCGGTGATTGTGTTGACGGTGGTGAAGCGATTGGTGGGGTTGATGTTTGAATGGTTGTTATTGTTTTGATTGTTTTGTTAAGGTTGAATTTGAAATATTTAGGTAAAAGAATGAGAAAAAAATAATATTAATGATAATAAGACCTAAAGATATATTAATTTGGTATTTATAAGAGTGAATACAGATTAAATCTCTTTATTATAGAGATATAAATTAACAAATATAATAATAAGAAATATTCTCACAACAAATATAATTTAAACTTAGTGCATATCTATTTGTCAAAAAAAAAGATAATAACTGAATGCATATCTTAGAATATACTCCCTCCGTCCCAAGATATAAAGAAAAAAATAAAAATCACACTAAAAGTAAAATATATTACATCCGTTCCTTTTTACATGTCGTTTTAGAAAAAAAAATAGTTGTTCCTTTTTATTTGTCGTGCAATTTAGTTTATATTTTACCTATTATATTCTCCTTTCTCTTTTATTTTATTGACTAAATTTGTATAGTTTGTTTACTTGTAGTTTTTCTGTTCTTTTGTTGAAACAATATAATCTTTATAGTATACAAATTTTGTTTGTTCTTAAATAAAGTTTGTTATAATTTTTTTTGAAAATAGATAATGTTTGTGAAAAGTAGGAATTTATTGGTGGATTAAAAATATGATATACTACATCCGTTCCTTTTTACTTGTCGTTTTAGAAAAAAAATATTTGTTGTTTTATACTTGTCGTTTTAGCAATTTAGGTTATAATTTTCCGATTATATCCTCCTTCTTATTTTATTTTATTGACTAAATTTTGTATAATTGTTTTTGTTGAAACAATAAAATCTTTTTTATTGTATACAAATTTTTGTTTTTAAATAAAGTTTGTTACAATTTTTTTGAAAATAGATAATGTTTGTGAAAAAAAAGGAATTTATTGGTGGATTAAAAATATGATATATTTAAAAAAGGGCATACTAGGAAAATAAGGTGCTAAAATATACCCCTCATATTTTGGTCTTTTTTTCTAAAACGATAAGTAAAAAGGAACGAAGGTAGTATATTTTATAAAAGGGGCATAATAGAAAAATAAGGTGCAAAAATACACTTTTCTGTTTTAGTCTTTTTTCTTCTAAAACGATAAGCAAAAAGGAACGGAAGTAGTAATAATTAGATGTAAGATTTGTAATAAAAATGTTACTTGAAAAGATGTATAAACAATTTTGATTAATTATTGATCATGGAAAAGGTAAGAGAGAGAGAGAATTTTTCTTAAAAATGTAAAAGTTTATATTTTTTCTCTTACATTTTGGAACAAAAAAAATTAATTTTTTTCTCTTACATTTTGGAATTGATAGAGTATTTTTTTATTCTAACAGCTATGATGAGTGGAGGTTTGGAATCTGATTGATTTTGAATTATGAGTTGTTACTGTGAAAAGTGTGGTGGTTGAAGAGAGATTGAGGTTTGAAGGTGGTTGTGATGTTCTGCCTTACGCCTCTCGATTTTGTCTCTGTTTCTTTTGCTTGGTTATTGGTTAGGTGTTTGCTATTGTGTTTTTGTTTTCTGGCCGTGCCTATTTTTCTACTGTGTGTGTTTATTTGTTGTTGAGTTTTGGTTGGTTATTTTCAGATTGTGTAGAGTTTTTTGTGTTCAGATTTTGTTGTGTTTATTTACTGAAAATTGCTCATGTATTTATGTATAGTAAAACATTAGGTTTAAATTTGATTGAATTTTCAATGTAAATCCACTTCCTTTCTTTGTTGAATTTGGTTGTAAACAGATTTTGATGAATGTTTGTTTCTGAATATCTTTTTACCCCTCCCCAAGTCTCGATTTTATGTTCTTGTTCTTACCTATAGTGTTAGTAATACTATTACTCTCAATTAACCATCGATCCAACTAACTTACATATTGAAATACAAAGTCAATTTATTACCTCAGTTCCTTATTACTCGTCGCTTTAGAAAAAAGATTAAAATAATAGGGGTATATTTTTGCACCTTGTTTTCCTAGTATATGTATATCTTTTTTTAAATATATCATATTTTTAATCTACCAATAAATTTCTTCTTTTTCACAAACATTATCTATTTTCAAAAAATTGTAACAAATTTTATTTAAAAACAAATAAAATTTGTATACAATAAAAAAGATTTTATTGTTTCAACAAAAACAATTATACAAAATTAAGTCAAAAAAATAAAATAAGAAAGAGGATATAATAGGCAAAATATAACCTAAATTGTTAAAACGACAAGTAAAAAGAAACAAATATTTTTTCTAAAATGACAAGTAAAAAGGAACAGAGATATTATAAATTAAAAGAGTAAAAATAAAAAAAAGTGTTATTTTTATCTATTTATCAATCAATTTAGCTTTTGTCAAAAAAAAAAAATCAATCAATTTAGTTCTTAACATATTCTTCGAACAACTAATATAACTAAAATTTAATAAAGTGACACTGATAGAGATTTTTTTAAAATATTTGTAGATTCATGATTTATTTGAAAGTGTCTTATAAAAAATGTTTGGTTGTCCTAGTAGGATAAAGAGTTGGGGTATATGGGTTGGGCAGAGGAAAGTCTATGATTAATTTTTAGCGGGAGTAGTTTATCTTTTTGATATATAAAAAAAACATGTTAGGTTTGATTTTTGAAAGAGTCAAAAATAGTTCTCGAAGTCTAGATAATTGATTCTCGATTGATTTTTTTTTTTTGGTCAAGTAGCCTAGCGACTAGAAATTCCACTTATAAAGTGGAGAAGTGGGATGACCAGGGTTCAAACCCCCGCCCTCAGCATATATAATGCGGTGTCCAACCAATTGAGCTAAGCTTATGGGACGATTCTAGATTGATTTTAAGATGTTTAATTCTTCTAAAGCTCAATTAATTCTGCTTTTAAAATTGATTCTGGATTGATTTTACGGTGTTTTGTTTAAATATGATTTTATACTGAAATATATCGTTCAACTCACTTTTAGATAAATATATTCAAACATAAGTAAGTTATGCTAAACGCAAATTTTGTTAAAATCAAGTTTATCCAACTCAATTCTATCAAAATTGATTTATGTTAAAATTAATTTTTATAGAATTTATTATGTAAAATTGGTTTAAATTGATATATTCTTGCAAAAATGAATTAAATAAAATATTTGAGTGTAAGAATCAACTCTATAAATCAAAAAGTACAATTTCTAACTTCACTATAATCAACCCAAGGGGTGTGGTTGAATCGTTGGGGTTCATCCTCCCTTAATCAAGGGTCGAGGGTTCGATCCACACTTTGAGTATGGAGCCGCTTTAATTCATTGGGTTAACTATCCCACCCATCAAGCTTTTTTTTCAAAAAAATCTATTTTTTTCATGAAAAAATTATTTTTTCTATTTTATTTGTGTTTGTTTCAGATTTTTTAAAAATCATTTTTTAAAAAAAATCATTTTTTCCTTCAAAATGAAAAGCTATTTTGAATAGCTTTTTTCAAAATCTATTTTTTTAAACAACATGAACCATATGTTTGTTCTCAAAAATGATTTTTATAATTGTAAACAAACACAAAACAACTTTAGATTTTTTTCAAAATCTCTACAAAGTAAATCTATTTTTTAAAAATAGATTTTTTTAAAAAAATCTATTTTATTTTAATCTCAAACAAACGCACTCATAATCAACCCAATGGGTGTGGTTGAATGGTGGGGGTTCATTCTCCCTTAATCAAAGATCATGGATTCGATCATCACCTTGAATATGGAACCGCTTTAATTCTTTGGGTCAGCTATCCCACCGTCAAGTTGCCTCCAATATAACGGAACATGAATTAATTCTACTTTTGAGAAACAAAAACAAGTCAGAATCTATTATACACTTATTTACGGAATTAATTCTAACTCTTCTAGAAGAAGTAAACACAAACTAGTTTAACATGAATTGAACCACACGAACCGTATCATCTGAAACCTGACCCACCATCTCTATCTCCACATTTGAGTTTTCCTTTCACTCATCACAATCACAGGTAGCTTTCGCACACACTTCCCTTATTCTCGTGCGGAAACTGTTCCCTTTGCTCTCTTCTTCTTCTTCACTCCACATTCACTTTCTCAAACAACAAACACTCTTCCAACGCGATCACACTCTTCAACAAAAATCATCATCAACACATTCCTCAGGTATTCCACATTTCATTTTCTCATTTTCCTCTCAAATGGGTCTTCATTTTTCTCATCAATTTTTTATCTTTCATTGCTTTTTTCTTATACCCTTTTAACCAATTCCTTGTTTTTCACAAATGGGTCATTTTTGTTTTACGTTAATTGTTCTAAAAATTGGTTTTTTCGTTTTGTTATGATCATACATTGTGGATTGTTATTGTGGTTGCTTATAGTGATTGTGAGATAGTGGTTGAAGTGAATGTGGTTGCTTAGTGTATGTTGATTGATTGATTGATTAATTGATTAAGTTTTCGTGAACGATGAACTGAAATGGGTGTTGTTTGATTTGTACCATAGGTTTGTTTAGGGTTTAGATTTGAGATTTGAGAATTTTGTTTACATTTGGGATCTAGGGTAATGTAATGAGGTTAGATTGGTTATACAAATAGGATTTTGTTGAAATGTGGATAATGGGGGTATTAGTTCCTTTGATGAATAAAATTAGGTTGATCTCACATCATTATGAGAGCGAACGTTTCTTTGTTTTCTTTTTCTATGATGCTTTTGATTGTTTCTCCCTAAGTTTATCTAACAAAAATCCCTCTCGTTAGGAGCAAAAAGGAGTTGTCTTTTTTTTTTTGCTTTTCTAAAGACATGATTTGTCTTAATTTAGGCTTAATTGCACTTTTAGCCCTCAGAGTTGTTGAATCTGTAGTTGTTGACCCAAGCTCACGCTAGGCGCGAGGGTGGGTGTTGAATATGGTGTTGTTGGAGTTTGTCTGAAGTCCCCCATTGCTTAGGTTCCCAGGCTCTTGGGTGTATAAAATGTGAGGGCAACCTTACCTTATGAGCTAGCTTTCGGGGTTGAGATCCAAGCTTATTTAACAAGAGTATCGTGATTGTGTGATATTGACATCCACTATTTTTTGAGCGAATTTGACCGCTTATGTTTTCCCCTTTATAATCTGGCAGTCCCGATTCCGATTTCCTCCAAAATTTAGGATCAGGTGACATCCTTTATTGACTTGGCAATTAACCAAAGCTTATAGCATCATGACTTTTCTATAAAATTAAAAACGCAAAAAATCGGTCATTCAAGTCAAAACGAAAGAAATCCCTAATTTCAAAAAATTTGGTGTTTTTAAATTTATAGAAGAGTCAGACTGACTTTGGGAGTTGGGTGTCATGTCAATATATGATGTTACTTACATCAGCATAAATTTGGAGAAAAATTAGAAAGGGGATACTAAATCGGAAAGGGGGGGAGACATAAGGAGTCAGAATCGCTCAAAGAAAAGTGGGGTAGGAGGGCAAAAGTGCAAATAAAATTTTATATTATCTTGAATTGTTTTTAGTTATCTGAGTGAGGAGGTTACTATCAATTATGGTTTTTTTACATGATTATCAATTTATGGTTAGTTAATAAAATAAACCATTAGTATGATGATGGGTATGCAATAATTATGTGTTGCATTGAATTTGTATGCAAAGTTGGTTACAATTTGTATGTAATGTTATTTATTTATGTTATTTCTCTTGGTGGCAATGAAATTAAAATTTTGATAATCAAGGGTTAGTTGCTTAAGCATAAGTGTAGGATTAGCAACTAGTGTAGTCATGTTCATAATGAAGGTTTAGTTGCTTAATCATAAAATGGCGATTTCACCTTCCATCTTTCTAGATAGCAATTCTGCATGCAATCCAACTCGTTCGACGACAGTTGGATGATAAAAGCGTGCGGGTATTCGATTAAACTTGTGCTTTAGATAGTTGCTTGATATCATTGAAAATATTTACTCTTGCATTGTTTCTAATACTCAGTTCCCTAGCTTTATTCTAGCTTGAATATCTTGATATGGTAATCTTAGACATGCTATGCCTTGTTTGAACTTTGAATGTATTACAGAATTAATGTATGTTTTCCAGAAAATCAACAAAAACTTTGATATTTAACCGTTTATATGGTTGTTAAGCTTGTGCGTCAACTCGTAGACTCGATTGACTTTACAAGTCCACCTTCCTAAAACGAATCGACTCGTGCATATAACACTTTCTTGGTAGACTCAGACAGAATCGTGCGTCAGTCTGTGGTGGTGAGTCCACGAGTTTTGAGAAAAAGCCAAAAATGCAGTGGCCTCCGCCGTTTCTTTAGATTCCAAGGGTTGCAAATCACTATTGATTTGTGTCTTGTCTCTCCATTTCAGTACAAACCAAAAGGAAATTGAACTTTGTGTGGCGTCTCTTCCTTCTTCGTTTTGTTCTTCTCTGACCTCTGTTTCATTGTGTTTGTTGTTCTGCTTCTGTTAGATGTATTTTCTGGTGTTTGTTGTTCTGTATTGGTAAGGTTGTTTTGCTTTTCGTTTCATTTTGGTAACGTTGCTATTTGTTGTTCCTCTGTTATGCTGTTTTCTTTGTTTGGCATTGGTTTTGAACTTTTGATCGCTTGGTTTTTTCACAGATGGCTTTGCAGACAGCTACTCCTCCAACTGCTCCCAGTGCCGAAATGGTTGGTAATGCATTTGTTGAGCAGTATTACCATATTCTTCACCAATCTCCAGAATTAGTCTATCGGTTTTACCAGGAGTCTAGTGTCATAAGCCGGCCTGATTCCAATGGTGTGATGACATCGGTCACAACTATGAAAGTAAGTATGCTTATAGAAAACCGATGACTCTAAATCTTTTATTTTTAAAGTGCGGAATTTATCTCTGATTCTATTGGCAATTACTGTCTTTTTATGGTGCAGGGCATCAACGATAAGATTCTTTCGCTAAATTTCAAGGAATTTAAAGCAGAGATAAAGACTGCCGATGCTCAAAAATCGCACAAGGAAGGAGTTACTGTGCTGGTGACTGGATGCTTGACTGGAAAGGATAACTTGAGAAGAAAATTCGCGCAGTCATTCTTCCTTGCTCCACAAGATAACGGCTTTTTTGTTCTGAATGATGTGTTTAGGTATGTAGAAGACCATGAACCTTTGGAACCACATCCGGTTAATGAAGTTGAAAATGCAGTTGCTGTTACGGTAGTCTCAGAACCAGGCAAGATTAACGCAAAAGAAATGTGTCTTCTGTGATTGAAATTGTTCGGGAGTTGTATTCATGCTAATAACGTTTCTTACAGAACCAATTCACATTGCTGATCCTTCTCCTCCGGACCCTGCAAATTCTCACCAGAAAGAACGCCAAATTGTTGCTGAGAAGGCTTATGAGCCTTCTAACCATCATAAAACACAGATAGTTGCTGAAAATGAAGACATCGTAGAACCTGATTTTCAGTCAAACGAGAATGATGATTCTCAGGCAGCTGAAATCACTTCATCTCAAGAGGATGCTCCAAAGAAGTCTTATGCATCAATTGTCAGTATTGCTATAAATCTTTCACTTGCAAACTCATTTTGTAATCAAGCTTTGAAGCTTATTATTTTGTTGCAGGTTAAAGTCCCAAAAGGGAAATTGGCACCGGCTAAAGTGTATGTGCCGACTAATACTGTAAAGAAGGCGACTAACAGAACTGAGAGTCAAATAGTTGAGTCAGCAGAATCTGCAGCAGTGCCTGAAGCAGTATCGGACAGCGTTGGCAACCTTGAAAGTACTGATAGTAAAGAGGAAGGTACATGTTTTTGTTTCAACTTGTGTGCTTCGGTTTTTCTTGAAGTTGTCACTTGAAAGTCGGCCAATATATTTTGCTTAAACTTATGTCTGGTTCTGACAAACATTTTCTGTTATTAACAGTTGAGGGACACTCCATCTACATTCGAAATTTGCCCTTGAATGTGACGGTTGCTCAGTTGGAAACAGAGTTTAAGAAATTTGGACCGATCAAGCCGGGAGGCATCCAAGTCAGAAATAATAAGGTAGCTATGATGTCATTGAATCATTCAAATCACCTTTTATGTTGTTTCTTCAAATCCTAATAAGTTTTTTCTGGAAACGATTTGTCTGTGTTTGCAGCAGCAGGGATACTGTTTTGGCTTTGTTGAATACTTATCACTAAATTCAATGAATAATGCAATTCAGGTATGATCCTCGGGCAAAATGAAATGACATTTTCTTTAGTATAAGGATTGTCTGTGGATAAAATCTGAAATATCTTAATATTTTCTAGAGTGTTTTCTTGTACATTGTCTTTTTTTCTCTTTCACTTGATAAATGCACTTCATTTGATGAATTGTCAAATAAGAATATAAAATAACGAGATCCTAAGTTGATAACGTAATATGTCTCGCTGACCTACATCTAAAAAGGGTGGAAATAGAAAGCATGATTGTATCTATTGAAACACTCCAATGTCCGGGTTAGGTTTTCAGGTAGATGATATCGAAAGGTTCTTTGATCTGGCTGGTTAACAAGAAGGCGCCTAATAAAGGCCAATGATCCACTTATGTGGACTGATTCCATTTTGAGGGACTAACTTATGAATAATAAATGTTGAGGGAAAGTTTTCATGGTTTTAAAGATTTGTGTTGGCATATCGATGAAGTTTTTCACTCTGTTTAAGCTAGAGCAAGGGACACATAAGTGAAACCTTGCAGCCACTGGTCATCCAACCTAGTGGGAACTAGGATTTAACCCCAGTTTCAAAATGTGCGTAGTTTGGTCATTGAACATGTCTTTTTTTGAATGTGTCGTTTGTTTGTTTGTTTGGTCGTTGAACATATCTTCCTTTAGTCAATTTGGTCCAAAAAATTAGTAACAAAAGGCAAACAAGGGAATGTTTATGCTATTTCAATACATCTAGGGACAATAGTGACAGTAGCAGCTCACATTTATGGATCAAAATTAAATGGCACATCAATACTAAATAGACAGGCTTCAAAAGGAACCAACATGATTTCTAATATTCGTAATTTTCAGATGGTAACATAGATACGGCTTGATCTAATTATCTTACCTAACTGCTAGTGTTTTATTTTTATTTTCCCTTATATCATCTTATCACATTATCTCCAAATCTGTGATTTCCTCGTTCTACCCTTCTAATACTTAAGGAGCAAAGCTAATTGCTACACATAGTACCTAGTTCCATGTTCTTCCAGGAACTATTTGTGTTTGGAAAAAACTTCCATTATCCACTTTCACTTTTTGTTTCTTAAAATTTAATGTGAAAAACTTAGTCTTCATTATTTTACTTTTTCAGGCTTCGCCTATTGCTATTGGGGGGCGTCAAGCTGTAATCGAGATAAAGAGAACCACTGCTCGAGGTAATTTGAACCTAAATAGCGCTAGTAAACTTATAATATCATTCATTCGATAGAAACAAAGTAAAGAAGAATTGTCTGCTTTTGTTTCTAAGGAGCTCCATAAAACTTGACAATTTTATTTTCTCTATTTCAGTTGGAAGTGGCGCAGGTGGTATCGGAAGAGCTAGGATTCCACCGGGAAGAACCGTGTTCCGAAATGATTCATTTAAGGGCCGTGGGAATTTCAGTGGTGGTCGAGGCTATGGTCGAAACAACGACTACGGAAACCAAGGTGAGTTTTCGATTAGGGGCCGTGGTCCAGGTGGACACGGAGAAACTTATCACCAAGGGAGAGGGAGAGGCGGCGGCAGGTCTAGTGTATTCAAACAAAGTGTCGTTGCTACCGAATGATTTTTCGGAAGTTTTTTAAGACTCTTTTTGGTAGGTTACAAACATTGAAGAAGTCTTCAAAATTCTCTTGCCATCTTCGACAACCTTGAATGGCTTTTCATGTTATTTTCACTGCAATTTGCACAGTTGTAGTATTTCTAGTTGTTATTTGCCATGATCTTAGTGGTTTTAGCAATTATCAGGAATAGGTTATATACTCTCATTTTAAGATCAAAACAAATTTCATGTCTGTATTTGATATTAGATTAATTGCTGTTTGTTCTTTTTTGTATGATCCAATATTTCTAAATTGATTTGTATGTTAAAAAAGATTATTATTATTATTCATTTATTAGATGAGATTAAATATGTTCTATTTTTCCCCCTTCATTCCTCAATTACATATTGGTAGTAAAATTAAGGGAAAATACTTGCATCGATATTATGTTGATTTTGTATCATACTATTGTACAAGATCAGTGTCGGCGAACATTTTCGTATCAATAATTTGCGCGAGGAAAAAAACATCAATTTATCAACATAGCGCTAGGAGAATTGATAATATGTCCCTCCCCTTAAGAAAATAATTTGGATTCAATTTAGTTGCCCATATTAAAAGAAGATCAACCTTGTTAAAACAATGGATTGGATATGTATAAGTTACGTGGATATACTTATAAAATATTGTGGCAAAAATCAAATTTTAAAAGTGATTTGCCATAAGATAAAAGGAAATGACCATTATCATGTGCTATTATATGAAAGTGGTATCATATAATTAAAAATATAATTATGAGCACCACAAAGTCTTAATTTTATATAAAATAATTGTTTTTGGAACTTAAAAAATTAATATGTATACTACCTATTTAAAATGCTATTATATGTTTTTATACACTTGTATTTACTACTATGAAGAGTCAAGTCTATAAAGAATTCAATGAAAGAAAATTAAGTATTTGAATCAGAATGATGAACTTGTATTATATTTTTCATGTCTTACTTGCTTTCATATGAGTAGTTGAATATATTTTATTGTTAAAGTGTCGGCATGTGATTGACATGACAAATCAAACACAAAATATAATTATATAAAAAAAATCCCACCTATTGTGGTAAAAACATGTCGTAGAACGCAATGACGAATATATATATATAGCTGAGATAAATGAATCAGAAAAAAATAAGAGAGGTAAATATAAAGATTATCGACAAATTAGAGGAGTGGTGTTGTGCAAATTTAGAATAGTGAGTTATTCATTTCTCACATTTGTTTAAAGCATATGTTAAAACTGTGTTTAAAAATAAATAGAAATTGTAGAAAAACTGTGTCATTGATCGTGATAGTTATAGTTAAAAATATAATATTACTTTACAAATGATTAAAATATTTTAATCAATATAATGATATTTTAATCCTGGACAATAGATATTAAACAAGTAAATTTATAATTAAGAATTGTTTTTGTTCATAATTTAAAATTTGATATAATAGTTGTTTAAATTTTTCATAAGCAACTGTTTGTTAAAAAAAACTATAAGTTTATTCCGTTAACTTTTTTTTTACATGTTCTATTCATAAATTATTACATATTTATTTGAATCACATAAAAATGTAATAAAATTATAAAATTCTTGTCTAGCGGATTTAACTCAATTGGTTGAACATCGCATTATATATCCAAGGGAAGAGGGTTTAAACCCCGCTCATCTTACTCCTCCACTTTAAAAGTAGAATTTATAGCCACTAGGCTACTTGACCAAATATATATCAATTTAATTAATTAAATAAATCAAAGTTTGAAATAATTTGATTACAACCTTTTTTCTCCCACAAAGTAAAGTTTTTATCATGAAAGAGAAAGATGAGACAAATTATTTTTGTGCTGTAAAAAATACAAAAAAAAAATTGTTTTATGTCATAAAAAGTATAAAATAAAATTGTCATAATATTTAAATTGTACTACTATAATAGCTTTTGTTAACTAAACTATTTTAACCTCAATTTTACTGATGAGTTAGCTTAGATAGAAAGACAGCTTAAACTTTAGATGAGCATCTTACTTTCTTATTTTAATTGTAGATAGATACTCCCTCCGTCCCAAATTATAAACACCTTTTCAAAAAAAGTCTAGTCATTTAATATAAATCTCTTTACAAATTACTATGTGCATTCATTATTTTTTTCTTATATATACCCTTAATTATTACATTAACTTCCATTGAAATAAGAAAAGTTTTTGGTATGATAAATACAAAAAGTTAAATTAAATACACATACAAACAAAAGATAATTTAGTAAAATCCACACTCAAATTAGACACAATAATTACACTATTAACATTTTTTAATAAACGTGATAATGATCAACAGAACTTATATGATAGGACTGAAGGAGTATCTAATAAGCATCAGATACCTTCAACCAATAATAGTTTTTCCAATAAATTTACTAAATAAAGTTTATTATTTCCTTTTTTGACAATAAAATTACACCCTACTTATAACTTCAAATCTTCAAACTTCGAATTTAAAAACATGCTTTTTTATATCTATACATGTCTCTCATAAATCAAATTTAAAAACATGAAAGCAACATAAACTTATAGCACAAGTGACAAACCAGACCAAGTAACAACTTGTCCATTACTTTGACTCCCCTAAACCCCTTCCATACTACATATAACACTTTTCAACCACTTATTCAGCCAGCACAATTCGATTAAAATACCATATGTTAACCTCAATCAATCCAATTTGTCATATACTAAGATACAATACAACAATTGGTTGCACACTTCATGCACAAGTTGCTGTTCAAATCATCAAATGCCACTCCAATCACCAACCTATTGCTTATTATAGAGATTGAGAAACATAATATTGCATTAAATTCTACACTTTATATGTTTATACAATTTTAGCTTTTGGGTTCTCATTATATATAGAAATTACAAACACGCACATTCCTAATATATTATTTTGTTAAACATTTTGTGGATTAAATTAATCAATAAAAAAATATTAATAAAAAGTTAATCACACCATACACAACTTGTGTGCATGTTAGAATATTTGTCTATAATAAAATGTTTGAATTCTATCATCAAAATTGTTAATCAAAATGCTTAATTAAAAAAGGAAAAGAAAATGGAGACAAAAGCAACTACAACCAATAAAGCGACACGTGTAAGAGAATTTATCGTTACATTAAAAGTTTATAACATATAGATTATCCATATTAAAAAAATTTAAAAATTTAAAATCATTTAATACGCTATTGAAACACATCAAAATTAACGATATTTAATAACAATTCAAAAACAATTAATCTTGATAACATCTCAAATAATTTTCAATGTTTACAAAATTTCACATAAATGATATATATCATATAAACTTTAAATTCAACAATTAATTTTACAAAATTTGTATTTATTACTACTTCTTTCCCAAATTATAAGACCTATTTTGACTAAATGACACTATTCATGTATCTTGTTTTGACCGTATTTTTTTCATAATTTATAGATATAAATATTAACATATAAGATCTTGTTTGATTCGTCTTGAAGAGTATTTTCAAGATATCAAATTTTTATAATTTTTACTAATGCACAATTAAAGATATTAGCAATCAAAATTGTACATCAGCAAACATACAATAATCAAAATGAATCTTATAATTTGGGACGGAGGTGGAGGTAGTATAATAACATCTTCAACTTGTGTGTGTATCATGCACCATGTACAACTTGTACATGTTAGGATTTGTCTATAATAAAATGTTTTGAATTGTATCATGAGAATTCTTTCTTAATCAAAATGCTTAATTAAAAAAGGAAAAGAAAATGAAGACAAAAGCAACTACAACCAATAAAGCGACACGTGTAAGAGAATGAGACCAAGTTGCAGCAATCAACACTGTTAACAATCCCAACCCATCACATCATTCTGACAAACGACGTACACTTTTCACCACATTCATGTTCTGCCACGTCATTCTATGCAACTTGCTTCTTTCTCTCAAACACGTGTCACTCACCCAATTAGACACAATACTACTACCTTGCAACTTGGTCTCTTATGTGGGCCCCATTACTAGATCTTCATCTGATCTTCTGTTAACTCCCTCCCTGCCGTGTTGTCCGGAGATTCCTTCCTATTTTGTTTGCTCCCTCCCTCTTCTTACTTCTTAGGATCCGTTTGGTTGGAAGGAAAAAAAGCAGGAAAGAAGAAAAACACAGAATTCGAAAAATGTATTTGGATTATAAAATAGTTTAAATACATGCATTGATTTCCGTGTTTTTCTTCCTTCCTACTTTCTTTCCTTCAAATCAAATGTACACAACACCTTACCATTACGGTCGGATTTTATCATCATGTCTTTAAATCATCGTGTTCTACTCCCTCTCTCTCTCTCTCTCTCTCTCTGTATATAAACACCTTCGATTTATTTCACATATATTAAGAAAAGTTGGTAGTTTAATTATTGTACACAAATCACATGTTATTAGATTTTTCTGAAATTTTACACAAATGATATATATGATATAAATTTTCAATCTAATAATATATTTTATAATAATATTTATCGGTTAAAATATTATTGAAGTTATACCTAGTGATTGAGGGGGATAAATACTCCCAAATCTTGAAGATAAGTACATTAGAAAAAAACCTTTTATATAAATTTAAAATTCTTAACAATGCAATCTAAATATTACTAATATTTACTGATGTTTTTTAAAAGTTTATTATACATTCATTTGAAATTATTTAATGATGTATCAAGTAGTTTTAAAATTTTATATAAATTTGTACCAAAATGAATTTCACCAATCTCTTTTCATAAAATTTAGAGTGAAAATCTTATTTCGGTTCCAGCTTAACAAATTTAAGTGGTCTATTTTTCTTTTTTGGTACATTTTAAGTGGTCTAATTTGACACTAAGAAAAAATAAATGTATTTTTTACTAAGAAAAATCATTCGAGACTACGTAAACAAACCGATATAAAAAATGTATTTTTTTTAAACTACTTTCTTTTAGCTGTTAATTCATCAAATGATTGTCCATGTATCAATACATTCAAAATAAGGACAAATAGATTTATTTTATTTTTTTGACTATAGGACAAATAGATTTAACAATAGTTTTTTTTTTTGACGAAAGATTTAACAATAGTTAAAATGAAACAATTTAATCCTTGGCAAAAAAATTAGAAAACGAACAATTTTGTCTCTATACTACACATAAGAAATTCTAAAATCATTGCAGAATATAAGTAAATACATTTATTTTTTGTTTATTTATTTTCGACATATATATAATTATCATATATATAGGATATATCAAATAAGAAGACTGGTTAATGTGAGAGATGAGAATATTAAATATGGACATTTAGATCAAAATGAACGGTATAGATTTAAAGCTCCATTTTAAGTTTGGCATACGGCTCTTTTCTTTTCCCATGCGCCTCCCAACAAACGTGAATTTTCCGGTTCCACTATTCTTCCTACTGCCTCCCAACAACTTGGGATACTAAAAAAAACCTGTTATCTTGCAAAACTATTATAATAGGTTTTGTTATCTAAGTAAATTTAAATCGAAGACCCTTCTTTATTCAACTCATTATCAGATTGAAATTAATTCAGCAATTATAAAAATGGGTTTTTTAATTGACTTAAATTACCATGAATTTTCACTTTGCTATCAATGTTAGGGCACGTTGAGGGGGCAGCTGGGGGATCATCCACACTAATGATCAAGAGCATTGTTACAAGTGAGTTGGACACCACACTCTTACTCAAAACCTAATGCTCAATTCTCCACACATTTTTCCAATGTGGGACTTCTTCCACATACTACTCACACTTGACACTTCTTGAGTTTCAACACTCCCCCTCAAGTGTGAGTCTACCACATTGCTCCCCCTCACCGTTGATACTTTACTTTTCTCAATGGCACCGTTGTTTCTCAACGGGTCATTACTTTTTAGCCGGTCCTTTTCTCTGAACCGAGGCTCATGATACCACTGTTAGGGCACGTCGAGGGGGCGGCTGGGGGATCATCCACATTGATGATCAAGAGCATTGTTACAAGTGAGTTGGACACCACACTCTTACCCAAAACCTTAAGGCAATGAGTTTATGGGTCCTCTCACTTATAAATGTTCAATTCTCCACACATTTTTCCAATGTGGGACTTCTTCCTCATACTACTCACACTTGACACTAGTTTCAACAATCAAGCTTAAGGGTCTCTTTGGTTGGAAGGAAAGAAAGTAGGAAGGAAGGAAAACACGGAAACCAATGCATGTATTTGGACTATTTTATAATCCAAATACATCCCTCGAATTCCGTGTTATCCTTCCTACTTTCTTTCTTTCCAACCAAACGGAGCCTAAGCTTAAGCTTAACTCTTACTCCCTCCGTCCAAAATAAGTGTCATACTTGCCAAAATTATTTGTCCCAAAATATTTGTCATATACTATTTATAACATTAGTTTTTATTATTTTATCCCTTAAAGCAATTATTAGGTAAGAGAAAAAGTACACTTAAAAATCTACTTTTTAATATTTCAATATCTACTACCAATAAAAATAGAGAGTATTTTAAGAAAATTCATATTCTCTTTCTTTTACATATTTTTCTTAAAGTGTGTAATTTGGTCAATTGCGACACTTAAAATGAGACGAAGAAACTCTTTTTCACAACATTAATTGATGATAACTATTGAACAAAGACATATTAGAAGTTTAGAACAAATGTGAAAACCATTGTTGTTTTTACTTGTTTCTAATTCCTGATTTTTTCAGCTAGATATGGGGTGCGTTTGTTTGAAATTCTTTTTACAAAAAATCTATTTTTTTGGAAAAAAAAATCACTCTTTTTATTTTTGATATCACTCTTTCTTTAAAAAAGTTATCTTGCTAAAATATTCACTCTTTCTTTAAAAAAATTATTTTGCTAAAAAATTCATTTTTAAGTCCAAAATAAAAAGTTATTTCCATTTGATTCTCTCTAAATTTATTTTTTTAAAAATAAAAATCATATGTTTGTTCTCAAAAATAATTTTTATAATTGTAAGCAAATAGAAAACAACTTTTGATTTTTTTTAAAATCTCTATAAAATAAATCTATTTTTTGAAAATACAATTTTTTTAAAAATAAATTTTATTTTAATCTCAAGCAAAGGTACTCATGGAGTTGACAAAGAAAGAATTTTTTAATTGATATGGATTGAGATAACAAAACCATAACAATAATTTTGCCCACCTAGTTAACTTGACTCGATTAAAAACCCATTGTTGGAAGAATAATGTGTTAGTGAATTGTTGAGAGAGTAACGAAGGAAGCTTAGAAAGAAATAGGCTAAATTGCATTTTTGGCCTCCTATATTTCAAAAACTTGTGATTTTGGCCCCCTATATTTAAAAATAGCACTTCTAGCCCTCTATGTTTAACCCCTTTTGCAAAACTCAATTTTAACTCGGTCAACACTGACGTGGCAAGTCCATGGGTGAAGACTCTCTCTACTCTCATCTTTCTCTTTGTGTCTCAGCCACCTATGTTTACCCCCTGTTGATGTTGAGTTCCTCTCTCTACTCTCATCTTTCTCTTTGTGTCTCAGCCTCTTTCTTATATGCTGTAATTGCACAACGGGCTAGCTTAAGAGCTTCATTATCCGGGGATGAAGACTTTCTACATTCAAAACTCTAGGAATGAGATTACAATTAGGAATTTGTATATTTAGCTTTAAAACACTATTTTATACTATTGTTTTTAGTGAATTTTTTTGATGTACTAAATAAAAGTGATTTGTGTCTCAAGTAATTTAATGTAATTGTTTTAAATGAATTTTATAATTGTCAATATTTTATAAAATATTGTCTTAAACACGAGAGTGGATGTACAATTTTGATTGAAAAGTATAAGTAATGCATGATTTTGGTTTTACTCAAATGATATGAATTAAGAGAATTGGCAGCGTTTTTTTTAATGAAATGTTTTTGACCATGGTTTTTAAACCGTTCCCTAATTGTTTAGGCAACACTTTTGGTGCTTTAAGCCGCGGTTTTCGGCTGTTGCAGAAAGCCAAAAATGTTGTAGTGGATTACCAAAAAAAAGGAAACGTAAATCCTTATAAAAAAAGGCAACTAGAAACGTAAAACATAAAACAAATTACGCACGCAGAAACGCAAAATGCAACATCTGTACAGAGTGGGCTAAAAAAAGTGCTAGGATTGGGACTCAACAATCTGTTAACATGCCTTAGTATTTTAGGGACATTTAATGTCATTTTGAACTTCTATTTTGTGTTAGACAAGTGCATTAAACTTTCATTTTAACTATGTTATTTTGTGTTGACAAATATCTTCAATTATCATTTTGGATGTAATGACTTAGATTATGTAATGAATTGGCTTGCTATGCCTTTTGGAATATTTTGCCTATGTACTTTTGCAACTTGAGAAATATTACAAGTTATATAACTCATTTATTAAATTTATGTTGTTTCACGTTTATTTTACCTACAAATTATATGTCCCACTTTTACACTTTTGCGTACAAGTTATATAACTAATTTACACCAATTGCAACATGAAAAATACTACAAGTTAACGTAACTTTTTTTGGTAATTCATTGTTTCTTTTTTTTTTTAATTATAAAGGTTTGACGTGGCACCCATGGACTTGCCACGTCAGCGTTGACCGAGTCAAAATTGGGTTTTGCAAAATAGGGTAAATATAGGGGGCCAAAATCGCAAGTTTTTGAAACATAGGGGGGCAAAAGTGCAATTTAGCCAAAGAAATAAAATAAAATCAAGTGTGATAAGATATTTTAATATACACGGTACACTTCAATATCTGATAGTCACATTTCATTCCTCTCATCTCTCAGTCTCATGATAAGAAGTCCAATATGTCCCCTCATCATATATGTAAGAAAGTAGAACATATGCATGTAAGTTAAGATGCCCGGATACAGATATGACACGGATATGATATGATACGGATATAATGATATGAAAAAATTTAAAATTTAAAAATTAAATATATAAATGTAAAATATATATAAATAAATTATGTTATTTTTATGTAAGGTTAATAATGTCATTTACAAAATATATCTCTTTTTTTTTTTCTTTTCACTTTCACTCATACAAATGAAATAAAATATTATTTCATCTTTAGATAAAATGTTAATTACATATGAATAGAAGGTAATCGGCTAACAAGCTGCGCCGCTACCCCTTTTTGGATTGCAAAACTCATTCTTTTAAAAACAACATCCATAGACCTAGGAGAAACAATGTTGCTATGCATGACCTTTTGAACTCTATTTAAAAGATCCACAGCCTCTGGAGCTAGAAAACCAAAAGTGTCAAATGCAAATGGTATAAAAGCATGTTGATTATCCGAACATGCTTTTCCGTGTTTAGCAACTTTGCTTGAAGCAGCTTTGAGGGCCGCTTGTCCCACAATGAAATCGTGAGTCCTCAATCCTACAAGTGGAGAAACCCCAGTCAAGTCTACGCACGCATGTTTTCCTCCGACCCATCCATACACCAAAATGTCTGCTGGCCTAAGTGTCGATCTTCCTTCTTGTGGGTCAGTTAAAAAGTTCACAGGCGCCTCTTTCTTTACCGATACTCCCGCCCGTCTAAATATATCATAAAGGACATCTCTCACAAAGTCATGCCTATATTTGAAGCCTGGAAGTTCCTTACAATGAACTGCATGTTCCCCGAAAGAGTCCAAACACGCCTTACGACAAACTGGACACACTTCATCAATAGGAAATAAAGGAATCATGAGGCGATATCGTAGGATGGTACGATACTCTACCGGCGACATATGCTGGCCTAACCCATCAATGGGGATAGCTAAAAGAAAATCCTGAGCATGAGCAGCCCGCAAACACCCAAAAACTGCTTTCTGTCTTGGTGTCATGTCGAAGGTGACTTCCATGTCCTGAACAATTTTACTAAACAGAGCACTCGCCAAAACATGTTGAGGTTTAGGGGGGACGGTGTCCTTGCTAGTGAAACTGCTAACATCAAAAGTCGGAATCGTATCATGAAACACATTCAAAGCGTGCTCAAAATCAGAGTCCATACCACATACTCCGCTGTCTCTCAAAATATGATCCTGCAATACCCAAGACTGGGCCCTAGAAGCAACAAAAGCATATGAGGCGGCCTCTACTGCTGAGTATAAACCTAACCCTCCAGCTTTAATTGGTAAAGATGCCAACCTCCATTGAAAGTCCCCAAAATAAGGTCCTCCACCAACCACAATATCTTCAATTGCCCCTCGCAGCTCTTTATCAAACAGAATAGCCGCCTTCTCCATGTGAATTGGTTGGCACGTCCTAAGGCCGAAAAATAATTTTGCGATGCCCATGCAAGACCGGAGTAGAAGAAGTTCACTCTGGGGGTCCCTTAGCTTGGGAAGAAGGTGCATTAACTCAATAGCTCTAACAGTCCTCCTCATGGCCACCCCCTCAATAAACCCTTTATCACGACTGACAGCCCCTCCGAGCAATTTCACCCCCAACATCGGTCTCCCAATGTCCAAAGGAAACAACCCCTCATGAAGTTTAATGTCGTCACACGATGGCCAAAAAATCTCCGTCTTACGAATGTTCAGATCAAGACCTAAACTAGGGCCTGTCTCTCGAATGATATCAAGTGCTTTAGCAACTTCCCTTGAATCGCCTATGATAGTCCCATCATCAAGATACCAAGCATGAAGAAGCAACTCACAAGAGTCTCTAATCTTATGAATAAGAGGGTGTAACACAAGAGCGAAAAGAAGTGGTCCCAATGGATCTCCTTGTTGCACTCCAGTGGCTGACATAATATGTCCATCTCCAAGGTACAACCTTGCTGCATGACCATATAGAAATTCAACCCATAAGGAAATAGATGGACATCTCACCCTGACCTCATGTAGAAGTGCTGACCTGTCAACCATGTTGAAAGCATTCGAGAAATCTACTGTGAGCATAGTCAATGAACCATCTCCATGTCGCTGGCTCATTACTCTGTTAGCACTGTGCAAAATAGCCTCTGCACCACCTGATATTCCCACCCCAAATTGAAAGTCATTCAAATATTTAACCATATCTTTACTGACACCTTTCATGGCAACCTTTGATACCAAACGTCTCCAAATAGTACCTACAGCAATGGGGCGTATCCCTCCATCAGGTTTTAACAACGGTGTCAAGGGTGCAGAAGCGACAAACTCAGATAACCCCCTGGGACATCTTCCTCCTAGCCATAAATTAACCACTGGGGTGATAGCATCTAAAAGATCTCTTGCCGCTGCTGAACCTTCTCCACAGAGAGCATCTAATAAGTGTTGGGCACGCAAACCATCTCTACCACATGAGGTCCCTTTAGGAAACGATTTAATACAGTTGAAAACACTGTCAACTCCAACCACGAGTGGAGCTTCAGAAAACATAGTGGTCGACACACAGGGAGACGGCCTATATGGGTGTTTATCTTCCAAAACTTTTATTGTGCTTTCATTATAAGGTGCCACTCCAGAAGACCCCAACACCTTCACTGCCGCTGTGAAGTGCCCATCGGCAACCTTGCGGAGACATTGCTTGATGTTAGTGTTCAATTGTTTGTTGCCCTCCTCAATATTATCACTCTCAGACCCTCTCCCCTCATGGCCAGAATTTCTCAACATGCTATCAACCAACTTGGCGAGCCCATCTGTTTCTCTCCAAGTAGCCAGACAATCTAAAATGTGATGTTGTTGCAAGGACTTCCTATTTCCAGACCTACGATCACTCCTGGTCTGAGGCTTGACCACCTGTAAAGTACACCGAGGAAGAAGCAACAATTTAACCCAAGCGCTAACTGAAGTCGGCTCTGCGACCACTCTATAAAGAGTCTCTTTCAATGCTTGAGAGAAAGCTAGGCGACAACTAGGAGGTATACTCTTCACAGTGGAAATAGGTGTTTGAAGGACTCTCTCTAACAACATAGTGTCCAAAACCAATCCTTCGTTTGCACCAGAAGTACCAGGATCCGTTGAAGATGGTTTTAAAATACCTATAATGTGACTCACAACCTTTCCTGACTCAAAAGTAACATGGACCGAGCCATCGGAATGATGACATTGCCGCTTCAAAGCATGAATACGCATACAAGAACCACACAACCATTGTTCGAACACCTTCAAAGACTCCTCCAATGCCACAAATAACCCCAAATCATTTGCAATGGCTTCTCGTAACGTACTTTTCCGTTCGTCACTAGAGAGGTGTAGCGTCTTAATATGAGACACCATACGAGAAAAACCCTTACTCCCGTCCCTACCGTCCGAACAACAATGGAACTCCCGGAAAGGACAATGAAAGCCTCCTATTTGAGTAGAGCTCATTGGACAATGCAAAGTTGTACCTCTTCTCTACACAATTTATAATGCCAAAAATCAATGTGTTCTAAGAATTAACATTGGTTGGGGCATTTCATCGAACATATAGTGGGCGCCATAAAAACAACAATCAAAACACAATTAAACACATTGAATAATGAAAATTTGTGTGACAAAAGGAGAAGAAAATTGAGATGTGTGGAAAGAAGAAGAATCTAAGAGAGATGAGGGTGTGAAGGAGGTAATTTTAAAAATAGAATAAAATGATAAATTTGGGATATGTGAGTGTTAAAGTGGTGAGGTTAAAAAGTATATGAGGGGATGTGAATGAGGTTGAGTGGAGAGAAAGTGGGAGGGTGGGGTAAGGGTGAGTGTTATACAAAACAACTAAATAATCTTGGTATTTTCACTCGCTATCCACTTACTTTCATTCCTTCAATAATCTTTCATCTTACTTTTTTTCCTTTAACTTTTTTCTTTACGTCCAAACAAAGCCTAAAGGTTATTTGGAGTGTTAAAATATCACCCGAGCCTATCGGGTTCAGAATTTTTCACCTAAACCCACATTACATAAAATAAAAACATACGAAAAATTCAAACAAATTACAGTCTATAACATGCTGCATGTAGATATCTTGAAATTATATACAAATGTTGCTAAATTATGTCATTAAAATTTTCACATTTTTACATGTCATGACTTTTCTCAGAGATAGTGTCATTGGTTTTATCAATTTAATACCTATATAATTTTATTTTAAAGATTGATCTATAAATCTTATTATCCAGTTTTATTCGATTTTATCATGTCATTTGATTAGTGAACTAATGATATACTACATTCATACTAAAATATATGTCGTTTTGACCATATCACACAAATTAATTATTGTTGTTTGGAAAAGATAAATTATAGGTTAGTTTACAAAATTATCATTCATTAATGATATGTAAGAGATAAATTATAGAATTGAAAGAATAAAGAGAAATAATTAATTACAGATATAAGAGAAAAAAAGTATTAAATATTTTATTGATAACGTAAAACGACATATATTATGATACAAAAGTTTTTCTCAAACGATATATATTTTGATACAGAGGGAGTAGTAATTTCATCGGTTAAATGACTAGTCCGGTTGCATGTGTCACAATCTGATTCCATCACGTGGATATATTGAATTTGATTGACTTGATTCAAAACGACACGTGTACTTGGTAACTTGCAACTAATTCATTCCCACTTACTTACTTACTACTCTCTCATAAACTCAAACTCCCCACCCATAGACAGCAAAAACTATCCGTTTTTTATTTTCTTTAAAGACAAAAAGACAAATCACAACGCAACAAACAAAGCCCACAAAGAAACACAGAAAAACATAAACACTCGCCTCGTACACTCCACCTCATCACTCTATCAATTCGCCACGTTTCATTTCATAACTTTCCTTTTATCTCCACGTGTCGATTCCTCATCCATCAAGGTCTTTCTCGTCTTCTTCAAATCCCCACTTGTCATTTTCCTTCTCACTCTCTCTCCCATTATTCTCTTCCTCTTCACTCTTTTCAATTTTTTAAGACCACTAACATGATACTCCCTCCATACAATGTTACAAGAGAAAGAAAAAAAATCATAGTAGTATTTATTAAAAAAAAGAAGTAATTTATAGTGATTTAAAATATGTTTTTTATCTTATATTATAAGACGGAGAAAATACTTCTTTTCTTAATTTTTATTTATAATTAAAACTAGAGAGTAAGTATAATGATAAATCTTTTTTAATTTAATTTGATGAAATAGATTTGAATTCAATCTTATTTTTTTTGGTACATCGGAAATATAAATTGTTCTTGTCATGGATTAAACGCTGGACCTCTCCTAACCAATCTATGTCTCCAAATCTTACTACTTAAGCTATTTTACGGAGACTTGAATTCAATTTTAAAAATATAACAATATTAAATTTTATTGAGTGAGAATTTTATCACATTTTACAATCTATTTAATTTAAAACATTAATCTCTATAGCTTCACACAAAAAATACAGAAAAATATAAACTAATTATAGGTTAAGATCTACTTCTATTTTCTTCAAAAAAGAAAAATCTACTTCTATTAATTAACATTTTAGATATTTTGACTACATTAGTTCATGTCAAGTGGTGATTAACGCGAACTAAAATCATCTCTATATTTCAAAAAAAAATAAAATGGTGATTAATTTCTCGCTGTAATGAAGACACCTCAAAAGATGGAACAACTATCTCAAATATTTAAAATTGCTACATACCTAAAGTAAAGATCGAACTTTTAACCCTTAGTAAAAAGAGGATGAACTTCATCCACTCAACTACACCCTTGAGTTATTCACTACCTACTCTTGGTTTTTATATCTCTCCAAATAACAATTTTTATTTTTTGGGAAATTAAGAAGATATTCACACGATTTGTGTTAAATTTGATAAAAATGATCATGATTTGATTCACTACAATTGCATTTAGAAGGAGACAAGAGTTATTTATGGTCAAAATTTATTTCAAATTTTAGACTAGTAGAACTTCTTTCTTTTATAAACTCGAGAGTGAAAAAAAAAGTAATTGTTTTGAAAGAAAAAAAAAATGTAATATTGTGTTAGCTTTTTTGTTTTGTTTTTGTTTACTAATATTGTGTTAGCTTATAAGAATGATATTCTTTCCGTCCCATAATATAATAGAAAAAACAAAATCATTTTTATTAAGAAAAAGTAAAATATAATAATTAAGAATATGATTTTTTGAAAAAAGTTGTATGAAAAGATGTAATAACAATTTTTATTGATTATTTTATAGAAAAAAGTAAGAGAGATCAAACTTTTCTTAAAAAAATAATTATTTGGATTTTTTCTCTTATATTTAAGATAAAAAATTTGAATTATTTCTTTTATATTAGGAGAAGGAGAAGGAGTAAATGATTTTCTTTTCAAAAACAACTTGACCTTTCAAATAATTTCTTTATATTTTCTTTTTTTTATACTCTGTAAATCAAATTGCATACCAAAATGATTAAAGATTCAAGCAGCACCACCACCAACACAAATTGGTAGTATATTTCTTTCCCATTTTACCCCTCTTTTATTAACTCATCATCCTCTTCATTTTCTCAATTAACTTTCTCTCTCTAAATCTAATTGCACAAGTTGCAAACTTTTCTCACAGAGAAAATTGAGTGTATATTTTCTCATTCCAGCTGTTCCAAAACTTTCAACTGATCAAAAAAAGCATTCAAATTTTGTTCTCACTTGAAATTTGAATGAACACTCATCAAAATATGCACCAAATTCAGTTTCTACTCACAATTTTTTCATCACTTCATCGATTTCACGTTTTTGTGTGATTGAAATTTTTGTTCTCTCTCTATAAAGTTTTTTTGTCCTAACGTTAATTAATCTTATCTTACATGGCTGTAGTTGAAGATAAAACCCATCAAATTGAAGATAAAACCAACTCTCATGATCAAATTTCAACAACATCAATCCCAATGAACAACACAAGAGAAAGAGATCTCTTCAACAAGTTTGTGGCAGCGGAGAATCAACGTCTCCGCCGCTGTCATGTACCGTTACCAACGGTGCAGTCAGTTCATCAGCAACAGCAACGTTATGCTGTTGCTGATGAACTGATGGATGACGATGAAGACTTGAAACTAAGTCTTGGTCTTTCAATGAATGGTCGATTTGGGTTTGACCCAAATGCCAAAAAAATCAAAAGAACAACATCCATACCGGAATTTATGATGCCGGTAACTGGTGGCGGCAGTGGTGATGCTGGTGGTGGCGGTGGTGGTTCTGGTGGCGGTGATTGTGGAAATTTGATAAGAACATGTTCGTTACCGGCGGAGAGTGAAGAAGAATGGAGAAGGAGGAAGGAAATGCAATCTCAAAGGAGAATGGAAGCAAGAAGAAAGAGAAATGAGAAACAAAGGAATTTGAGGGCTATGAGAGAAAGGAACAATTTTGGTGGTGGTGGAGAAGGAGGTGTTGGAATTGAAAGTGGAGGTGGGAATAGTAATAATTTAGGTGATGGTTTGATGAGAACGACGTCGTCGTTGGCTAGTCGTGTTAGTGGACTTGGTTTGTATGGTGGTGAAAAAGAAAAGGATCAAGTTCTGCCACCATCATCACCACCACAAGGTGGTGGTGGTAGCGGTGGTTCAATTGGTTCTTCTGGTACTTCAGAATCTGAAGGTGGTCAACAACATGGTCAAGGTAAATTTTACTAAACTTTTTTACTTTATTTAGTGCTCCATTTCATGGTAAATTGTTTATGCATTTGATATATATGTTCTTGCTTTTGGGTTATTTTTATATGGTGACTTTTTTCTGGATAATAATCATGAATCAAGTCCTAAAAGGGATAACTTTTGACTATTTTTTTTATTTATTTTTAACTGAAATGAGTATGGAAGATTGGATCTAGAGATATGCTATTTTTTGTTGAATAAAAAGATGAAAGATTGGGTTAATGGATTTTAGTGTTACATGTCACATGGTGGGGTGGGTGTTTATTGTCAAGGTTGATCATGCTGTGTCGTGTCTTATCAGAACAACACGTATGTGTGTGTTAACGAGTTCAAGTGGTTAATGAACTTCTCTAATTGATGAATTTTAGGAGAATCTGAGTTTGGTTTGATTTATAGATAGCTCAATTATTGTCGGTTAGACTTTATTTATTTTACAGCCGAATTCTAGACTATAAGACTTATTTTTCCTAAGAAAAGAAAAAGAACATGTCCGTGCATTTCAAAACTTCTGAAATGTTTTTAGATACTATGTCACCGTTTTTTGAATTATATGATTAGAACGAAGTTTTCATCGCTATTTAGTATTGATTAATCTCTGTCAAAAGGTTCTTCTCTTCTATCAAATTTCTTACATACACAAATTTTACACCATTTGAATAGAAAAATTGTTTTCACCCTAAAGGTGGGCATAAAATGTTTTCAATAGATCTGATTTGAATGAAAAAACCATAGGTTAGATTTTGTATTGAGTAGAAAAAAGTATACTATGTTTTGCAACAAACTTCACTTTTTAAAACATTCACACACAAACCATTTCATTTTGAGCAAGTCAACAACAGCAACAACAATTCCATTTCAAAATTCAAATCACATTTTTCAAATGCATTTTGAAGTATGCATGTAGTTGAGTTTGGCAATTATTGTATGATTATTTAGCATGCAAAACAAATCTCCTACATTGTGATTTTTAAAGATTTTATGACAAGTGAAATATCAATGTTGGTGAATATGTATAATGGATCTTCTCTCATGTTGTAATTCAACATAAAGATGTTAAATATGTGGGAAATCTCACTAAAATCTAACTGCAAAATTTTTAAATTGTGAGATTTTCCTCATTATATCATTATGTTGAAACTTAACATGAGATTGAGAGTATTCAAATTCGACTGTGTATTTACTAAACTATATTTTCATTTATTTTATGGTTGTGTATTTATTAAACTATATTTACATTTATTTTATGATTTACGTAAGTATAAACGTTTTTTCTACCAAAAAAATAAATAAGTTTGGTCACCACTGCCTATCAATTTTCTTCTATGGTTGGTTTGGCCCATACTTAATGCTTAATTTTGTTGACGTAAGTTAGTTATTTATGTATACAATTTTGACCTTGAGATCTAAAGTAGAAGAAATCTAGAGCTAAGAAATTTTATACCACAATCCTAAAATGGATTTATCCAAGTGGCATCGCGAAATCAATAAGTAGAATGATTTAGATCTAGATGGTCTATTTTATATATGACTTAAGAGGGATAATTTGGCATCCCTTTGATTCATCATTCATGTAGTTGACTCCACCTATGAGAGCAATGGAAATTGGCTTTTCTGCTAACTGAGTGACATAGTTATCAATCTCGATCCTCGAATCTAAATCAATAGCAGAGATTATTTAAAGTTTAAAGCTGTTTTGTTGAATATGTAATATGTAATCTGTGTTGTTTGATCTCAAATTAATGGCGAGAATAGTAGCTTATTTATGTGATGGTATATCTATGAGTGCTTCTAGTATCTTCATGAAGAAAAATATATTTGAATATTATTAGAATCTATTTTCAATTTTCATGAGTTGTTGGATTGGATTGTGAACAATAGTTTGCTAAAACTCAAGATTTGGCATTCATAGTTTTATTTATGATCTGGTTTCAAAGTCAAATATATGTTGTTCTTGCTACCTTGTATATATCACAAGTTTCTACAATTTTATAATTTTCCATTTGTTATAGATTTGCCTTTTTAAGATCTTGCCACCAAAAAAGTACAAACCTTCAACTCTGAATTTAGACTTGAATAGTATTGAGTGAAATCCTTTTAGGAAGTTTCACATTAACAGCTTGTACAAGGATGTTATGTGTCTACTGAGCACCAACACTTTAGATCAAAGTTGTGTCTGGTGTCCGACAAATATCATTGTTGGATAGTGACACATGTGATTACATTTAATTACTTACATTTTCTCACATAACACGCACTTGATATTTTTACCTACACGATTCTTCAGGAACTACACCAATGGATACCGATAACTCGGGCAAGATTGTTGGACCTCAAAGCAAAACCAAGGACTTTAGGAACTTGTTTGAAGACATGCCAAGTGTATCTACCAAAGGAGAAGGACCTAATGGAAAAAGAATTGAAGGTTTTCTTTACAAGTATGGCAAAGGTGAGGAAGTGAGGATTTTGTGTGTTTGCCATGGAAGTTTTCTTACCCCTGCTGAGTTTGTCAAGCATGGTGGTGGAGGTGATGTGACTAATCCATTGAAGCATATTGTTGTTAACTCAAGCTTCAATTGACTTGAGGCTATAAGAAACTATGATATGAGTGATCATATTTTAATTTATTATTATTGGTTCATATGTTCTTAGTCTTAATTTGAAACCATAGATGTTGAGGATCTGGATTTGGTGTTTCTTATTGAGGTATATTTTTACCTTTGGTCTTATGTGATGTGACATGTGAATTTAGGACCTTCTATATAAGGTGACGATGGTACTTGCTAGAGTTTAAATTAAAGTTTTATGTGAATTAATGTCAATTTAATTGTATTTTTAGACTCTTTATTATAATATCTCTCTAATTTTTTTGGTAGAGATTAATATCTCTATGATTTTGTGGTTTATTTTTATTTTTTTGAAATGTTTGAATATATAATTAAATTTTATTTAATTCATCTCTTAAGATTATTATTTTTTATTATTTTTTATTTTCTCACTACTATTTGAAATTTATTTTTCTTAAAAATTTATTGTTTAATTATTTTACAATTTATTACGTGATATGCTGATTTTACTCAAAATAAATTATTATGATTTTCCTCTTTATTTATCTCGTATTTACTAAAATTTTAAGTTTTGTGTTGCGTTTTAGACTTAATTCAACTATGTCCTCTTAGGCTTTGTTTGCGAGTTTGGAGGGGAGGGGAGGGAAATGCTTTGGAGGGAGGAAAATATAGAGAAAAATAGAGAAATTTTTTACATTTTTGCAGAAAATATTTTTTATAGAGAATAACAAATAAATATTTATGATTAATATATTATGAATTTAAGAATATTATAACAACATTAATTAAATTTGAAGAATTCATATAAACTCTCCAAATTTCCATCCAATACAATTTTTGAGTTCCACCAAATTAGGGGGTTTTTGTGATATGAAGAAAAAATAACCCTTCGAACTTCTCCCCTCTCAAACTCCTCTATTCCTTCCACTTGTTTCTTCCTTTTTTTCAAAACCATTCCCTCCCCTCCCCTCTAAACTCGCAAACAAAGCCTTAGATTTTTCAATTAAGTCCTTTTTAAAACTAAATGAATTTAGTATCACACAAAGTGGATTCTCTCATTTCAACTGAATTTTTTGCATACGCATGAGTTAGAAGTTGACCAAGATCCTTACCAATTTGACCAATTCATTATATATTCTCATTTTCTATTATGAATCATTTGAATAATATTTTCTAAAAATAATACTATAAATACACTTTATCTAACACATTTTTTAATGGAACTCTAATAAGTTATCACGTAGAGAGGAAGACCTACTCAATGATGGTGGATTTATAGAAGAAATCTCAATGAAATTGAAAGGTAATGTTTGGTTGGAATTTAAGGTGGATAAGATTTATAACACTATACTCAAATCAGTATAAATTTGAAGTGAATATTAAATTTGAGAGAATGATACCTTAGTGTGAATTGTAGTATATTGTTTATGTTTATATTGATCAACAAATGTGGTATATTTAGTGTCATATCAAAAGGGAGTTAGATCCTAAGAACACTAGAGTAGATAGAAAATAAGATGAGTGAACGTATAAGATGAGGGTATAACGAAGAACATGTAAGAGAAATAGCTTAAAAAGATTTAAATATAGACTTTTGAGTTTGTAGGATAACACCTTTGCTGGATTCTGCAATGTGTATTATGATATGATCATACACACTCATATAACAACAAACAACTGATCTGCTTATATATTGTTCCTTAAGCCCCTAAAAAATTAATATTTGAAGTAAAAAAAGAGAGTGGTGGTGGGGATGATAATTTTTCAACATGTTTGCATATATAGCTCACAATGTGATTCTCTACTTAATCTCTAATAAGATTCATCGTAGTCAAAAATATATATGATTTATAAAGATGAAGGAAAGAGTGATAAATAATTTGATCATAGTAATTAAAAAAATTAGTTCTAAATTAAGTAGAGATGCAAATACACATTGATTATGTAGAGTGTAGAGAATATTTTAGTGGAACTGGAAATGATTTGATTCTTTAAATAGATTGTTATTGAACTTTTTATAGAGAATTTTTAATGGGTGTGCCTAATTGTGTTACTGTAATGTTATTCTTAGGTAGATTCACTAATTGTGGCCAAAGGTGTGTGGTACATGCATGCTCCCTTTTTCATATCTTAGTTTTTAGTAGATTATTTTACTAGCTTTTGTTATTACCAAATAAGTGTAATTTTCTAGTCAAAAAAAAAAGTGCAATTTTGTTTATGTAAGATATCTCAAATGGTAAAAGTTGAGAGACATAAGTTGAATAGGGGGAAGTTTAGATATCAAATTTTGGAGGGAATAATTTATTTTTTCTATATATCAAATAAAATATGTGTAATTTTTTAAAAATTTATTAAATAGGTGTAAGTCGTCGCTGCCAACTACAACTTACACATGATCACTTCAAAAAAAAAAAAGATAATAGGGTTTTATCACATGTAATATAGGAGAATAATTTTATTTTAAATCTCCTTTAAAATTATTTTTTTGAATTATCCTCCGCAATTTTTTTTATTACCCCTCTATTGACTTTTTGCTGATTTGACAGATAAAATTTAACTGACACAACAATAATAAGTCAACGAAGGAGAATAATTCAAAAAATAAAATTACAAGAAGTAACCTAAAAAATAATTTTAACACATAACTCGCATATATTAAGGAGGGGTAAAAGCTTATAGTCTATTAACTCAAAAATATTTGCAAAGTTGTCATTTCTATTGACGACTTTAATATTAACAAAATCTATAATAACAGAGACTAAGTTTATTCATGAAAAAATCTCTCTAAGAACATGTGGTAAATTATTCCTCTAAAAAAAATTATGTAAAGAAAGATCTAAGTTAGCTAGTTTATATGCACAATGGTTTCCATCTTTAAAAATGAGTGAAGAAAGAAACTCAACGTTAAAGTTTTAAGGGTTAAATATGTTTTTGATCCTATAAACATTTGAACTTTTTACTTTTAGTTCCTCTAAATTTTTTTAACTTTATAAGAACCAAAAACATATTTAACCAAAGAACTATATCATATTTTTGCTCGTAAAAAAAATTGTCCCATCATGAAATTCTAGTTCCCTGTAAAAAATATGTTATACCAATGTCTAAGACAATTGATATGATTTTTGGTCGGGATGCACTAAAACAAAAATAAACAAGAAAGTAATGAAGAACACTATTAAATTGTTTATCCAGTTCGGTGTAACTCAACTATTCTGGAAAATATCAATTCAGGAAAGGAACCTTCACAAATTTGTAGCTCTTAGTCTATAAGTCTTATTTGAATAACTCTTTGTTCAAAGTCTCACACTAAAACCACCCAATAAAGTTCTATTAAGGACAATTCCTAAATATGAGAAACTCTCACTTTCCCAACCAAGTCAATCAATGAATGATTAAAGAGTACAACTAATAACGGTTATACAAGTTCTATCACAACTATGCCTTATAAAAAATATATAATAAACAATGAACAAAAACTCTTAAGAACTTTTGGTCTTTCACAATATACTTGGGTGAGTTTTGTTGTTATTTATTGGTGATGGTATGTGGATAAACTTCCAGACTTCACAAACGGATTGATTTTAAAAGTTTGTTGCATCAAATCTCATATTAAATCTTGTTTAAATTGTGGATAAAAGATTTATTTTAAACATAACAAAGCTATTCCAAAAATACAAATGACGCTACAAAAATAATCTTCAGAGAAAATATTTTTTTGGAAAACTTGTAGCGTAGCAGTAAAAAATATTAAAAATAGTAAAGTAGGAAAAAATTGTGTTTGACTCTACTTCTTTTTATTTTTTACTTCTTTACTTTATTTCTTTAATACTTTTAAAGAGAAATATGGTTAAATTCAATTTTATACTTCTCTATTTCGTTTAAGCTAAATTGAAAAGTAGAAAATAAGCCGGGTCAAACGGGCACTAAATATTTTCAAACAAAATAAGCTTCAACAAAAATATATTCAAGTTAATAAAGTTTGAATATATAACTTATTCATGAAGTGAACAATCAATCTCTTAAAAATTGTAATAAACTTCTAGCATGCGCACATAAATGAACTTTTATATTAGTGCGCACATACCAGATATCTAAGGTATCTTGTCTAACATATTGTCTATACAAAATACATGATAATCAAAAAAACAACACATCCTCTCAATTGCCAAAGAACAATATAAAAGACTTAAAAATCAAAGTAGCAGCTTAGAGTCACGGTCCAATAATAAACAATTGCAACCCTTATTCCAAGTTGCTGCAATTGCAAACATCACAATAAAAAAGTTCGACTACCCATTTGATCACCAAAATCATTTCTAAACACCACAAACTACAAGCCCAAGATTTCTAATGACAGATCCGTCTGAATTGCATTTAATCCACCCATATTTTTAGGATGATGAGTAGTGATTTTATTTAAGAGGGCTTCAATATTCTATAGTTTAAGATATCATAAGTCATAACTAGTAGCTAAAGAGGTTTGTGTCCATATAAGTCAACAATAATAACTTATTTTTGAAGAGAAAAAAAAATCTGTTTTGGTAACTTTTTCTTTCAACTAATAACTTTTATGTTGGGCAGATTTTCAAATAATAACTTATTTCTACTAGTTTATACTTTATTTTTATAAGCTAATTCAATTAACTTAAAGATATTAACAATAAATTGGTCTAAGTAGTAAGGGTATTGGTTCGCTTAAACATGTGGTTAGGGGTTTGATTTTTAGCTCATGTGTATGTAAAAAATTCGGTTGGGAGGGGAGCACTCACCTTGTCTGCCCACATGTTATTCGACGGAGATATATCATTGCTAACAGCGGTAAAAATTTCATGCAAATATCACGGTAACTCAAAAAGTTAGATTAAATATACTATCTTTTTTTTTTTTTAAGTTAAAAATTCTATCTTCTAGCTGATCATTTTTTTCTTTCCAATTTCACCTTTGTCGTCTTACTTTAGCACAATTTTTGTATTATTTTATATTTATAAATTAATTCAACTACTAATCTTATCAAATTCAAGAAATTCAATCAACTATTACTACACTTATCAACTATAAGATATAAGTTAATTTAGAAGCTGTTCATCCTATATAAGTTCACATATTAGTTTTATTCGCAATATTTTGTTATATAAAGTCTTAAAATGTATGAATCTAACTATCTACTAAACAATTTTTTTTATTAATCACCCACTAAGCAGTTAAATGCTTATACATTTCAAATTATTAAAAACATTCAAAAAGAGTAATGATTATAAAGAAGGAAAATGATAAACATTGTTTTTAAGATAATGGTTAACGAAGCAAAAGTGGTAAATAAGTTTTGGAACTTTTACATTCTACTTTTTTAAACTAATAAAACTTTATTTTTAATACAAACATTACTTATTTTAGTAACCTTAACTAATGTCTTGAGGACACTAATTAGCAAGATTCAAGAAAAAATACCCTAATTCAAATTCTAATATTATACTTCTTCAAACAAAACGGATATAATTTACATTAATATCTCAATAATTTTTTTTCAAAAGATATTTTGCTTAAAGTCAACTTTTATATTCTCATCAATCTCACCTAATCTTATACTAATTCATTTATAAAAACCAACACCACACAACACAAACATTGTAACAATCTCTTATCAACCAAAAACCACAATGTCTTCTGTTCCTTTCCTATTTCCACAAACTCATTCAACTGTTCTTCCAAACCCTTCAAACTTTTTCTCACAAAATTTACTATCCACACCCCTCCCTACTAATTCTTTCTTTCAAAACTTTGTTCTCAACAATGGTGATCAACCTGAATACATTCACCCTTATCTCATCAAATCCTCAAATTCTTCCCTTTCTGTTTCATACCCTTTTCTCCTTTTCTCAACAGCAATGTTGTACCAAGTTTTTTCACCGGATCTTACAATTTCATCATCACAAAAATCTCACACAAAAACACCAAAAAATAACCATTTTATCTCTTCCTATAGTGATCTTGGTGTGACTCTTGATATTCCATCTTCAAATCTTAGATTTTTTCTTGTTAGAGGAAACCCTTTTGTAACTGTTTCAGTTACAAAACCAACACCTATTTCAATCAAAACCTTGCATACCATAATTTCTTTGTCTTGTTTTGATTACAAAAAAACCAAATATACCCTTTTACTCAATAACACTCAAAAATGGATTATTTACACTTCTTCACCAATCAATTTAAACCATGATGGTTCCGAGGTGAAATCCGATCCTTTTTCGGGTATAATTCGTATCGCGGTTGTTCCTGATTCGAGTCACGAGAAAATTCTTGATAAATTCAGCTCTTGCTATCCTGTTTCTGGCTATGCAAACATCAAGAAGAAATTTGGTTTGGTTTATAAATGGCAAAGGAAAAATTCAGGTGATTTACTTATGCTAGCACACCCTCTTCATGTTAAGCTTTTATCAAAAAGTAATAATCATGGTGTTACTATTTTGAATGATTTTAAGTATAGAAGTGTTGATGGTGATCTTGTTGGTGTTGTTGGTGATTCATGGAATTTGAAAACTGATTTTGTTAATGTAACATGGCATTCTAGTAAAAGTGTTACAAAAGAATCACATGATGAAATTGTTTCTGCTCTTGTTAAAGATGTTAAGGAGTTAAATGTTTCATCAATAGGAACAAATTCATCTTATTTTTATGGTAAGATTGTTGGAAGAGCTGCAAGATTTGCTTTAATAGCTGAAGAAATTTCTTATTATAAAGTGATTCCAAAAATTAAGAATTTTTTGAAGGAAACTATTGAGCCATGGTTAGATGGAAAATTCAAAGGGAATGGTTTTTATTATGAAAAAAGTTGGGGTGGATTAGTTACACAACAAGGGATTAATGATTCAACTGCTGATTTTGGTTTTGGAGTTTATAATGATCATCATTATCATTTAGGGTATTTTCTTTATGGAATTGGGGTTCTTGCAAAAATTGATCCTTTATGGGGACAAAAGTATAAACCAATAGTTTATTCACTTTTGAAAGATTTTATGAACTTGGGCCAAAGGGATAACAAAAATTATCCAACTTTAAGGTGTTTTGATCCATACAAGTTACATTCTTGGGCTTCTGGTTTGACCGAATTTGAAAACGGAAGGAATCAAGAAAGTACGAGCGAAGCTGTGAATGCGTACTATTCGGCCGCGTTAGTAGGTCTAGCGTACAATGACAAAAACCTTTTCGCTACTGGATCAACACTTTTAGCATTGGAAATTAATGCCGCGCAAACTTGGTGGCATGTGAAAGCCGAAAATAATTTGTATGGTGAAGATTTCGCTAAAGAAAATAGGATTGTTGGTATTTTGTGGGCGAATAAGAGAGATAGTAAACTATGGTGGGCGACATCCGAGTGTCGAGAATGTAGACTTAGTATACAAGTTTTACCTTTGTTGCCTATTACGGAGACTTTGTTCAATGATGGTGTTTATGCTAAGGAGCTTGTGGAATGGACATTGCCCTCTTTGAAGAATAAGACTAATGTTGAAGGGTGGAAAGGGTTTACTTATGCTTTGCAAGGGATTTATGATAAGAAAAATGCATTGAAGAAGATTAGGTTGTTGAAAGGTTTTGATGATGGAAACTCTTTTACTAATCTTTTGTGGTGGATTCATAGTAGGTAAAGAGTGATGTACAAGATCAATTGTGCCAAATTTAATAATCAATAAAAGATTTGCAATTTGATGTTTTTAAATTTGATCATTTATCAATATTTTTAGTTTCCTGTAATTTATGAAACTCTATAAGATTTTGTTATCATGATAGTTTAAAATTGAGTTTTGGCATAAGATTTTATCATCTACTATAAGATTTGATGTTTAACATATTTTTCTATTACACTAAAAGTTTAAATCTATTATAGAATGTAACTAAGTGATTAATGAAATCCTTTTAGAAAGAACAAGTATTGAACATAAAATGTGATTACACAAAATTATGGAAATCTCTCCTTTTGAATCTATTGTTACTTTCCTTTTGAATTTCAAATTAAATCTATTGTTACTTTCCTTTTGAATTTCAAATTAGCAAATCTCTCCTTTCATTAAGAGCTAGAAAATAAACACAAAAATGTGATTACATCAAATTATGGATCAATTATTATGCAAAAATAAAAATAAATTATGGATCAATTATAATATGAACAAGTTACATAAGTGTTTCATGATGTACCACATTTATTTACCATTGAATAAAAGAGTTCTATAAAATTTTATGGTGCACTTCCCACACCAAATATTTTGTCATCTCCATCTTGGTCATTATTACTATTAGCGTCATTATATTTTTCTATCACGCTTAAATATATTAATAGAATTCAACTAAGCAATTGTGCTTAAATACTAATAATTTTTCTAAAGATGGATTGTTTGAGAAATCTGAACATCATATACTAATGATTTTTGTAAAGACAAGTTGTTTGAGAGAATTTAAATATAATTTTTAGAAGAAACAATATATTAATAAGATTTAACTAAACGTTAGTTGGTTCAGTGTGATTGACTCTGGATTTGGAACTGCGTTTGAAAGGGGATTGAAACTATTTGATGTTAAAACTCGCCGAGAACTCTGGCCACTACTTGTGCCCCTTTTTTCTAAGAATCAAAATGTGAAAGCCAAAAATATATATATATATATTGATAAGATTTATTTATTTTTTAAATGAATTATAAATTACTAAAGTATCTTCTTCACTTGAAAACCAAAAACTAAACGCACAAAAATGCATTGACATGACATAATGACCCAATTGTTATTTTTTTTAATAGTTAGAATTTCGAAAATAGACTACTTGCTAGCTCCTCATTGGCATCTTGAACATATCATACTCAAACACAAATGAGATAATGAAATGCCCACGCTCCCAAACAATACAAGCTTCACCTTTGGATACCTTTTGGTCAAATAAGCCTCAAAAGCAAAACCATTCACATGTTTAGCTCAAATGACTTTTCTGATTATGGGACGACAAAAACCAAGTCATGCAACCCATACCTATATCCACACCAAATCATGCAAAGACTCAAAATATTGTCCTACGCCTAGTAATATAGACAGTGTCTCACACGAGACACAATTATATATATGAAAAATAAATTAGGGGTTCTGCTAAACAAAAATATAAAATAAAATAAATATTGGTAAAGTAACATTTTGCACTATCAATATATTAAATGCACAAGATTTGGAATAATTATAATAATAAAAATAGTAAAAATGATATATTAAATTGTCCCACTAGTTAACTTAAACTCGTGAGAAACAAGACATTATAAAACTCTCTTTCAAAAAAAAAAAGATATTATAAAACTCTGGCGTAAGATTCTTTTACAATAAACAAAAATGATAATTCAATCAATCCAAATCATAACGTACATAAGCATAAAAAGAAATTAAAAAAAAAAGAATTCTATAAATTATTTAAGAATAAAATTCATTGATGATTGATACATTTCTTTCATTGACTCAATATAACCAGCTTTGCAAAGTGTTTATGATAAAGAAAATGCATCAAAGATGATTAAAATATTGCATAATTGTACAGACTAATCATTCGAGTTAGATAAAATTAAAATGAATAGAGAATTTAACATTATTGTATTTTATATTTGAATTTGAACTCAAAATATTTGATTAAGTTTAAAGAGATTTTTTTACTATCTTATATATTCAAGTGTTCTTAGTTGTATTTTGAAAGGTTTTGATGGAAACTTTGCTATTTTGTTGTTGTGGATTCATAGGTGAGGAGTGGTGTCCAAGAACAATTGTGCAAAATTTAATTATTAATTAATAAAAGATTTGTATTATTTTTATAGGCAAAATAGTCGTTAGTATATTAATATAATGTTAATTTTTTTTTGTGTCATAACTTGAACTCTGAACCTCTTTATTCCTTACCTTTGCAATTTGATGTTCTAATTTGACCATTTATAAATATTTTTAATTTATTGTAGTCTTGTAAAATCTATTTTACATAAGGAAAAAGGTAATTAACTCATTAAAGACTAAATTAAATTGTAAAATATAAGGAACTAATTGCTTTATTTTTTAAATTAAATATCTTTTTGGTCTTTATAAAATGCGGGCCTTTTAAGTTTAATCCTTATTTAATTTTTATTATATTTTTAGTCCCTATAATTTGTTTCTTGCACATATAGTTGTAGTCCCCACTAAAACAATATTTGCTTAACTATCATTAAACTCTTAAATATTTGAATGATTTTTTTATAGGCATGTTTAAAACATCATATAAAATTTATTAACATGAGATGAATTAAATAATATGAATTTCCTAAATTGCAAAATTTTAAGATAAAAGTAACGAAAATCATAATTTATAAATTAAATTTTGAGCTCATTTGTTTTCTAGATGAACTTTTTATGACATTCTAAACATACATGTGAAAAAATCATTTAAAATTACATATTGATTTACGGGTAGAACTAAAAATGAGTGTGTAATAAATTTTTATGAACTAGTTTTTTAATAAATAATAAAAAGATACTAAACTTAAAAGATCATCATTTTATAAGGATCAAAAACATATTTAATCCTTATTTTTTGTGTTTTAATTAGTGGACTTGAGCATGCTGCATTTTCTTTTTTGCATATTAATTCTCAATTGCTTTTATATATCATAATATCATATTCCTCAATTCCCTTAATTCTTTCAACACCCTTGAATTTTTAATATATAAACACTATCTCTGGCCACGTGAGGGGATCTACACCATGCAATTTGGTTTACTTTATGCAACAACCAAATCGAAGATCAAAGAGTTCACCAAAAAGAAAAACACGAAGATCAAAGAAAATTTATGTAATTTTTTGTATATTATATTAATCCTTTTACTTTTAGGAGAATAGAGTTCTAATAATTTAGAATTTGACTACAAAATAAATAAAATTTGACTATGAAATTATTTTAAGAATCAACCTTAGATTCTTTCAAAATTTGTCTTTAGATCAAATTTATTAACCATTAAAGTCAACTATCTTAATTAAAATTTATATTATTTTTTATGTATGCGTACTTACTTTCTTTTTTATTTAATAATTTATATTCTTTTTTATGTATGTATGAGTTAATAGTTATTCCTTAAAGATATCATCTAAAGAGTAAACAAATTTCAAAACTCAAACTTTTCACATTTAAAATACGTGAATCTAACTACAAAATATTGGAAGAACATTGAATGTGACTTTGTGACTTTTACAATAATCAATTTGGCCTTTGTTAATTAATGTTCTTATCTTGCAATTTTTGGGCCATGTCCCATGAAATCTGATGACTGTATGTAGATTGTAGTTTATCTGTTTTTTTGGTGAGAGAGATATAATTCCATTGATAAATTCAAAGTATAGATTCACATAGAGTTCATAAGGATTAATCCATATTTTACATATTAGAAGATAGAATAATAGAGATCAAGAGAGGCAATAGGAATTAAAAAGTTAAACTAATCACTTTCTTGATCATTTTGAAAAATCCATTGTTGTTTTTATTTCGTTTTTTAATAAAAATTAAGGTATATTACAATTACAAAAGTGTAAAGACCAACATAATTACATGATGTAGTAATAGTAGTTAGTGTATCAATTCTTGAATAGCTTTTTCAAAATAAAATAAAATAAAATAAAGTCATTTTTGGCAATTACACGTTCAAAATGGAACCAATGTTAATTCAAAAAACATAAAATGATAAGAATCAATTTAGTTTGCATATATTCAAATATAAATTAATTTATATTCAATTAATTTTAATTAACATCAATTCTCTAAAACGTAGTTTATCAAACTTAATTCTTGCCACCTACAAACTTAAAAATGCATGTAGTCATTTATGAACTCATCACTGATGTCCAAAAAAGGGAAGCAGCACTCAACTCTATTTTTGGGGCTTCACCCAAACAAATTCTATTTTCGGGCTCTTTATAGATAGAGCCATCATTATTTGCAAAAAAAAATTATCCTCTCACTCCTACATTTAACTCTTCACCCCTATAAATAATTTCTTTTTCCAATTTTATCTTTTCGGTAGTTTGACTTCACTCCTACAAAACAATTACAGCCGGAACACTTTAAAAATATTCCTGTAAGGTACTACCAACCCATTCTCCATGCCTATTTCTGCCCGAGGAGCATGAACCAACTTACAACAAGTGCCACCACCATCTAAACAAAAACAAACTTCACTTGTAATGACAGACAAAGATGTCACTAAAACTTCAAGATGTGTGCATAATAATAGTTTTGACGGGAACCGGAACACTTTTCAAACTATTCTGGTTCATATGTTCATACCGGATTAATTGTTTGACAATTTCAGTTCATATGTTTATACTTTCGAAGAAATTGACTTGTAGTGACAGACACAAGTGTCACTAAATATCCTTAACTCGTTTTTAGGGATGGCAACGGGTTGGGTCAGACGCGGATTTGACACTACCCAAACCCGAAATATTGGGTAAACCCAAACCGAAAGGGGCTTTCGGATGGCAAAATAACACTAAAACCCGAACCCAAACCAGAACTTACATTAATAAAAGTAAAAAAAATACGGAAAAGTTCAACGAAATTACGGTATACAATATGCTAACATTGTTTTCAACATTAAAATAAGGATGAAAAATATTCTACAACGTTAAAATAGTCTACAACATACTAAGATAAGAGAGATAATTATATAATTTAATATATAATGGGTGTGGTTTCGGGTTTCGGTGTGGGTTTGACACTACCTAAACCCGATATATCAGGTGTCACCCGAACCCAAACCCAGTCAACTCGGATTTTACCCGTAGATTCGGGTTCGGATTCGAGTGGGGCCCGCGGGTTTGGGTGCTTTTGTCATTCGTAACTCGTTTGTCTGCATATTTAGTGACACTTTTATCTGTCACTAAAAGTAAAAATTCTTGTAATTTGATATGAATACACCGAAATGTTTTATATGTGTTCCAGTATGAATATATGACCGGATTACTTTGAAAAATTATTCCGGTTCACATCAGATATAGTTATGTGTATATATTTAGAAATTTTAATGACACTTGTATCTGTCACTATAAGTCAAATATGACTTTTAGTGACGCTTGTGTTTGTCATTACAAGTCAATTTTTTTTAAAGAATGAACATATGAACGGATTTTTTACCCAATTGATCCGATATGAACATATGAACCGGAATATTAAAGATGTGTAAAATATAAAATATATCAAAATATTTAAATTTGTCAATATATAACAATACAATTATTCTCTCTATCTCAAAACTTTAGTCTTTTTAGAGTTTCGCACTTAGATTAAGAAATAATAGAGATTGGTAAGTTAATTTTTTTTTTATCTTTACTTTATCAAGATGGAGATAAATTATTTAATGATTGTTTTACTTTTTGTAAAAATACAAATTGTAAAATCTATAAAGTTTTGGGACGAAGTGAATATTATACTCCTTTAGGAAGTATTCAAAATAGTTTGATTTTAAGATGGACGTAGTCATTTATAAACTCATCATTATTGTACAAGAAAAGAAAGAGAAAAAATCCAACGCTTAACTCTATTTTGCGCCTTTTCTAGAAAATACTCAAATATTGGGCTGTTTATAGATCCAGATCATTATTTGTATTATTATAGGTCCATCATTATTAATTGTTTTGTGCAAAAAGCTACTCCTACAAGCCTCATGTACAACATGATGAATTTAATAAAAGCTACTCCTAAAAAAAATTGATCCCCTTTTTGTTAAAGTTCATTCAATAAAATACTAGTTTAAAATAATTTTTTTGAAAATTTAAACTTTCATATAATAATATTTAAGATAATGGTTATCAACAATAAAATAAATTTTTTTATGCATGTAATCTTATAAAGTTGACAAATAGTTCTTTGATTCATAAAAATACTTGTTAAATTAATGGCTTAAAAAATAAAATATATCAAAATATTTAAATTTGTTAATATATATCATAGAAGATGTGTCAAAAATAAAATAACAAAAGAATTATTCTCTCTATCTCAAAACTTTTTTGGTCTTTTTAAAATTTCGCACTTAGATTAAGAAATAATAGAGATTAATAAGTTAAGTTTTTTTTTCTACCTTTACTTTATTAAGATGAAGAAAAATTATTTAATAAATATTTTAATTTTTGTGAAAATACAAATTGTAAAACCTATAAAGTTTTGGGACGAAGTGATTCAAGTGAATATTATATTCAGAAAGTATTCAAAATAGTTTGATTTTAAGATGGACGTAGTCATTTATAAACTCATCATTATTGTACATGAAAAGAAAGAAAAAAAAAACCAACGCTTAACTTTTTTTTGGGCCTTTTCCAAAAAAATATTCAAATATTGGGCTGTTTATAGATCCAGATCATTATTTGTATTATTATAGGTCCATCATTATTAATTGTTTTATGCAAAAAGCTACTCCTACAAGCATCATGTACAACATGATGAATTTAATAAAAGCTACTCCTAAATAAAATATTAAATACAAACAATGAATATTGAAATTAAAAATTAAAAGCTACTCATCTTTGTTTTTTACAATAAAAGCTATTGATCTATACAAGCCTAAGTACAACATGGTAAATTTTTAATGGTTCATGGTAACCCATTTCCTTAGACACTAATTAAAGAAACTATAAAAAAAGAAAATTTTAAAATAAAAATAACACTTTTTTAAATTTTGAGAAGTTGACCGTACAAACTCTAATGTCTTTTTTTTTTTTTTTGACTAAGAACTCTAATGTCGTATTATTATATATTTGCTCCTGTCCCACTATTTAACATTTCCCAATTTTAATTTAATAAAAGGATGCATGCGTGTAGCACAAAACAATTTCTTGATCTGACATTAATCTAATAATTGATCCAGATCAGAACTACGTACATCACTCACTGCTCAGAATAGAACATAACATATCAATTCACACAACAATTTGGATTTGGAGTGGATACTTGGTAAAGTACACATACAAAGGAAACGTAGGAATCAAGAAAATAATGTTATTATGTGACGCAAATACTACTCCATAAACAGCATGATGAATTCAGTGACAATTTATAGCTACGTGCAAAATTTAACTAAATATCTGAAATTTAGATACATCTCACGTGTTCTTCTTATGATTACGCTTCATATTGAATACTGTATTAGGAGGAGTAGTATTATATTAAATAAATAATTGTAATAATACTATACTGCAACTGATAATATTGACATTGTCATATTGAATAGTGAATATCTTCGTTTGGATTTAAACATAAGATTTTTAGAAGATAATTTAAACAAAAATTTATAAGTAGAAATATTTATTATCTTACGAGTCGGTTTTATAAAAAGATCTAACTCTATCATAGTTTTCTCCGATTTGTTAGACTTCATGCTATTAATTTTCTGCGATTATATCATACATACAATTTACACAACATATTAAATAACCCAGTAGTGTTAAACATGAGGAGTGGTTGAGAGTTTCATATTAAATATGAGATAACATGAACATGAATTTTTAAGAGTGTGTGCGCGAATATTGGTATCATCTCTCTTTGAAATAGATAGTAAAAAAAATACTATAAGTAAATAATTGAATATGAAGATAAATGTCAATGCAATAATGGCAAGAAGGGGACATAGGATACCATATATTTAAGCATTGTTATTGTCACTATATGGAAATATACATAGGAAGAAGGTAGAGATATATCGTTCATGCATGCGGGTCTTGAGGAAGAAGATGACCATTGACCAATCAGATGTGACAATGACAAATACCTTTCTCAGTCTTTTAATCAATGCCTTTGAATTTAGGTGCCAATGCTAGATTGGTTTATAGTTGGATCTTGCTAGGGTAGTTTTTTGTTTCTACCAAATCTTTTGTTTATAATGATAATGATATAATGATAAATTTTTAAAAGAAGATTAATTTGTCTTATACAATGGATACAAGTCTTTTTTTAAGGATATAAGTTTATTTTTTTCGTTTCAAATTAAATGTTGTTTTAGTCTAAAATTTATGTTATAAAGTGTTGTTTTTAATTTTCAAAACTAATATTTTTTTATTTTACTTTCTAATTATTATTTTACAAATCACTTTTGTAAAGAGACCTAACACTATTTTACTTAGCATGTGGACTTCAGGCTATTACTTTAAATTTGGTTCCTTATTTTACAATTTTACTTTCTAATTAATATCTTTGTTAGTATAAAAATTTGATGTAGGAACCAAAACTGTTGATTTTAAAATAGGAAACCTATTTTAAAATTAAATGAAAATAAGAAGATCAAAATTGTAATTAAATCTTAGTGTATGTGTGAAAGAGTTCTCAAAAACTCTTTCTAAATTTTTATAAATTAAAAAAGAAAATATGTTAGGAAGTCCTCATTTCAAAAATTATTTTTAAAATCTATTTTTAATTTTATAGTTTTAAAAATTAAAAAACAGAAACAACTTTCACGCATACTAATTTTGAAAACTAATTTATAAAATACATTTAAAAATGAAAAGGAAAAATTATTTCAAACAGATTTTTAATCTTTTGAGTTAATGCTTCCAACTATTTATGTGAGTTTTTGATTTTTTTTTTCAGTGTAATATTTTATTTAACAATTACACACTTGTAATTGGAAAAGTCTTTGTTTTTAGTCCATGGTAGTACTTGGTGGCATTTTTTGGTGAGAAAAAGAAAACTCGCTCAATAGTATATGATTTTTGCAATACCTCCTGTAAATTTATTTTTTTGAGAATCTTCTCTTGTAATATTTGAATTTTTACAATATTCCTTGAACTTTTTCAACCATTATATTTTGCAGGTTTTTTTTTGCAGCGATTTAAAATCCTCGCTAAAATTATATTTTGCGGGGGTTTTTAGCGGCGGTTCTGTTTTGCGGGGGTTATATTATGGTTGAATGTGTGTCCAGGGGATATTGCAAAAAATCAAACATTACAGAGAGTATTCTCAAAAAAATAATTTACATGGGGACATTGCAAAAATCATGTACTTTACAAGAAGATATTGACCTATTAACCATATATTTTAACAGCAGGTAAAAGTGTTATTAACCCTAGTTATTTTGTTAGCCTTGTTAGAGGCCTTGCACAAAGGATCGTTATACCATCAATTTAATATTTTGTTCGGGAGTACCTTACCACAATTTTTGAGGCATGTTACCTCACTACATGGTACTCCAAATTGATGTCATTACTAAAATAGTGCTAAGCATGGCACAGATAAAAAGTTAGTGGTTGAAGTTGTAACCCATTGTGAATCACATTTACAACCTTTCATGTAGGCCAACTTAACAATACACAAGTCCAAAAGAGCCATCATCATGCTAGTGACCACAATATTTATATCATTCTATTTTCATATTCTGGCGTGCAAGAAAAAATAACTGTAGAAATAGGGCCCTTTTATTTTCCTTGTTTCTTTGTTTGTCTCTAATTAGAAAAATCAGTTTCCTTGTTACTCTTAAGGTTTTCTATTTCATGAAAATGGGAAAAATTGTTTGAGTTTTTAATAATTTGTGTATTACAATTATTAAGCGGATGAGTACGTAGTAACTTCTAAATCTAATGTGTGCATTGTTCACCATCACTCAAAATTTAAAGTTTGATTTTCCAATTGTCAATATATAGTGGTTGGTAGATCTAGTTTAGTTTAGACATTTCGTTTACATTACTAGTTGTAAATAAGGTTAACTTCACTAAAAAATAAAGTTGTATAGTGACCGGTTTAGAAACTGGAAAATGTTAAATTGACTATTCACATTACGAATATTTCACAACTAGGTTCTAAATTGGTCCAAAATTATATTACTTCTGGTTTTATATATAAGAAATATTTTACTTTTTAGATCATTATAAAATGGATATATTTGGACAATATTATTGTCTAGATACATCTATTTTACAATGAGTCTAAAAAGTCAAAAGTTTCTTATATATAAGATCAAAGGGAGTACTTAGAAGTCCTCGAATTAGTGATTGACGAATTCTGATCCCTAATTTTAGATGAAAAAACACAATCTGACCTTTTGTTGTGCATGAAGAATGGCGTTGTGTTTGTGAAAAGTTAACATGTTTGCAAATTCTGTTTTGAGTAACCCTCACATGAACAAAGTTGGGAACTCACATATGTAAAGTTATAATTAGCGTGCTTTCAATCCTTTGTAATTTATAATTTGCGTATACGATATTGGCGAATGAATTATCTTAAATAAGTGTAATTTCCACTTAAAAGTGTAATCTCTCACTCTTCAATAGGAGAGAAAATCACATGACATATATACGTCGTTTTGACAATATCACACAAATTAAGGAATGTAAGTATTTTTGTATGAAAAGAGAAATTATGAATTAATTTATAAAATTATCTTTCATTAATGATATTGGAAAGATCAATTATAGAATCGAAAGAAGAAAAAAAAATAATTAGGTATATGTTTAAGAGGAAAAAGAGAATTAAATATTTCATTGGTAATGTTAAACGAAATATATTTTAGTACAAATTTTTTTCTCAAAATGACATATATTTGTATACAATAAAAAAATTATATTGTTTCAACAAAAAATATTATACGAAATTTAGTCAATAAAATAAAATAGGAGGGAAGGTATAATAGGCAAAATATAACCTAAATTGTCAAAACGACAAGTAAAAAAGAACAAATATTTTTTTCTAAAACAACGAGTAAAAAGGAACGAAGGTAGTATATACCAATGTGAAGACTTTATATCTCATCCATTACATGTGACTCTATGAGATGTGTGTAGAGCTGTCAAAAAATGGGTCAAGCCGACGGGCCGATCATTTAGCCCACGAAAAATGGGTCGTTGAAACTTCACTAAATCACTATTCACTAATTTATTCCTAGAATCTCTTATTTTATTTCAGCGACTAGTGACTTAGTGAAATTTCGCAAATAAATTAATAAATCGACAGTCTTTAATATTTAGAGATTAGATCGCTAACTCATTTAGTGGCCAATTTAATGAATGATTTCAAAATTTCATTGTCAAAAGTGGTTGATACAACGACTAAATAATTTGGTGACTAAACAACGAAATTTTAGCAGTGCTACTACTCAATGTTTTGACAATCAAATTAGTCATCGACTTGATAGAATAAAATAGTCACAAATTCATTAGTCGAAATGTCGAATCATTGCATCACTAATTAACCCACAAAATTGAACCAGATTAAACAAATAGTTCAGTTGTATAACCCATCAATAATTTTCCGAAATACCAAAAAAAAAAACCAATCAATATAGTTTTTTTTGCATATTTATATCATTCCAACTCAAATTAACATAATTAATTTTAAAGTGAGTCCACAAAATTAATCTTATAATATAATTAAGGTACTTTTTTTCTTTTCCAAAAAGTCTTGATACACTTCAAATGCAAGTACATGTTTACGTACATGGAGTTAACTTTCTTCACAGTCAGCACAAAAGACAATATATACACCAAAAGTGCAAGATTACACACGCACACATTGAAAACCTTGTTTTGTTTAATATCTTTAGTACAAATGTTTCTTTTATGATTTCATATTCTTGATTAAATGACCACCCTTAATGGCATATTATTAATTAATGTTGTTTTCTTTTTTAAATCCAGCAATATGCACGAGTGGTTTGCATGAACGAATACTAATATGGATATCAAATTGTATATATTTTTTGGTTTTGATTTTTAGGCCGAATAGGAGGTCATGTTAATGTCTTATTCTCTGATTAGTGTAATAAACTCTTAGAATGCCTTAATAGTTTTTAAGGGGTTGTGGTGATAATTTGTAAGGGTTGAGTATCCACTGTACTCTTTATAAATCATTTCTTTGTTTGCTTATAAAAAAAACGAATAATAATAATATTCATCAGAATTGTAGTGACTTATCATGATTTTGTAGAAGCTACGATTTATATAATTTTTAGAAATCACCGTGAATCACCGTGATTAGAGCTGTAAAAAATGAGTCAAGTTGATGGGTCGGCACATTAGCCCATAGATTTGGGCGGACCGAGCTTCAAAAAAGTTAGTACAAATACACCCGGATTTTTTTTTTTATCCAACCCCAAGAAGCCCTCCAGATGATTGAGCCAGGATAGTCATCGGGCTTCGAGCCGGTCTATTATCTAAAAATTTATATTTACCTAAAACTTTAATAAATAAAAAATTATAATTTATTAATAATGTGAAAATTATTTACATCTACATACAATTATATTTCAATAAAAATAATAATTATAAAGAATAATATATCAAAGTCACTTTAAAAAAGATTAAATAAACCAAAAAAATAAAATAAATTAGGTCAGGCAAATCCTAAAACTCATTCGATTAGGTCGGGCTCATGCATAATCAGACCGAGTTCGTTAAAGCATAACCCAATAAAAAATTAGTCGGATCAATCTGACCCTTGTAATTGTATAATGCAAAGCCTTACAGACCAAATTAAACCGACCTAACTCTAATTTCAACATATCTATTGAAATACTATCAAATATGCATTTTCTTGATCATTATATTTTTAAAATCACCTTGACAAAGAATTTTAGAAATCACTGAATGATCACGTTGTTGTTCGATGAAATTGGTAAAATGAGAAGTCACTTTTCATCTCAGAAAATGTAAATGACATCTGCACGTTCATTTACATCACTTCTGGCCTCTGGGCACAATAAACAGGTTATAGGCAGAATAGTGCAAAGGCATTTAAAACTCATAATTACATAAGTGAACCTTACTCAATTTTATTTTAATTTATTATTTCCAAAACTGAATACTACAAAAAATTTGAATAAGAAATAAAATTAGGGACAAAATAAAAAAAGAATATTAAGTACCATCTTTAATTCAGAGGTTTCTCATTGTGATTATTTTTATTTATTTTTTGACAAATTCCACTATGATTATCAAAAACTTTATATGTAATTTCTTCATTGTAATACTATAAATTTTTAAAATACATATTTATTCTGTTAGTAAAAAACACAAATTCTACTATATCGACACAAAATTAGTTAACAAATTTGGAAAATAAATCGGACAATTCTTACTATTTTTTTTTAATAATTCACCGCTTAAACAACATATTTTAATGAGGAAAATTGTGTTAAAACAAGTAATTTCCCCTGGTTATGTAATTTATAAATTTTGTGACAAGAGTATAAAAGAGATAGCATATATTTTGAATTTAATTAATATGTTCCGTCGGTGTACAATTATTTTACACATACATCTAATAATGTGTTGTCATATCAATTAATCATGAATATATGATGAATATATGATAACTCTTATATTTTTATATTTATTAATTGATGTGACAACACATCATTTGATACATGTGTAAAATAATCATATACTAATATGGTATACTAATTAAATTCATATTATTTTTCTTCAACTTTTATTAGTAGTGATTTTGTTTTTAAGTACTTCATTTGTACCAAAATATAAGTCGTTTTGACTATATTACATAAATTAAGAAATGCAATTAACGTTGTTTAGAAAAGTTAAATTATGAATTAGTTTACAAAATTACATTTTATTAATGGTATGAGAAAAATAAATTGTAGAATTGAAAGGAGAAATAAAAACAAATAGTTAATGGTATAATAGGAAAAAAAAGAATTATAATTATTTTATTGTTAATGTAAAATGACTTATATTTTACTAAAAAGGGAATATTGCCATTGTCTGAAAATATAAGGTATGTTTGGATAAATTACGAGAACTAAAAATGTTGATTGTGATAGTAAATGTGTTGTAAAATACATCAATAAACATCTGAACATACTTAAATTCGCTAAAAATGAAAATGATAAATCGGCGAACAAACTCACCGCATCCGAGTTAATAGCATAGAATGACCAAATAATAAAGCCTACAACTGATATGACAAAATATAAATGTTCGAAATAATAATGTTTCCGAATATGCAACGCTTATATAGTCATTGAATCTACTATGAAGTTGGATTAAAAAAATTTGAAAATTATCATACAAAGAAGAGAAATCAAACCAGCAAACACAGTACAAAGAGAGAAAATCAAACAACTCCACACTACTACAGGAGTAAAACAACATCGAAAAAAGAAATCTGAAAATTATTTATTTAAACAAAAAAAATTAAAAAACTAATCAAGAGAGGTGATTATTTTTTCTATAACCAACAACCAATAAAAATTGTTTCTACATCTTTCCATACAACTTTTTTCTAAAAAACATACTCTCAATCACTATATTTTACTTTTTCTTAATGAGTGTGATTTTTATTTTTTCTCTTACATTTCAGGACGGAGGGAGTATATTATAATTAAGAATATGATAGGAAAGAAATAATAAATACACCACCGATCCACATGCTTTATTTTTCTCGGCCGTTGTTTGATAGTCTTGGCGACACAACTATCTGATGTGTCTAAACAATGAGACTTGGTCCTTAAGTAGACTCTTCTTCAACATTTGAGTTATGGTCGAAACAATCAGAAATTGTTTCTCCCCTGCTTCTTATTACGACGGGTTAGTAGATAGACACATCAGGTAGAACAATAATAACTATTCTTGTACCATTCTAAATGTGGATGGAAGTTGTCTCAGTTCCCTTGTTCGAGCTGGATTTGGAGGCATTATTAGAAACTCATTTGATCATTATCTTGCAGGTTTCTCAAGCTTCATTCATAGGTCTTCATATATTTTACTTGCAGAACTGACTGTCTACAAAGGTCTCTAGCTAAAGACATGAGTTTTGATGAACTTGTCTGCTATTCTGACTCTTTACACAGTGTCAACCTTATCAAAGGTCCACGTGTTAAGTATCATATTCATGATGTGCTGATCCATGAGATAAAGGAACTTCTCGCTCAAACCAATGTCTCTCTTTATCAAACACTCATAGAAGGGAACCAATGTGCAGACTTCGTCGCAGATGCTGACTTTTTGACTCACACCTCTCCTCCAGAAGGCATTCGTGATCTTCTTAAGAATGACGTAATGAGAACATTATTTCCTCGTGATTAGTATTTCTTTCTAGTTTACCTTTTTCTTTTTTTTTAGCTTCTTTAATCTTTACCAAAACAAAAAAAAGAAATAATAAATAGAGTTAAAAATTTTAAAAAGATTTTATAAAATAGGACGTATAAATATCGAAAGAAAAAAATTACTCCTCCGTTCTATTATATAAAAGAAAAATGTTTATTTTTGTTGTTCTAAAATATAAGATAAAACACAACACATTTATCTTTTTAAGAAAAATTTACTCTTTCTTTTATCTTTTTCATAACTAACAACTAGTCAAAATTGTTTTTACACATTTTCATGCAACTTTTTTATAAAATAATATACTTTATTTCAATCATTATATATTTTTTAAATAAATATAATTTTGTTTTACCTCTTGTAATATTATGATATAGGACGGAGGGATTATATTGTAGAACAGAGTTAGTAGTTAACAATTGACTAATTGGAGGCCCCAAAACTATAACACAAAAAAATTGTAATTATTAAGTTTTTTTCCTACTTCTAACACAATATGACAAAAGTATCATAATTTCTTCAATTATTTATAGTGAACAAGACAAATTAGTAGATATTTTTAAATAAGTAGTTGATCTGAACAAAAGTCTATTGAAGCATTGTAGGAATATGCATGAACATAAAATCCAATTAAAAAAATGAATGAGTGAGTCAAAGTTCTTGTGCTTAATTAATGGTGAATCAAAAGTGACAGGTATTTTGTGGTCATAGGAAGGAAGACCATGTGAGGCAGTTGCATTGCATACTGAGTTAATTTAAGAACCCATCAAAATCAACCTTGCCTGAATTTGTTGCCATTTAATACCATCACCTTCTTTTAATGCTAATGGATGAATGAGTATAAATTAAAGTACCTAGTCAAAAACTTATTTTAATTTCTAAACGTTAGTCAGTACAGTGATAATTGACGTTAAATTTATGGTAAGAAAATATTCATGCTCCATTAAAAACCCAACTTTAATCTTCCTTGCAACTCTCAAACGAGAGCAGCTTTGCTCCATTTTGCAAAGCTCCATTTCACTTCACATATCAATGGCCCACATACATTCATCACACAAGTGACACAACTAGTTGGTCACCCAACATAAAAAAAAAATATTCAAAGAAAGGAAAAGTATATAATTGTCTAATTATTTGTACATAGGAGTATTTTTTTTTCTTATATTTTCTCTTTATCGATGCTATTTGAGAAGTTATTTTTTCTCTCTATTGATAATTCTATTTAAGAAGTGTCAAACTTTAAATATGAATATTCCTACAAACTAATATTTAATCTTTAATCGCAAAATTGTGGGAGTTTAGTTTCTTCTCTCAGATACAACTCTCTTTAATTTAAATATTGATATGAATATCTCTTTAAACTTATAAAGACAAATATTAATGATTAATTTTTCAGAGAAGGAGAAAAATATTGGGAACGACGATGCAACCCATTTTCATTTCGTGGAAGTCCTCGATAGAGGAAAGGGTTGTGTGTATTATAAGCTCGTTTTGTTGTATGTTACTTGCACTTTTTTTTTTCTCATGAGCATCGGAGCATATAGCTTATTTTTACTAGTTTATTGTTTATTTTGACAAGCTAATATTCGATTAGTTAATTATAGCTTACCACTTTTTCTTTCAGTTTTATCCCATTATCTTACTTGAAAAAACATTAAATATTTAGCTAAGCTTATCATTTTTATGTCACTTCATATTAATAAACTAATTTAACCGTTAAAATAATCAAATAATACAAATTCAATCAACTAACTTATCAATCATAAATTAACATACTCCATTAGTCCCAAATTTTTAACCAAATACTCGGCCCTTCAGTCCTAAAATAAGTGTCACAATTGACAATTTTGCACTATACACATAATCTATTTTGACTATATTTTTTACTAATATATAAATGTAAATATTAACATTTAAGATATAGTTTGATTTGTCTCGATGAGTATTTTTAAAATATAAAAATTTTATAATTTTTAAAAATATATAATAATTAAAGATATTAACGATCAAAATTGTATGTCGACAAATATAAACTAATCAATTAAACACTTATTTTGAAGGGATAGCTGCTATTTTTTGAGAAACATAATCTAACCCTCCTTAACCATTTTTAACTCATACTACCAACTTAACAACCATCTGACATTTGCAATAGTTAACTTTTTCATAAATAGTGGTATTTTTCTTTCACAACAGTATTTGATTTTTCTTTGAGAAGACAATTTTCTTCCTCTACAGATTTTACATCAACATTCTTTGGTTTTAGATAAACCAAAATTAGTATCTATACAAAATAGGTCAAAATAGGATTTTGAATGAAACTTTAGTTTGTAGGTGAAGTACCCAAATTGTTTATGACACTCATAACTCTTCTCTCTCTCCTATTTAATCCTTCCTAAAGGGCAGACACTCCTAACTTCCTATCATATCCCTCTCATAGACAACTAGCAAGTGCATGTGAGAGAGACATAGCACTTTCCAATTTTCTATAAAAAAAATTTATTTCAATTTTAATTTCTTCATATATATTAAATTTTCATTTCATTTTAGACTAATTAAAAAAATCATGGAACAAAGAAAAAAGATCTTTGTTCATGTTGTGATTTTTTTTGTCATGGTTCTACTTAGAGGAAGTAGTAATGTTGTTGAAGCAAAAGGAGGGGGTGAAGAAGAAGATAGAATTTTGAAGCTTCCTGGTCAACCTAAGGTTTTGTTTAATCAATTTTCTGGCTATGTTACTGTTAATCATGTTGCTGGCAGAGCTCTTTTTTATTGGTTAACTGAAGCTCAACAAAATCCTCTCAACAAACCACTTGTTATTTGGCTTAATGGAGGTTAGTAATTTTAATACTAAATACACCCCCCTTCCCATTCTCTTTTATGTCTTTCTCACACACCAAATTTATTTTTATTTTAGCATTTTGAATTTGACTTATTATAATGTTAAGTGAAAGAAAATGCCATGATGAACTTTTTTATAAATTTTACCTGAATTTGAATTTTCGATACTTCTCCTAAAAATTAGAGGATTAAAGAAGAAAAAACATACTATCATGCAAATTTATTATTCTTTTGCTTTATGTAATTCTCTTGAAAAATTTGAGTGATACTATGTTATATGTTTTACAAATGTTTAAGAAATATATCATAAATTCACTGTTATATTGATTCTTTAATTATTTATTAGTCGTATGGTTTCTTCATTTGGTGTGTTAAGTCTTGATTACTTTTTTTTTGGTACATATCTTGATTTCTTTTCTTAATTGAGTAGTATCTAGACTTCAGCTAATAATAAATTAACTAATAGTACAGAAATGTAAACAATAATTCTTTATTAATTTCTCTAATTTTTAACTTAAGAGAAAATTTATATTATTTTAAAAATATATTGAATAATTAATGTATTTAATCTAAAAATACAATAATTACTTATTAGTTTACTACCGACATTCAAGTCAACAAAATAAGGAGATATCTTCTTTGACCCATTTTGAATATATTGGTCAGTGAAATCCTTGATGAGACGTTTTTGATTTTACTATTACCTTCTAGTAGTGTATAAAACTTCTTTGATTTGAAGTATCAAACGTAAACAAGAACATTTATTCTTTTTCGTGTGTTACACTATTTTTCACAGCTATTATTACCACACTACTATTGTAGCACTATACTCAATCTATAGGGAAAATTGTGAAAACGACCCTTATATTATAGGTAAAATTTGGTTAATAAAGTTAAACTTTTAAATTTAAATGAGATTAACAAGAGTAAATGTAATTAAGTTAATTTTATTATAATTGTTTAAGGAGGGAAGGGAGTATGTTATTAAGAAATTTAGAGGGTGGAGGTGATTACATTATTAGTATATTGTTATTATTACTAATATTGAAGGAAGAAAATAATGAAAAATTGAATTGGAGTAGAAATGCATTGAATATTTGTACTATTGAAATTTAAAATGACAAAAACAAAAGAAGTGTTTGTAGAGCCCACATTTGGTGGTTGGCATTGGATAGATAGGTTGAATTGAAATGATGACCAAACAAGTAAACAATGGATGGTACAAAGCAACTCAACTTACACACACAAGGCCACAGTGATTTGTTCTTGTCTTTCTTATTTTCTTTCTCTTCCATACTCATTTTTCTTTTAATTATTGTTTATATTTTAAAATCATCGTCATTTTAACAACAACAAAATTATTTTATAATTAATGTCATTTCCACTTTTTAATACATTATTTTTCAATTATACTTCTAATTATTACTATATACACTATTTTCAAAAAAATAAATCAATATAATAATTATTTTATTTTAGTAAACTTTCTTTTGCTATTATGGTTGCATTTCTAACTATATGTGCATTTCTTGTTATATACGTGAAAACTTTATACTATGCTCATTTTGAAAATGGAGTAAGCATAAAATATAGTATATCTTTTGTAAAATTACAATGAATTACCGTAGTACCAAACATATATTTAATAAATTTGATTTTTATATATATTTTTCAATTAGTTTGGTTTATGTGATTTTTGTTAGAAATTTTAATTCATAAAATTATTATATACTATAAAAATGGTCATGCTAAACAGTATCTCAGGAGCACTTGTCAAGCATACCAAAGAAAATAATAAAAAAATTATTATTGAAAAGATAATTTTTTACTCTTTCAAAGAATTAAATGCATACATTTCGAGATAACTTTTTCATATTAATATTAATATAAAAAACACATTCATAGATGTTTTTATGATTTTCAAAACATTTAGGAATAAAAATATCTGGTTGATATGTGCCCTTAGAATTTTTTTAGAGCACATGTTAAAGAATATTAAGTGAGATTTTTTTGATTAAAAGAGATAATATTTTGACTTTTTTAAGTGTGAATTTTTTTCTTCTAATTTAGGACGAATCGGCGGCCACTGAGAGAATACATATTAAGATATCTAAACATAAGAATTTTATATTTTTTTCACCACCAATTTACGGTCTATTGCAGAGCCAACTAATCCGGTTTGGGATGAGTTCGTCTAGTGGTTTTGATCATAGGAAATTGAACCGTAGTTCATTCTATCAAGTTCAATATCAATCACTTATAGATCAATCAACACTTGTTTAAAAAATTTATACTCCATCCATCTTACAATAAGTGCCCCTTTTGAATTTTTTTCGTGTCAAATTTTTATCCTTTTAAAAGATAAAGACCATATTTGTTACTCTTTTTCCAACAAGCTACCTTATTTATTGCATTTTAACTTACCAAGTTAGTCTACTCTATTAACTATAATTAATAAAGGTATTTTAGTATATAAACTCATTTTATTATTGAAATCAACAAAATCAATTATTTTTTTAAAATGTCTAAAAAAACACCTATTATGAGATTGTACTACAAAATTTAATTTTAAGAAAAGGTTACGCACGCATGCACGTAATGCTTGAAAGCAACAAAAAACTAGCCTCATTAATTAGTAATCACCATCATAGATAGGGCCATTATTTTTTGAGGTTTTGTTATGCAACTTTTCAGCATGCATGGGTGAACCATCAATGCAACCCTATATTTAGTAGCATAGCTATAGTGCCATTGAAATGGTTACAACTTAACCATGCATTTAATTGAACTTTGATTTAGAATCCTATTCTAGTTTTCCTCTTTTATACCGTATCGTTAAAATCGGTTTTAAATATGTACAGTTAAGAAGTTGTTATGTTGCATTTAATGGCAATGACAACATATTAAAGTCCTACCGACTACATATAAAAAGAAAATATTACTACTATGACAAGACAAATATTGAAGAGTTAAATGTAGAATTAATTATTTTTTTGACCAAATGTAGAAATATATTTTTGAAAAATTTATAAATTACTATTTTTTGTATTATTTGATTTAAAAGAATTATATTTAGATAATTATTTATCATATAAGTTTAAAACAAACGCTTCACGGCCTTAATAAACACTACATTACATGTTTTAAAAATAAAAAGATGATTTTTTGTTATTCAACTTGTTCCTAGTAGTATAAACTTGTTTTATGAATTACTCTTAGAAAATAAAAACATTATTAAAAAGAAAACTTGGGGTGAGTAATTTTATAAGTTAAAAATACCTTTTTTTTGTTACATTAGAAACTAGGGTTAAATATATTTTTAGACCCTAAAAACATCTGACTCTTCTACTTTTAGTCCTTCTAAAATTTTTTCCTACTTTTTGGTCCTCCAAATATTTTCGATCATGATTTTTGGTCCCTGCTTTTCATTCAACTATGTGTACGATTCAAATTTTTTAACGAAGTTTTGTGATCATATTTGTAATATTATAAAAATTACTCAAAACAAAATTCATAATTTTTTAACAAATGATAAATTAACTATGGATTTTTAAGCCCAAACACTTCAAAAATTCATATTTAATTCATCACTAATTAAAAAAATTTAAATTTTGCAAATCAATTCAATTTTTAATATACTAAACATTACTGCAATACATAACTCTAAATTTTAATTAGTATACATGAGTTGACTTAAATGTAGGGACTAAAACTCATTTTAGAGAATTTTGTAGGGACCAAAAAGTGGGAAAAAAAATTTAAAGGGACTAAAAGTAGAAGAGTCGGATGTTTATAAAGACTAAAAACATATTTAACCCTAAAAACTAAATACATCGTTTACTCATAAAAAGTATATAGTATTATTTTCTTTTTCCTACATATGATACTTTTGAGTGCATATTATTTCATTTTTCTTACCACAAAAAGATAAATTGATCTCGCCAAAAATTGCTCTTTGGATCTTCCTCTACACAACTCATATGTCCCACAACTCTTACCACACATGAGTTAGCCTACGGCGACAAGCAGGCAAGAGTATTGACAATAAGAATCATAATTTTGACTAAATGACGCTATTTACTTATCTTGTTTTGACTGTATGTTTTTCATAATTTATAGATGAAATATTAGCATATAAAATCTTGTTTGATTTGTTTTGATGAGTATTTTCTAAATATCAAATTTTTATAATTTTTACTAATGCACAATTAAAAAAATTAATTATCAAAATTATACATTGACGAACGTACAGTAATCAAAATAAATCTTATTATTTGAGACATGTTTTTTATACATGACTTTTCAAAAATGGAATCTCAAAACCTCCTACACTTTTTCGGTAAGTGATTATCTAAAGAGAGACATGATAGGAAAGTCAATCTCTACTAACAAATTATACTAGGATAGTTGGTACTCCATCCGTCCCGAAATATAAGAGAAAAAACAAAAATCACACTTATTAAGAAAAAGTAAAATATAATGATTGGAAGTATATTTTTTTGAAAAAAGTTGTATGGAAAGATGTAAAAGCAATTTTTATTGGTTGTTGGTTATAGAAAATAAACTTTTTTTGAAAAAATAAATGTTTGAACCTTTTCTCTTACATTTTGAGACAAAAAAATTGAGTTTTTTTCTCTTACATTTTGGAACGGAGGGAGTAATTAGTGAACACAAAATTGTTCGGTCAATGATCTTTATTGTGTACAAGGTTGCACATGTTACAAAATTATTTTTAATAAAAATAATTCACTTTTATGTACACCTTTAGAAATAGAGGGGTTTCAAATACTACTCTGATCTCAAATGTAAGCAAATTTTGGTCAATGAAAGTTGATGTATCTGATAATCAATTCGATCCAGATACATCAACTTTTTTTGACCAAAATTTACTTACATTTGAGACCAGAGGGAGTATCCTTTAAACATATCTTCAAAGAGGTGAATGTAATTTCTCCAACATATAAAAATGATTTGTGTTTGTTTAAATATATGTTAATAAAAAAAATTCTATGTATTCCCTTCTCTTTTATTTTAATTTTGTTTTTGAATTATTTACAATGTTTATTGCAAGGAAAATTATTTTTAAGGTGTGTGTGATTTTGTGGATAATTAGGTCCAGGTTGTTCATCAGTGGCATATGGAGCATCTGAAGAGATTGGCCCATTTAGATTAAACAAAACAACTTCTGGGCTTTACATTAACAAGTTTGCATGGAATACAGTGGCTAATCTTTTATTCTTAGAAGCTCCGGCTGGTGTCGGTTTCTCCTACACTAACCGCTCTTCTGACCTCCTTGACACTGGCGACCGCCGCACTGGTAGGGTCTACTATACTCCCTTTCACATTAATTTCCACCATCATTCATGGTTCATGCATACATATCAATTATTTTCAAAGTAGGGAACATTGATGATGTTTGTTTTTGGTAGGACATAGAAAATGATAAGATGAGGTTGTAATTGCTAAATTATTGTCGAGGCCTAAGACGAATTTTAAAATAAGATATTTTTAAAATACATTTTTTTTTAATGACAAATATTATTAAGCAACTCTAGAATAAGGGGTACAAGAAGAGCAAAAAAGCAAAAGAAAATAAATGTGAGAGCAAGAGCGAGCCAATAAAGCTCCCTTACTAACACCCCAACACCGGCCGAAACTAGGAACAAAACAAAAATACCCCTAGTACTTATCCAAACCTCAAACACATCTAAAACCACCATTTGAACTATAAATCAACGGAATAGATACCTCTTAATATTTTAATTTAAATAAAATGACTGCATTTTGTTTAAATTTATTTTGTTTCATTTAGATGTTTTAGTATTATGGAAGATTAAAGTTCCAACACAAAATTTTCAACTTATTTGTCATAAGTTGTAAAATTTCAATCACTAAACTAATTGAAAGAAAGAAAAATGCATTATCCTTAGACCGACCCTACTTTACCTTGTCAATGGACTAGGTTCACCAATTTTAGTTTACTACTTATAACACCATTATGAGTATTAATTACTAGTTGATGTGTGTCCTAAACATACTATAATTGCAAATTGACAAGTGATATAACAATATGGGCAATTTTCTTGGTGGTCCTAACTTCATCACATAATAATTTATGTATTGACCGACATGAATACTGGCTTGTAAGTGGACACTACTCACACATATTGTACTTAGAGCACTCACATCATGAGTACCAAAAGAAAGGAAAAAGATCATTGAACCAACGTGATTCTTATTAAAAAAAAATCCCTAGATTGTTTTCAACCTTACTTGTTTGTGTTAATTATAAGGACTAAAAATAAGTAGAATATTATAGGCAAAATTATATTAGTGGTTCTTTATCTTATTTATTTATTTATTTATTTATAACATTTTGGTTTTTTATTTTTGTTTTATACAAATTGATTATTTATCTAATCATTTATTAACACTTTGGTCAATATCTTTGTTTTGTATCAAATTGATCCTTTATTTTTCTTACTTGTAACATTTTAATGTATTTTCTTATTTTTTATTAAAAAAACTGATGTGGCCATTAATAAATTGATGAGAAAATATACTAAAGTGTTACAAATAAGAAAAATAAATGACCAATTTGATACAAAACAAAGATACAAGATTAAAGTGTTACAAACAAGAAAGATAAAGAATCATTTTGTTACAAAACAAATATAAATGATCAAAATAAATAAGATAAAATGACCTCTAATGTAATTTTGCCTAATACTATAAGAAAGTCTAAGTTATCACTGAAAACTTGTCAAGAAGAAAAAGTTATGAATGAAAATTAGAGATAAAAAATTGGATACATCTCTAATTAATGTTAAAGATACTAAAACTATATATACTTTTATTTGAGGTATCTAATTTATAATCCATTCTTTTTCAGTAATGAAAATTTTGTAGAAACTAAAGTTGAAGAATGATCGAAATTTTTTAAAAGATAAAAGGCATAATTTAACTACATATGTAATTACAATATGGTTGTTTTTCTTTGCATATAGTATAAATTAATAAATACAAAACATATTTTTCCAAAGGTACTAATTATGAATTGTGTATTTCTTAATTGTTTGTTCAGCCAAGGACTCACTAGAATTTGTGATCCAGTGGCTAGAAAGATTCCCACGTTACAAGAATAGGGAACTTTATATAACAGGAGAGAGCTATGCAGGACATTATGTCCCTCAATTAGCTAAGGAAATCATGACATATAACATAAAAGCCAAGCAACCCATCAATCTCAAGGGCATAATGGTAAACATCTACCTTCTTTCAATATTTAATTGATCTATGTAAAATTTGAAATTTATCAATCCTCTTCGGATATTGGTCACCATTGATTTCAAATCAGACAATTCACTATATATGTAGATTTAAAAAAAAGTTAAGTTAAATTTAAAACATTGTTATTAAATTGTGCAATTTTATTTCAACTATCATTGATATAATGACCACATGAATCAAGTGCGGAGGGAGAGGGGTTATTGTCCCCAATTTTCAAGTTCTTAGAAGAGTTTCTTGTTATGCGGCAATGTTAAAACTTTTAAGGAGAATTTATCATCTACTTTTCAAAAGCTAAAATTTTAAAGATTAGTCTTTACAACTGTGCGTGATGAATACCGAATTTTAAAAAAAGAAATTAGTGTTTTGTTAATAGTACCTTAAATTTTGGTTCATGACTTTGCCACATGCATGTGTGAAGGAGGATATCTTATACACTTTTTATTTATTCAATATCTTATACACATTGGACAAAGAGAAATTTGGAATCTTTATACTATATAAATAAATTGGGCAAAATAAATAATGATGATGATGATGTACCTTATGTTAATTTAACAAATGTAGGTTGGGAATGCAGTGACAGACAATTATTATGATAACTTAGGCACAGTGACATACTGGTGGAGCCATGCAATGATATCTGATCAAACATACAAACAACTTATTAGCACTTGTGATTTTCATCACCAGAAAGAATCTGATGAATGTGAATCTCTATATAGTTATGCCATGGATCAAGAATTTGGTAACATTGATCAGTACAATATCTATGCTCAGCCATGTAACAATTCTGATGGGAGTTTGTCCGGTACACGCCATGGCATTCGGTTCCCCCACCTTCCTCATTTGGTATACTTCCTATGTCTCGTCTCATGTGTTATGTTTGCGAAGTCTAATATTTGTTTATCTTGAAATAGATTTTATTTACTTTTCGGTCGAACTTCAGATTATCATATCCTTTTAAGTTTTCCTTACAAATAGACGTAACATGTGTTTGGATGAGCATTTAAAAAAACAAAACTGCAGTGAAAAATCACTTTTACGCAAAAACTACAAAAACCAGCCTCTAGTTCTCACAGTAGATAGGCTCTTAAACGTGAGTCTAAAGTGAGAAAACGTCAATCCAGACACATGCATAATAATCAATGATTTCTTCAATAGGAATAAATTGTTGTTTTTTTCTAATTGGTTAGTCAAAGAGAATTTTTTGCATAAATTGGTCTTATTATTTTACATGTATAATATATGCTACATTAATTTTGTATGAAGTGGTCTTATTATTTTTTTTATATAGAAAATTGGTCTTGTTATTATTATATTGATGAATTAGTCTAATGGAAATAAATTTTGTTTGTTCTTAATTAGGCATTTAGGAAAATGGCTGGTTATGATCCATGTACAGAAAAATATGCAGAGGTTTACTACAATAGGCCAGATGTTCAGAAAGCACTTCATGCTAACACAACTGGCATTCCATATAAGTGGACTGCTTGCAGGTGAATTATTTGATTTTCATGTCACAACAAGTTAAAGTTATAAAAGTGATTATTACTAATTTACTATTATTGTACATATTATAGATTTGTTGATAATTATTTTTTTTTATTTTTTTTATATACGGCACCTTTGGTTTGTAGCTTCTCTTTTTACCGGTATCTGCTCGTCTTGTGCTGATATTTGGTTTTATTAATAAAATATTTGCTATTCAAAAAAAAAAATTAATTAAGTTGATTTTCATTTGATATGCAGTGAAGTTTTGAATAGAAATTGGAATGATACAGATGTATCTGTTCTTCCACTTTATAGAGAGTTGATAGCTCATGGAGTAAGAGTTTGGGTGTTCAGGTTGGTTTTTCAAATGCACGTATGACTTTTCTCTGTTTGTATCATCCTGTTTTAGCTCAACTGACAATATTAATATTGTTAAGTCAGACGTTGTCACTTAGATTCAAATCCAGAATTTCACAGTTGCGAGTGTGTGAACTTCAGCGGTATTTATTACGTTGTACGTAGACTAAAAAAAACTAATTTGGCATGTAAAAATTAGACATAAAAAAACTTTGAATACTAGACTAGACTAGCAATGCCATATTGTTAAGGTGGACATTGTCACTCAGATTTGAATTCAGAACTTCACACTTGTGTGTGTGAGTTTCAATGATATTTGTTACGTTGTACGTAGACTAAAAAGAAAAACTTGGCATCCAAAAATTAGACATAAAAAAAGAAATATGTCTCTAATTTTGTCTCCAAAATGTTAGAAACATCAAATTAGATATTTATTATATTTTGTGTATATCTAATTTATGTTATGTTTGAAATTTGTCTTAATTCAGTGGGGATGTAGACTCAGTGGTTCCAGTTACAGCAACAAGATATGCACTTGCACAGCTTAAGTTGGCAACTAAAATACCATGGTATCCTTGGTATGTCAAACATCAGGTGAGTTCAATTCAATATTTTATCTTCTCCTATTATATATTGAAAAAATTAACACAATGTTCCTACCAATTGAACTATGTTCACAGGGACATTCTGCTAATGGATTTAATAGATAGCGTAGCACTTGATGTGAATTTAAGTAAACATTTATATGACTTTAAGTAGTTGACTTAGTTTATCAATTAAGGGACACTGAATAATTTTTAAACAAGAGGTTTAGGATCACACTAAAAATTACATAATTTTTGCTGAATTAGGTTCAACACAAGTTTTAAGATGATATCAGAATCTATTCAAGATATATTGTGCCACATTGTATGAGATAAAATCTTTAATTGAGTTTGGAGTCATCCGTTACTCTTTTTTGTTTGGTAGAAGAGTCATCCGTTACTCTATTGTCTGTACGAGCTAGTTTTATACGGATTGAGTTAGATTCAACCTAGATTCTAAAAGTTATATAAATGGAAAGACTCATTTGAGTTTTACATACTAAGAAAATTTCTATTTTTTGTGAAGGTTGGAGGTTGGACAGAGGTGTATGAAGGACTAACATTTGCCACAGTGAGAGGAGCTGGTCATGAAGTTCCACTATTCAAGCCAAGAGCAGCCCTTCAATTATTCAAATCATTCCTTGCAGGAAAGCCTCTTCCAAAAGCCCAAAAAATAGGAAAATAATTAAGAAGAGGTAGTTAATTGGGTAAAATGAAAAGAAAGATTGAAAAGAAAATGAAGGAAACAAGTGGAAAATTCCAATAGGTACTAATTAGTTTATGTTGTCATTAACTACTATTGTTCTAAACTATGGTGTTATGCCATTATATTTTTCTTTTAATTTTCAGCAAATTAACAAGGTAGAGGGGTTGGTGGAGTTAAAAAAAGCTATTGTCTATTCTAAATTGTGAAAATGTGTGTCTATTCTAAATGTGATTATAAGAGTTTAAGAGACCGAATAGATAAATTGGTATTTGGAATTGGAAATATTGGTTTTTTTTTTGTTATATTAAAAATATAAATTGTTTTTGTCATAAATTCATATATTCTTCAACTTTTACTATTTGAGTTATCTTACGGGGACAATTGTAAACATATGTTAAAATAGTCTTCTTCTTTTTTTGAAACATGGTTAAAATATTTTATTTTAACAAATTAGTAGATATATATCTGAAATTATAAAATGTCTTTCAAAATGTTTCATCCTTTGATTTATACCCACAATGCTACGAATAATCCAGATTGAAAATAATATGAACAAAAATAAGATTAATTGGAGAGAAAAACTCTTTATTTTCGATTCTTATGTAGTTGAATCCTCGAGAACCACAAGAATCCTTAGTTCCAACATGATTTGTCTAACGCAGCACATTTTGATGTTTTGCTATCGCTAGAGTTTGTGGCACACATTTTACGTTAATCTCGCATCAATTGCAATTCACTATGGATTCATTTGTTTGTAAACTTTATGTCATCTCAATGACAAATTTGTTAGTATAATTGCGATTGTTATGATGCATAAAAACATCTATAATTTATAAACAAAGTAGTCATAATAATGAAGTATCATTACTATTAAAATTAATAGAAATATCTGTTAATTAAGAAACATAGTATCCATAGAAAAGTACAGAGAAAACTATTAAACTCACAAAATAAAAAAACTATTTTGAGTTTTTGACCGATGATGTTTATAGTTTCCTAATAACCAATTTAGTTACTATTTACTTTTTAGTTTTTACACAGTCTTATCATTTTTGAAGAGAAATGTTATGTTACTTTGATTTTTTAGTTGTCCAACATCATATATTTTTTATAGTTGTCCAACATCAGTATTTAATTTATATAGTGTATATATGATTTTTTTTTTCTCTCTTCTAGTCACATCAATAATTATAAATGATGTATTTTGATACGGTATCAAATACGGTTGCCTAATTTTTAATGTTCAAATAATTAACACTAAATCTTTTTGAAAGATTAGTGTTTACATTTAGACTCCATTAGGATTTAGGGTACATAGTGACCTATTTAAAGTCATATGTTGTACTCCCTCCGTTTCAAAATGAGTGCCGCTTTAGCTCAAAAAATTTGTTTCAAAATGAGTGTCGTTTTTTGATTCTCAATGCAATATTTTTCAGTTCTATCATCTAAATACTACTTTATACACTGTTTCCAAGAAAACAAAGCAAAAAGTAGGCTTAATTTAGTAAAAGTACTATTACTTTTAACACAATGATTACATTCCTTAATATGTGTGAAAACACCACAAGCGACATTCATTTTGAAACGGAGAGTACAATATGTCTCTAGATGGATTTTGAATTGACATTTCACAAACAAAACAAAATTGGAATGGCTACTGTGCTACGAAGAAGAGACGTGGCTGACTTATTTTGTTTTAAGAATACTACTAGTTAATCATTATTAACAAAACATAAAGTATAATGGTTTGACAAGTTACGTTGATTCGTGATGTTCCTAAATCCTACTTTAATTTAATAAAATAATTGTAAGCAATTATGAAAGAATAACGACGAACTAACATGGACTCTTCGGGTGTTTGTGACACGACAAATGAAGGAAAACAAAATAAGGCAAACTATAATTTTAGTCCTCAAAAAATATTTCGTTGTCACATTCGTTTTTGAATATGTTGAAATAATAATACATCTTATTTTTTATTTTAGTGGTTTTGGTCATCAATTTTATATTTAGGTAGTCAATTTAATCCTCAAACATGTTTTTTGTTAATCAATTTAGTTGATAAAATTATAAAAAAAAAAGAGACATTAGAAACGTGTGTGCAATTTTAATACATTCAAAGACTAATATAACATCAAATTACATTTTTATGGATCAAAACAATAGTTTATCTGAAAAAATAGGTTTAGTGAGTCAAAAGCGAAACTGTGGTGGAACAAATTCTTGCAAACGGTTAATGAGCAAATTTAGAAGTAGATAGTGTTCAACAAGTTAAAATATAAATGCGTAAATCAAAAGTATAGTTTAGTAGGTAGAAATATTATATATTATATACAAAGTTTAAAATTCAAATTCTAATACACCCACTTATTTATCTTATTTAAATTTTATTATGTTTTTTTGTTAAATTGAATATCTTTGTTAAATTATATATATTGAATTATATATATGATATTAGTTATTTTCACCAAACATATCCTTAAATAGGTCTAGGCGTGTCGCCTCACACCTAATGCTAGTGGAAAATACGTCAACAATCGATCATTAAAACGTCTCTTCAATTCTTCATGTCATCATCTCTGCCCTAACACTCATTAAATACTAAAGATATCCATAATCATAAAGGTTAGCCATGTCACCAAAGTGCCACATTTCAAGAGGAAGTTCACAAAGTTGAACTTCCACTAAAACAAACATTTCTCTACAACGATGGATATTTGGTATGTTCTACTCCCATATTACAATTCACTCATACTGCACAATAGCAAAGATTTGGGGGAAATTGTTCCGGACTGAACCCATGTCCAAGTTGACAACTCAACTCTATATCATGAATCCATTCCAATTCACAAACACTAACATCTAGATGCCCGATGTGCGCTTGAAGAGTTCACTATAAATTTTAAATATCTTACGTAGACAATTCACTCTCCCACCTCATCTCATCCGTTAGATCCATCTAAACGACTACATGTGCTCCTCAATGAATTTCCTAGGACCAGTTTCAATCTTTATGTCTATTTAAGCATGGAGACTTTTGCTTCTAAGTTTATTCATACAAACTTTACTTTCACTTCATCCTAATCACATACTAATTAAAGTGTCAGAATACTAATCTATTTTACAAATACCTTCGCTACCACTTTAAACGCCTCTCACCATCATAACTATTGTTGGGGAAAATTCTTCAACGAAAAACAACAAACAAAGAATAAGAAGAGAATAAACTAAAAGAAAAGAAATTGAAGTGAATGAATTATTGAAAAATATATATGAGAAAAGTTATTTACAATGATCACATAACACATATTTATAAATGAAGTAAATGTGACAACTTCCTAAAATCTAGCTATCTAACAACTAACTAGAAACGTGACATAATTGTCTAAAAACCTAATACAGATAAACTAACAAACTGAAAACTAACATATATATGTAAGAAACATAACTACTTATACCTTCTGATACAACAACTTTTGATGTTACAACTTCTAATACTGCTGTTACTTCTAATACATCAACTTCTAATACTGAGTCGCTTCTCACACACCAGCTTCCAATAGAACAACTTGAATTATACATGTGAACCAAACACCATCACCATTGAAATTAATAGTTCTATTCTTGAGCCAAATACATTCAAATGTTTTTAAACTAAAAATTGACATGCTATTATATAGATTAAACTAAAACAGCCAATGAGAAAGCAAGGACCAATACGAGATATTCAAATTTTTAAAGGGTAGTTTGACACAAGTTGCAAACAAAACACTAACGTGAGTGAGATTGGTCATAGAAATCGCAGCCACACTATTATTTATTTATTTATTTTATATAAGGGTTAAATATATTTTTAGTCCCTATAAACATCTGATCTTTTTATTTTTAGTACTTCTAAAATTTTTTCCTAGTTTTTGATCTCTACAAAATTCTCTAACATGAATTTTGGTCCCTACTTTTAAGTCAACTCATGTATACTAATTAAAATTTGGAATTATGTATTGCAGTAATGTTTAGTATATTAAAAATCGAATTGATTTGCAAAATTTAAATTTTTTTAATTAGTGATGAATTAAATATGAATTTTTGAAGTGTTCGTGCTTAAAAATTCATAGTTAATTCATCATTTGTTAAAAAAATTATGAATTTTGGTTTGAGTAATTTTTATAATATTATAAACATGAATACAAAAATTCGTTAAAAAATTTGAATCATACACATAGTTGAGTGAAAAACAGGGACTAAAAACCATGATTAGAAATATTTTGAGGACCAAAAAATAAAAAAAAAATTTAGAGGAACTAAAAGTAGAAGAGTGAGATGTTTATAGAGACCAAAAATATATTTAACCCTTTATATAAATATATAACTAATATATTTTCTGATCTAAATTTTTTCCCTTATTTTTTTGATTCCCTTATTAAAAACTCCAAAAAGCTTTGTTTTTTACCTCTTCCTTTCTCATTTTCATTCATTCATTCATTCATTCAACACAACACAACACACAACAACATTTTTCTCTGTTACACAAAAAGTCAATAAAACTCCGTACAGTGCTTTTTTTTTTGGTTACTTATCTTGTCCTTACAGATCTTGCAGAAGATTCAATTCAAAAGTCAAAAAATTTCTTCATTGAAGTTGTTCCTGATTTCAAGGAGGTGAATATTATCTACTTGTTACTTGTTTTTTTCATCTGGGTTTGCAATTTTTGTGTTTATTTAGTGTTTTCTTTAATTGGGTTTGTTTTGTATGTATAAAAAAGTGATTTTTTTGTTTTACGCAGATATAATAAGGTTTTGCTTCTTACCCTATTGAAATTTTTGTTCTTGGATTTGATTGGTGGGTTTTACTAAGCTTGTTCTAGTAATTTCTAGTTCTGGGTTGTTTTGTAAATTGTTGTGGTGAAAGAAGTGTTTGGAATTGATTTTTGTGTGAAAAAGGTTTGAATTTGAAGCAGTTTTGGTGATTGTTGTTGTTTGAATTTGAAGTGATTTTGGTGATTGTTGTTTTTTGAAGAGTTGAAATTTTTTTCAATTTTTGTGTTTTGAAGAGGTGAAAAAGGTTTGAATTTGAAGTGATTTTTGGTATTGTTTTTTCGTTGTTGAAGAATTTGCTTCTCAATGGCTGTAAAGGAATCTGAGCAAATGATTCCTGAGTTAGGAAGAGAGGATAATTTAATTGCTGCAGCAAAGCATATTGTGATGGCTTTAGGTTCGAAGAAGAATCTTACGAGTGACGAAAAGAAGATTCTTGCTGATCTTGGATCGCAGTTGTCTTCGATGAACATTCAAAGTGAGAAGGAGGAAGGGAATATGGGGAAACGGGAGGATGATATCAACCAGGAAGAGGAGGTGGATGATGATGAGGAGGAGGAGGAGGAAGACAGTGTTGGTGCGATTGAAGAACGGATTGGTTTGATTCAGGAGAAAATAATGAAATGGGAGGAAGATCAGTCGATGATTTGGGATTTGGGACCTGAAGAAGCGTCTGAGTATTTGAATGCAGCTAACGATGCGCGCATATTGATTGAGAAGTTGGAGAGTATGCATTTAAGTAAAGAGGATCAAGAGTATAAGTTTTTGCAAAGGGCTTATAGTGTTCTTCAGACGGCTATGGCACGGCTCGAAGAAGAGTTTAGCAACTTGCTTATCCAGAATAGGCAACCTTTTGAACCGGAATATGTCTCGTTTCGATCAAGCGAGGAAGACGCTGTTGATGGAAACTCTATTATCTCTTTAGGTGATGATTCATTTGAGGAATCACTTCGAAGAGATAGTGTTTATCGAGCCTCGGAAGAGCATATCATTGATTTAGTGCATCCGGCCGTGATTCCCGATCTCAGGTGTATCGCAAACTTGCTTTTTGCTTCAAACTATGTTCAGGAATGTTCTCAAACTTATACCATTGTTCGGAGGGATGCTTTAGATGAGTGTTTGTTCATTCTTGAAATGGAAAGGCTAAGCATTGAAGATGTTTTGAAAATGGAGTGGGGTACTTTGAATTCGAAGATCAAAAGATGGATTTGGGCTGTGAAAATCTTTGTTAGGGTTTATCTTGCAAGTGAAAGGTTGCTTAGTGATCAAATTTTCGGAGAAGGGGAGCCTGTTAGTCAAGTTTCTTTTGTCGATGCATCGAAAGCTTCAATTTTGCAGCTCCTGAATTTCGGTGAAGCTATGTCTATTGGTCCTCACCAACCCGAGAAGTTGTTTCGAATTCTCCAAATGTATGAAGTTCTTGCAGACCTAATGCCGGACATTGATGCTTTGTATCCGGACGAGGTTGGTTCCTCGGTTAAATTTGAATGTCACGAGGTTCTGACAAGATTGGGAGATTGTGTGCGGATAACATTTCTTGAATTCAAAAACACTGTTGGCTCGAATCCGTCAACAACGCCTTTGGTTGGTGGAGGGATACATCCTTTGACGAGGTATGTTATGAATTATCTTAGAACTCTTACCGATTACAGTGAAGCACTGAATCATCTTCTGAAAGACCAAGAAGAAGAAGATTCCATTTCATCGTCTCCTGACACGAGTCCAGGTGCCGAAGAAGATAACAGAAGCCAAGGATCTCCCGGTAGATTTCCATCGATGTCAAGGCAATTCCTATCATTTGCTTCAGTTTTGGAAAACAATCTTGAGGAGAAATCAAAGTTATACAAAGAAACTTCATTGCAGCACTTGTTCTTAATGAACAACCAACATTATATGGCTGAAAAAGTTAAAGGGTCTGAACTTAGGATCATATTCGGAGACGAATGGATTCGAAAACTCAACTGGAAGTTTCAGCAGCACGCAATGAAATACGAGAGAGCTAGTTGGAGTTCAATTCTCAACTTGCTTAAGGACGAAGGAATTCATGCTCCCGGTTCAAATTCTGTCTCGAAAACTCTTTTGAAGGACAAGCTACGAAGCTTCTACCTCGGCTTCGAGGATATTTACAGGATTCAAACAGCTTGGTCGATTCCAGACGTTCAGCTTCGCGAAGATTTGCGGATTTCTATATCGGTTAAAGTGATTCAAGCTTATAGAACATTTATTGGAAGGAATAATAGTCATATGAGTGACAAAAATATTAGATACAGTGCTGATGATTTAGAAAATTATCTTTTGGATTTCTTTGAAGGTTCTCAAAAGTTGTTGCAAAATCCTCTTAGGAGGTAATAGCTTATAGGTAAGAATAATCACTTTTTTTTCCTAACAATGGCTTGTATTTGGTCAAAAATATTTGTTGTTCCACTTAGTGTGCATTATATATATGTAATGATGTAATGATTGGAAGATTATAAATGTAATACTTACTAGTTACTACCTTTTTGCAATGTATTCTTTATATTATTTTATTTTTAATCTGAATCATAACAGGATCATTAGTATGATTATTTGTTGCTTTTCTATTTTGTATCCAAGACATGAAGTAGTATATATAAAAGAAATGTAGAAATTTATGTGCCTTAAAGCTTATTTGGATTGATACATTTGAATTTATCTGTTTACATAACTTATAAGAACTTGTGAAACTGTTTGAGAGAGTTTACAGAAACAGCTTATGACACATCAATAAGTTGTTTTGAGCTTATTTTCATGAACTCTCTAAGATTTACATATTCAAACATGGTAATGAAAAAAGCATGGTTCTATTTTTATATTTTAAAATTCTGTTGTAATTCTCACACTTGAGGAGGGTGTGAAAATAGTGCATAATCACTTGGGAGAGAACTTATAAAAACAACTTATGACATGTCAATAAGTTGGTATCAGTTTATTTTAATAAGCATTCTAAAATAGCTTATGAAAACATTTTAACTTTATTTTATTGTTTGATAGTATATGTAGCTTATACATATACGACCATAAATTTGGGTATGGAGCAGCTTTAAATCCTTGGGTCAGCTATCCCACCCTTCGAAGTGCCTCAAATCTAACGAGGGAATAGTCACCGCGTTCGGCGGTGGATATCCCGGTCTCGACCAAAAAAAAAATGTAGCTTATACATAACCATGTTTACACAATTAGCCCTTAATTAAGCCATTTATTCAAACATGGTTCTATATTAAATTTTTCTTGTAATTACCACACTAGAGGAAGATTTCAACTTCAAGTTTAAGCTATACTATATCTATATATAATAGATTTATAATTATATACGACCATAAACTAAGTCATATAACTTGACTTCAATAAATGGTCCTCAAAGAAATAAATTTTATAGTCAAAGTCTACAAATACTATTGAAATTAAATTGTTTAAGACAACAAGATCTTTTTTTACTTTGACCTTTAGTTGATGAAATTGTCTGGAAACAAATGTCTAAAGTCAACTTGAGATTTTCATGCCAGATGCATTCACCAAAAGACTTTCATGATTCAATGAATTGGAATTTCATTTTCAAGCAATTTAGTTGTCAAAAATTTTATCTTTAAAGTGATATTTGAGAATTTTGAATTCAAACTCCCATATTTGCATATTACAAATGTTTCTAAAATTGAACTAAGTCTTCTATTATGTGTCACATCTACTATCATCAATATAAGAAATGTAATTACCTATATTATTACATTCTTATTCTTCTTTTAAATAAATAGATATAAGTTTTTTAAGGGTAAAATAGTCAATTTATTACTTTACTTTTTATTATTTTTTATTTTATATATTCTCTTTCTTACCTTTTCAATTGTTTATTATTTTCTCTTTCTACTATTAATCTCTCTTTTATTATTTTATTATTTTTTCATTCTCCCTCTAACTTTTCAATTTTCTAATTAATATATTTTCTTTTTCAACTTTTTTTTTTAATTTTTGTTTTTATATTTAAAATTTAAATCATCTCTCTTTTAATCTAATTTAATACAAAATTTCATTTCACTTTTTCATAAATATATTTTACATCTTTATATTTATTATCTAATTTTTATTTCTGTTATCTACTTCGTATTTTTACTCTCATTGAAAAATATTCAATGTTTTATTGAGATTTATTTTAATAACATATTATCGCTTAGTCTTAACTTGGAGATCTATTGATTTGAATTTATAAAATTATGCATTGGTCGATATTAATTAAAAATAAAAATATGGTACACATATTCGTCATTGATAAATAAATAAATAAATAAAAAATGTGACAAATATTTATCTTCCATTAATGTATACAAATTACAGGATAATTTTTTGTCACTAAGAAATAATGATTTAGTTCAAATGTGTTATATATATATATAACAGGCACGGGACAATATTTAAACAATTTTTCACATACTAAATAAATAAATATTTCATAGAGAAAGTCCTTTTGTTTTTGAATCTCATTTCATTGGGAAAATCTTAGAATTTGTAAAAATGTTAAGTAATCATGCACTCAGTTTTAGTCCCACGGGTAATGCATATTAAAATTTTTATTATATCAACTTTCTTCTTTCTCATATTAGTATATTTTTTATGCATTTTATTCTGGTACATATAAAATCTACAACGGGCACAGTAGTAATATATAACTGTGTTTTGCATATAAAAAAATGATATAATTAACATAAACAGTATACTAATGTTGATATTTTTTAAAAATATAATAATGAGTTTTTTAAATTTTATTATATTGACTTTCTCATATCAGTTATATTTTTAAGCATATCAAACCAGTATTATAATATTGATTTCGTAAACATAGGTAAATAAAATATACAACGGGCACGTTGTTAATATTTAACAATTTTTTACTTATTAATTAATTTAATAGAAAAATTATGGTTATTTTAATAATTTTCATTTACTATCTTTAAATATTTTACAATATTATCAATATAATTTACATTTATATAATTTCGGTAATAATACGCGACCCGTACGAATGTACGGGTCTTCTACTAGTTAGTAAGAATATTAACTTACAATTGATTATATCTTTAATGTAAGTGTTTAAAAAAAATTAATGTAACAATAATTAATTTATTCTAACTTTAAGCTCAAAATAAGATTATATGCACCAATTGCATTTTTTTAAAATTTGGCATATACTCTAAAAATCGACTAATCTAGGATTAAATCACATTGTCTACTAATATCTAATTTAATGACCGACTAACTCGAAGAATCAAATTATAATGTTTATTTATAAACAAGTTCATTTTACTTAGCTATACTTTTATCAAAATGGTTAATACTAAATAAGATTTCTTTTGTAAAGCTGTATCAAATGAAAGAGACACTTCCTTGAGCAAGTTGAAAAAACTTTGATGGTGAATAAATTTAATGGCTTTTGGACCAAACTCATATTTGTCACGCCATGTGAATTATGTAGATAAGAAGACCATTTGTCCCTACCACAACCAACAAAAAGGTGGGATATATTAATGCACTAGTACGGGTCGTGCACCAAGAGGTTTCTCTCAATTAACAAATACTTTCTCTTCTTTTTCTAGAACTAGAAAGGATTTTAATTAAAAATTTGTTTGGAATGAGAATCAATAAAGGAAAAATGCTTAAGGTCTTAATTGGTTGGCTTTAAACTTTTAAGATAAATTGATTGGCATATATTGCAATGTTTTGTTGATCAGAGTAGATACAAATGGTTAAACTTTTTATTTGTATTGCATATAAAATATTTATTTTATAAGGTCATATTAACATGTGTTATGCGGGTACATTTTTTTTAACCCAAGGTGTGTGGTTGAGCGGTAGTAGGCTCATCTTCCCTTAACCAAGGGTGGAGGGTTCGATCCTCACCTTGGGCATGAAGCAGCTTTAAATCCTTAGGCCAGCTATCCCACTCTTCGAGGTGCCTCCAATCTAGCGAGGGATTAGTCACTGCGTTCGGCGGTGGATACCCCGGTCTCGACAAAAAAAAGTACATTTTAAATATACTTTAATTAGTAATTTTATCTTAAAGAAAACAATATTTGACTTTTAAAATATGAAATGTACAAGTTCTTGTTGAAAATAATGCCTAAATATCTTTTGAAGATTTTAGATTAAAATATACTACCTCCGTTCCTTTTTACTTGTCGTTTTAGAAAAAAAGACTAAAATAGGAGCGGTATATTTTTGCTTCTTATTTTTCTAGTATGCCTTTTTTTAAAATATATCATATTTTTAATCCACCAAAAATTCCTTCTTTTTCACAAACATTATCTATTTTCAAAAAAATTGTAACAAACTTTATTTAAAAACAAACAAAATTTGTATACAATAAAAAAGATTGTATTGTTTCATCAAAAACAATTATACAAAATTTAGTCAATAAAATAAAATAAGAAGGAGGATATAATAGGCAAAATATAACCTAAATTGCTAAAATGACAAGTAAAAAGGAACAAATATTTTTTTCTAAAACGACAAGTAAAAAAGAACGGAGGTAGTAGTTTAGATTTATATTTAAAATAAATTAATATTAGAACTAAGATTTATATTTTGTTTAGAATATCTAGGATTTGTTTGTTATTTAAGATCAATATGATCTAAATTTTTTTATTAAACATAACCATATCAGGTGTATACACCAAAATATACCCATCAGTTCTAATACTAATTTTTTTTTATTAGTATACTAACAAGTAACAAGTGTCCAAGGGCACATATTAACATTTCCCTTATTTATATTTTATTAATGGATATATTTAAATTTGAGTTTCAAAATTTGAATGTAATTTTTATCAACTAAACTATGGTTTCAATATTAACATGGCGAGTGTTACCGATTTCTATGTGTAAGTTGGGCTTCATGAACTCAACCTGAAGTTCTACATTGGAAGTCATGAACTTGGTATAAGAGTTTATATATGATTGAACAATCTTCCCCTTTGAATCATGATTTTGAATGGAATTAGGCTCAATCCGTATCAATTGGTATCAGAGCAAGTTCGATCCTTGGGCGTCAGGACTGAACGAGAAGAATAAACCTTTTAAAAGAAAGAGAAATAATATATTTCATATCACTATTTCATTTAACTTATCCTCTATATGCAATACAAAGAGCATGTCTAGAAGTCATAGCTTAAATGACAAATGTCGAAATTGTTAGGCCGGACATCGTGGCCCGAGTTCGAACTCAGGTCCTCGTAGTTGTTTGAGTTGTTTAATTTCAGTAGATTACCACTTCTTCTAAGATAAAAAAAAACATGTTTAAATCGCGAGTTAACTTGGACGATTTTAAATATGAATATCACGTTAAATATCGGTGGTAAATTCATTTTTTGGTAAATTTGAGTAAAAATCGATTTAAACGAGTTAACTCATATAAAATCAAGTAAATTTATTTTGATTTTACCAGTTTTAAACAAATAAACTATTTTTTTTATGAGTTTGTTATAGTAGTAATTTATATTTTTGGTACAAAAATTAAATTGTGATTGTAATTTTAGAAACTTATTAAACTATTTTTTTTGGATATTTTTATTATTTGGTGGGATAATTTAAGTTATTTAATTACAAGTTTATAAGTATAACACTTTATTATGAATTGGTATATTTTTGTTTTATAATTAAGTTAAAATTAAAATTATTGATGAAATTATAATATTATATAAGTATATATCATATATATAATACTTTTAATATTATTTTAATATATATGAGGTGAACTCGTATGAATTTATGAGTCGATTTCACCTAGTCTTTCTTTTTTATGCTAATTAAACATGTATTGCAAAAATATATGTGAACAGATGCTTGTGGAGAACATGTCACATTAGATGAAAATTTTAGATGAGTACTAATAAATCATCAGAAAGAATTAAGAAAAACATAAAAGGTAAAAATCCTTCAATTGAGAAGGCAAAATTGTACAGCCATATATTTTAAAGATTAAAAGTGTTAACAATTGAGAAACAAAATTAAGGAAGAACTAGCTAGGGTTTCAATAGAATTACAATGACATAAGTCTAATATTTTTTTTTATATTATGACCAGAGTATCCACCACTTAACGGAGTGACTATTTCCTTTATATTGGAGGTATTTCAAAGGATGAGATAGTTGACACCTCAAAGGATGAGATAATTGGTCCAGAGATTGAAAGTTGCTTCATATCCAAAACATAAGTCTAATAATCTAAAAAAACACAATTAAACAGTAATTTGATTTAAAACTATTATTTAAGGCTTTGATATATTTTTTTGGTACATTAGAAAGATAAATGTTCCTCCCAAAGATTTGAGTCATAGACCTCCTTTACCCAATTCATGTCTCCCAACTCTTATCCCTTGAGCTATTATATAAGGACTTAAGGCTTTGATATATATAATTTATCCTTTCTTTTTTATTTAAATTTTTAAAATTTTAAATTAATTTCACTTTCAAAATACAAATAATCAACAAAACTCTTGTACATGAAATGGTTAAAAGTTAGATTTTATTGATGATCATAATCTACAAACTCAATTTATAAAAATTGAAGAAAATGTCATGGTAGTAGATGCTAGAAATTTGCTTATTCACTCATTTATAAAAATAAATAAATAAAAATCATTAAAAAAAAGTGGATACATACAGAAAAACTAAACCGTTGATTTAGGAGAATCTAGACACCAAAAATCTGCCACGTGTCACTTCCAAAGCCCTAATTATTTAGGTCATCTTGTGAGGGTTTAAGCACTTTCATTTCATTTCATTTCATTGTTTCGATTTTCTGAAACAGCGATAAGCGCTTTTCAAGGTAAGATCTCAAGATCACATCTTTCTCACTACCCATTTTCACAATTTCATTCTGATTTCACTGTTTTTTCGTATTTAGTTGTTAATTGAGTTTTTAGTAGTTGTTTATTTTCAGTATTTTGATGTTCATGATGTTTAATAATTTTGCAAGATTTGTTTTTTATTGCCTACAAGTGTTCTGTTTTGTGTATAATTCAATTGGGTATTCGAGAAAAAGAATCAAATTGAAAAAATGATCTGAAAATTTTACTTTTTTTGAGTTTTGAGTAATGTTCATGTTATGCTATGAAGCACCGACACGACACAAACACTGATCTGAATTTTTTAAAAAGTGATATAATTCAATGTAATTGTAAGTGTTGGACCGACACATAGGACACATCTAATCTAAGGAGTGTCGGAGATTTCGTAGATGTTATATAATGGATTATTTACTTAAGAGATTTTTTTGCTTACAAGTTTGAGGTTTATTTGATACACATATGAGCGTGTATTAGAATGAATAGAGTTTGCTGGTTATCGTTTCAATGGAGGACAAAATTGGTCAAAGAAACTTGATGTATCTGGTTAAAAATTTGGTCCAGATGGATCAACTTTCTTTGATCAATTTTCTCTTAAATTTTGGGATGGAGGAGTAGTTAGTTACCTCAGTATTGTCAATGTACTTAATTGACGTTATATCTACTATTTCATGACATTGATTAATCTTCTTTTGGGAACAAAAGCAATTATAAGTTTATAATAATTTTAATTGGGACTGAATTGCTAGCTAATGCTAAAAGTGCCTATTATTACCACTAACAGATCATAAATGTCGTATATTTTGTTTTATAATTTTGGGGAAGGATAAAGGGACAACATGAAACTGAAAATGAAGAAGATAGTATTTGTTATTGTACACAAAACCTTGTGCTACGTTTGATGTATTACCTTGTCCTATGAATGATTGATCTGAGGATGAAATCGGCCACCCTACAAATTAGGTTTTTGGCCACTTCAACCACTATACTTGGTGGTGGTCACACACATATGATTCCTTATGTTTTGGGGTTAATGTGAAATTATATTTGAATTTCATCGGATAAAGTTGCTTGGGGTGGAATGTTTGTACTTAGCAGATGATAAGTTACCATGAACAATGGATATATCGTTTAGTCATACTAATTTTTCGCGGTTTGATGTTTTTAAGGTTTGAACAATGGCGTTCTTTGGTAAAATGGGGAAGTTACTCACGAATTCTGCTGTCAAGCAGATCAATCATGATTTGTCTATGTCTACTCCTTCGGTATTTCAAGCAATTAGATCCATGTCATCATCAAAGCTTTTTGTTGGAGGTATGTTACTTTATCACGTTGAATTTTCTAAATGGAATGTGGATATAATTTTTCAAATTTCAATCACAATGCAGGTATTTCATATAACACTGATGATAATAGTCTCCGAGAACATTTTTCTCGCTATGGTGAAGTTCTTGATGGTAATTTATTTTCTGACTCTTACAATCTTCTACTTTTCATCATTTTAGGTAGAGCCAATTTCTTAAAACATGAATTTCCACTTTTAAATTGTTTCTGAATCTAACATAGTGAGCCAAAGCAAACTAGTATGATTTTCATTTTATATATTATTTGATTGAGTGGTTACTTTGTTTTGATAAAATGAAATATTTTATTGAAAGTAAAGGTCACTTATTTATATAGTTGGAAACTATAGTTGTTTAACTGCCATTAGTTATCATGCATGACATAACGGCAAGCAACAACGAATGTTTAAATGACAAACAATAAAAATGGTAGTTGTGTTAAGCTGATGTATTTCATTATAATAATATTGGTGATTATTGATTTGTACACTGAAACCATTTGTTTTTTATGTTCTTCCAGCAAGGATTATCATGGATCGTGAAACAAACCGGTCCCGAGGTTTTGGTTTCATAACTTTTGCAACGGCTGAGGAGGCATCTGCTGCCCTTCAGGCTATGGATAACCAGGTACTATCAGTTTTTGTGAAAGATTCATCTTGCTAAATTCTAAAATTTACCAATTCACATAGTGAGCATGACTGAAAGCTTCATCTTAAAAAAAAATTTGTAGAGTATTCATCACTTCATGTTCATATTATATATGAACTTTTAATGGTAAAACACCTTTTGTTCATACTTGGAGGATGCAATTGCAGTTATTTAGCCAAGATAAAATAGATATATGAAATGCATATGTGGCTGTGATATCCTTGTTACTTGCATTATGGTATTCTTTGTTAATGATTGTTTGTTCTATATCATATATTTTAACATTTTTTAAATCTCTTCAACAATATATTTAAAATGGATAGTAATAGATAAACCATACAAATTCTTTAAAAATGGAATTAGATTTCAAAAGCCCGACTAAGTCTTCGTAAGATATACTCCCTTGTCCTTTAATAATTGTGTTCTGCTTCTGTCAATGTTGTTCTATTTTTGTGCAAAGGTTTGTTTTCTCCTCTCTTTTTGTTTCATGTTCTTTCTCCTTCCTTTTTGAGTACATTTGGAACTTGATGGAAGGGTTATCTTGATTACAAATTAGACTTATAACTTATTTTAATGGGAAATGACAAAGTTGACTATAGTTATTAAGTATGATTATCTCTTTAATTGTGTATTTTTCTATTTTTTACAAGTATCCGCTATCTGCTATATCATTTTTGGGGGTTGGCGCGTAGCGCAGCTATATGAGATTAACAAAGGATTGAAGAGTTTTATGCTAAAACGTCACTTAAAAAGGAATGGAGGGAGTAATATTTTATTTGAACATGTGACAATATTGTTGGATGGAGGGGGAAGATTTAGTAAAACATTTACCAACTTATATTTATACTTGTATATTTAATTAATAAAGAAAGAATGATGATACAAATTTTTATAAGGCAGTTGTATTACAATTTCACCCATCAACTAATTGTTGCTGTTTGTTTAAATTGACTCATTTTGCTGCTCTTTGCAAAACTCAGATTGTTGGCAATGTTTCTTGTATCATCTAAAATTGTGTTGTCACAGGATCTTCATGGTCGGACAGTACGAGTGAATTATGCGACAGAAAGGTCGCGTCCTGGGTTTGGTGGTGGAGGCTATGGTGGTGGTGGCTATGGAGGAGGAGGCTATAGTGGTGGGGGTGGAGGCTATGGTGGCGGTGGGGGAGGCTATGGCGGTGGTGGCTATAATGGCGGTGGTGGTGGCTATAGTGGCGGAGGTGGTGGTTATAGTAGTGGCGGCGGTGGTGGCTATAGTGGCGGCGGAGGTGGTGGAAGCTATGGTGGCGGTGGTGGTGTCCCAGGCAGCTATAGCGGTGGCCAATTCGAGACTACTTATGCTGCTGGTGGTGAACAAAGCAGCAACTCAAATTTGGGATATAGTGGTCAACTTGGTAGCCACCAAGATGACGGAATAGGCACAGGTAGGGATGAATACATCGAGCCACTTGAAAACAGCCACGTGCCAGAGAACAATGATCAATCCGATGACTTCGTTGAGACCCGGAGGTGAGAATATTTTCATCATGAAGGTGGTATCCCTTGCAAAGAGCAAGTAACATGTGGGATTGATGGTATAATCAAATATGTTTCAAACATTTGTTTACTTTTTCCCTTTAGTTTTCAGAACTTCATTGTTTGGCTTCATTTTGATAGTTTGTCAGCTCTATGACTGATGTAAAAATAAGAATTTTGTAGGATTGATATGAACTACATTTATAATAATTTTCTTTTTCAACCATTTTAATCTTGATGACATGGATTCAACTCAAAGGAAATAACAATACCAATATGGGGTCTAAGAATTTCAAATATGGTTAAAAATTTAATTACAGTATGTAACATATCATTTTTAAATATAAAATTTAAAAAAAAATCATGTCTCATGTAGTTCAGTTGATAGTTGATATCTATCAAAGATATTATTGGTAAGTGTTGGTATTCAAACTCTGGATTTCCAACTCACAAAAATAAATTATTTAGTACCCATATTCCATCACTATTGTTATACTTTTGCACATAAAGACTACCTATTCCTCACTATCAAGTAACATAAATACAGATTTAGTACCCTTATTTTGATAAAATTGCAATTTTGTTGTCCTTATTTATAATTATATAATTTTGGTCCCTTGTTTAGAAGTTTTTACCAACATATAACTTTCTCCATTCAATTTGATGATATGAAAATAAATAAGTTACATGACATGAAAATGAAAAGCTTAAATAGCTAATGGTCATCTAAAATGGGATGTTAAATTGAGTAGGAAACAAGGATACAAAATTGGACGGTAAAAATTATGAGTTGATCAGTGGCGATTTGACGTTGAACTTGGTAGGGAGAACAGCGGTTCGATCCCTCGCAACTGCGAATGAGAAGAGGTTGGAACCACTTGATGCTAGAACTGATCTCAGAACCAGATTAAACTAGTGGTGAAAATTAAAAGAAATATTATGAGTTGATCAAAATTTACAAATTGGAAGACCATTAAAAATGAGTGAATCAAAATTGTGGTTTGATGCTCATAGAACAAATAAAAATTCAACAACTACTTTTGAGTCAAGTTAAAAAATACTAGAGTTCTAAATTGTGTTGAAAAAACTGATTCTATTATTTCCCCTAAGATTATTTATTTTCCCATTTTGGAGAATTGAATCATAAGAGAAATTTTTTTGACTACACATTCTACTCTACTTTATACTGTTTTATGGGAACTATATAATTTCATATATGTGATGTGAGGAGAATTTTGAATCATAATATTAACAACTAGTATCTATCATGTCAATATGCGGCAAACATTTATTTAAAAATAATCCGTGATCGTGATATCCGATATCAAAAAAAAAAAAATTGTTGCGACGAACGCAACACATGTACAACTGAGACCACGTTAACCACATTGATCTCCATTTTCTGTAATATTGTTTATCGCAACCTCAATTTAAAACCTCAACCAGAAAACATGTTATACTCTTGGATTCTTAAAGCATGAACCACAATTCAAGATTCCATGACGTTTTGTCTTGTTAAGCATTTGTAATTAGGGGTGGAAAATTCGCAAAACTTGCTTTATCCGTCCGCGGCAAAGAGGGCAGATTTTTATGTGTCGGGAACAAGTTGTACAGCAACACATATGCCCGCACCTGACATTTAAACATATATAGACCTTAGAGATTATCGATTGTATTATGAATGAGAACACAATGAGATTGTTTTACATCACAAAATGAGAGTGAGGTTGGCGACTTACGGGACAAAAGCAGCATCGTACTTCTAATCAATGCATATTACACACAATTCTGAGAAGTCGTCGTTGTCCATTTGACCTGAGAAATAGTCACAAACTCACAATTTCTTATACCTATTGAAACAATCATACAAAATTAATAGCATGGATAAAGTTTTAGAAACCTACCTTCAATACATTGTATTGACCTCCTATAATTAGCCACTGCCTCCTGTGCCCTGCAAAAAAAAATATTAAGTTCGGCGTAGAATCATAATGCAAATGCGAAATACTTTCACTTAAACTCAGGTCAGATTCTTCTGAGAACAACATTGTATAACTTTTTCTGGTTGAACATCTTTCAATAGTACGCGACTCTTAATCATGCGACTCTTAACCATTAATAAGAAGAATGTCTCTACAGGAATGTGTACCTTTTACGTTGTTGCAATATCAAGATGTATTGAATAGTATGCATAGCTATTATACAAGAACCAAGTATTGAAAAGCCAATGGATGCATATTTACACCACCTAAGATGGATAATATCACAGTGAGTGAGTAACACTAAAAAAGATAGATAAATGCACTTCAATCAAAAACTCATTAGTATATATTAAAGCAACCTGACCAAATTCCCATGATTAGCAATTATAAGCTGATCAATTGTGTTGGAAGAGACGTAAAATGGTCCTGACTCGGGTTTTTGAATCCGAACGGTGCCAACATCATCTTTCGAAACCTGATCATATATTTATAGTTTAGAATATATGAATGATTAAAAGACCTTGTTTGTATAAAACTATAAACAAGTTTCTTTGGAAACTTACCTCACCAATAACTGTCAAGGAAGTATTGATCGGAAGTGCTCGTTCAATTCTCTTAAAACCAAGCTCCTATAAACATGGTTTCAATTATTTCAGCTTACGAAATATTCATGCAGTTGACATATCGGTGGAAGTTGGATCGAGATCAAATTAAATGGTTTATATTTAAAACTCGGTAAACTAAAATCTTGACAATTCAATCTCAATTCAATGAACACCGATGTGCTGAATGCAGCAGCGATTAATGACTGCCAACAATCCGAATTCAGGATAGATGAAAGAGTTACACTCCTACCTTGAGACCTCGGAAAAAATGCAATATTTTATGTATAAGCCATGGTTTTGATTGTTCAATTATTTCCATTTGAAAAGGTAACATGAAATCTGTGGCCTCCTGAGCTCCAATCACTTCCACACAACCAGTTGCATCTTCCTACCAATAAAAAACGAAGGAATTGTATTTAACGCGACGGCGAAAAATAATAACAGAAAAAATGAAAGAAGAATCTAATAGAGGAAGAAAAAAAATCACACCAGATACCAAGGAACCTCTTTACTCATGAACGACGTTACAGGAGAATGTTCGATCCAAGACCTATTTTCGAATTTAAGAAAAAGTTGCTCTACCTATAAAAAAGATTGTAGAATGATTTGAGCTAATTGTAATTGTAAAGAACAGAAACAAGATATGCAGAATCCTCCAAAAATGACACTATTCATGATTTTAAGAATGCTATATCTTGCATAAAAAAAAAATGAGAATACTATGTCCACGTACCGTATCTTCCACAATTACACCCGCTAAACCACTTAATTCGCATATAATTTTGCTATCAGAGGTAACTTTTCCAGAAATTTCAACGATCAACGGTGAATTTTGAGTATCTAATAGTTCACCTGCAAAGTAAAGTGTTATCCAAAGCATGATTATTGATTAGTGAAGTAGTTCATTTGTTTATATAAAATAGTTGAAAGCATATTTGATAGTTTTGATACTATGCATCATAAAATTGGACAAGTTTTGCATCATAAGTATTGATGCAAAAGTTGAATGCACAAATTGACTGCATCATAATAAGTATTGCTTTGAGAAAGCATTTTCTATTTTCATTTTCTAAAGAGCATTGATATATGGTACGAAGACATTTTCGCATAAAAGACACAAACATGTAAGATAAAACCGTCAAAATATTTTGCGCACATTCGGTTTATCTCTTGCGTGATCATCTCTATGTACAGCAAAGCTTTTTCATAAACTCATCAAAACTATGATTGACTATGGGGTTGCCCTAGCGAAACGATAGGACCAGAGTCGACAATGTAGTCACAATGCCTATTTCTTTTGGGTCAGATAGAGATAGCGAGAGGCACATTGCTCCTTTGGGTGATAAAATCGAAACTAATTAAGGAGCCTATTTGCGCATTCGTGTGATTTTGATGAATTTGTTGTCGTACCAAATATCATTTTCCTTTTCTAAAATATGTGTTCATTACTTCATTTACAAGCCATTGAAAACTTACACATACAAAATGGAGGGATCGGGATTCAAACACTAGTCATTGTGTCCGACTTAACAATTTTGACATTTCTATTGGTTGAGCTAACTTTAAATACATATTCAGATGTATTAGAATATTCATCTAAAGAACTTTGACTCAAACCATGTTATGCAAAACAAAAACAAAAGACTAACTATAACTTCCATAATAAGCAAGCATAACCATGTCATGTGCATATATATCCTCACACATTCAACAAGAGCAAAACCCCATATAATTATGCTACTTTGACTTTATGAAAAATACATACCTAGTTCCTTCAAATGTTTGACGCGGGTCACAGATTCAAGCATTTCCACATTCCTGTTCACCAATAAAATTATCATAAATTAGTCTCTGCAGAAGATACATTTATGCCAAAAAATAAAATACCACAAAATTGTGTATGTAAATATAACGCTACTTAGCTTTTTATTTTTTAATGAATTCTATGCATATAGATTACAAATATTTTTTTCTTCTCTTGAAAAGACATTAGTAGATTACAATGTAACAGTCATATGAATACTAGTAATAGCTTAGAATAAGACCTTAGTTTGAGTGAAGAAAAAACGACAGCAAAGTACTTACTTGCCAATGGTTATTTTATGAAAGTGTAGAGCAATTGCACTCAAACAACAACCGATTCCACACCAAAGATTTATATCAATCATCATGCTTTAATAGTAATTATCAATACCACTTACGATCACCAACATGCAAAATCATTCCAAAACCCTCAAAATCTATAAAGGAAAACTTACAAGGGTTTGTATGTGAAACCTTGCTTAGGTATAGGCGTTGTTGTTAATTGTTATGACTTATGAGGCCGCCATAAAGGTAAGGCCATTGCATAAAATTATTGAAATTTTTATCCATGATACTTTTTTTTTTTTTACTAAAATCCATGATACTTCTTAAAAGTAAAAAATCACGACTTTATTCATTGTTTTTTTTATAATAGAATTTATTTTTGTATAACAATGACATAATCGACATAAAAAGAATAAGAGTTAGATCTTTATTTTATGTTACGTTAATAAAACTGATATCAATTTTCGATAATAATAATAATAATATTGACAAAAAATAATAATAATACTAATATGTCAATAATAATAATAATAATAATATCAATTTAAGTCATTATTTTAATCGTAAAAAATAATGAGAATGATCACTAATTTTTATTTTCAACAATATATGTTGTGGATGGAATTTTAAATAAATTTTTTAAAACAAGTATACGGTGGACCACACATGTAGAGATGATCCATATTAGTAGTATTTTTCCTCCAAAAATTTTACTTAATAAAAAAGTCTCATATTCATGATAACGCAAAAAAAAAAGTCTCGTATTCTTAGTCGGATTTTATTTGTCTTACTGATGATTGATGAATACAAATTATTTCTCTTCCCTTCAGAATTAGAGAATTATCAATTTTTAGTTAGTTTAATGGTAATTGACACTCAACTTAATAAGGAGAACCACGATTCAATCCCACAATTGTAATCGGGAAAGGCTAAAATCACTTGATGTCATAACTAACATAAAACCATATTAAACAAATGGTGAAAAGAAAAAAAGAAGATAATTAGCCTAAAAAGGGTCATATTCTATAATAGAATATTCCCCTTCATTCAAATTTCTTATATAGGGGGGTAGAGCCCCTTATATAACATAATAAATTGATAATTTTTATTTAAAATTTTTGTAAAAAAAATTAAACTCGTAAATTTTGTTGAGTATGTTTACTTTTTTTGTGTGCATATAGGGGTTCAGCTTTTTAAATAGTGTCTGTTTGATCTGCCTTCATTTTAGTATTACTTCTTTTTTAAGTCATAATAAATTGGGTAAATTGGGTTAAATACCAAGGGGTGTGGTTGAGTGGTTGGGGCTCATCATCCCTTAACCAAGGGTTGAGGGTTCGATCATCACCTTGGGTATGGAGCAATTTAAATCCTTGGGTCAGCTATTCCACCCATCGAGGTGCCTCTAATGATTAGTCACTGCGTTCAGCGGTGGATACTTCGGTCTCGACCAAAAAAATACATATTTTATGAAGTTCTTATTAAAAAAATGACAAAAAAATAAAATAAAATCAAAATACAGTATGTAAAAAAAGATAAGTATAAAATACAACAAAAAGATAAGCACTTTTAAATATAAAAAAAAATATCAAACAACTTTTATTTTATTTGCAAAGTTCTTTTTATTATTTTTAAGGTTAAAACAACTTTTACTCTTAAAAAATACTGACCAAAGAAGCCTTATGTTTTACTTTATCCTACAATTGGGGATGACAACGGGTAGGATCGGGTGCGGGTTTGGCACTACCCAAATCCGAACTCGAAAATATCGGGTAAACCCGAACCCGAACCTAAAGGGGCTTTCGGGTGGCAAAATAGCACCCAAACCCGTTGGGTTCGGGTTTTTCCCACCGAACCCAAACCCAAACTTACATTAATAAAAGTAAAAAAAATACGAAAAAATTCAACGAAATTACGGTCTACAATATGTTAACATTATTTTCAACATTAAAATAAGGATGAAAAATAGTCTACAACGTTAAAATAGTGTATAATATGCTAACGTAAAAGAGATAATTATATAATTTAATATATAACGGGTGTGGTTTCGAGTGTGAGTTTGACACTACCCAAACCCGAACCAGAAATATCGGGTGCCACCCGAACCCAAACCCAGTCGGGTTTTACCCGTTGACTCAGTTTCGGGTTCGGGCGGGCCCCACGGGTTTGAGTGTTTTTGCCATTCCTACCTACAATTTAAATATTAAATCTACGATTATTTTTAAAAATAAAAATCTAAAAGATTTCTTCTGACAAAATATCTAAAGAGTTTAATGGATAATTATTGTCGATGTAATTTATTTCTATACAAAAATTTAATAAAATTAGTTTAAATCTTTATTAAAAAAAGTGGGATCAAATGAGATGACTTGGTGAAATATATAGTTTTTTTTTTGAAAGGAACTTGGCGAAATATATAGTTGTTATTGATCGAATGTATAAAATTATTTTAGATAATATATCTTTTTAAATCTAACTAAAGTATATATTTTTGTCAAAAAAAAAACTAAAGTATATCTTTTTGCATCCAAAAAAAACACGGATATCTTTTTAAACACGTAAACAAAATACAGCATTATAAATAAGAGAAAGAAGATTCAAAGTTTCATCACAGTTAACATTACTCTAATTTCTAATAAAGAAAAAAGTTAGGGTTACAGATTTCACACTTTTCCTATAATCTCATCATCCATACCAATCATCACCATGAAAATCACTCTCATGAGTTGCGACGGCGAAACCTTTGAAATCGACGAAGAAGTTGCACTGGAATCAGTAACAATCAAGTACTTGATCGAGGACGGTTGTGGCAACAACACAATCCCTATTCCAAATGTCACCGGCAAGATCTTGGCGATGGTAATTGAATATTGCAAGAAACATGTTGAGGCAGAAGCTGCGAGCTCTGATGAAAAACCTTCTGAGGATGATCTTAAAGCTTGGGATGCTGATTTCATGAAGATTGATTCGGCTGCGATTTTTGAACTCGTTACTGCTGCTAATTACTTGAATATCGAGAAATTGTTGAATCTTACATGCAATACTGTAGCGGAGATGATTAAGGGAAAGACATCAGAGGAAATTCGTAAGACGTTCAATATTGTGAATGATTTCAGTCCGGAGGAAGAAGAGGAAATTCGTAAGGAAAATCAATGGGCATTTGAGTGATTGCAATGTGAATATTTTATAGTTTTGTTTGCGTCTTAATGCAACATTGTTTGATCTTTTTGTTTCGATTTAGACAGATAAGTTTGATTCATTACATGTTCAATCACTTTGATATGTAGACATTTTATCTTTTTATGATATTTATCGGATTTTGTCCGTATATTCATCGCTTTCGATCTTAGTTAATTTTGTTTTGTTTTCAATCTATTCTACCAAATTATCAATTTGAATGAATTAATTGTTTTAATTTATTTGCAAAAGAATTGCAATGTATGTCAAGCAACCCGTGCATGGTCACATTAACAATGGATTGATTGAAGTGATAAAAGATTTTGACCTTTTTCGATACGAGATCAGTCATCGGTGATATAAACTTCCAAAAAAATTTGTTTCGTCACTATCTCAACTAAAAATGATTTGTTACACACTTTGCTTAAACAGGTTTGATCAGTTACTATCAGATTATATTATAAAGCCACCAATCATGAAGTTGTCCAATTCATGGAAAAATTAGCTTTTGTTACAGTGTCAATGGATGACTAAAATAATCTATCACTACTTCAATTTCAATCTTTTATGGAGTATATTTCATCAACCAATGAACATAAACATATCATCATATGATCACTACTAATTATTTGCAAGCAATTCAAATAATTATATCAAGGTTAACTAGCACTAATTATTAGGGGTCGTTAGATTTGGTTTATTTTTAACTTTTGAAAATAGCTTATTCAAATAAATAAATTTTTATGTTAATTCATAAGTTTTCACTAATAACAATTGTATCTTTATAAACTGTTTTCTCATAAAACTACCTTGAAAAACTTATAATCATAATGCATAAAAACTTATTTATTTGTATAAGTTGTTTCGCATAAGCTCGAAAATAAGTCAACTCAAACGAACCCTTAGAAACCATTAGATTTGATCTAGTGGTGAGGGATTTGATAATATACTAGAGGTTGTAGGTTCGATATTAGTTTCATTGTAAACAAAAAAAAGACCCTTAATGCTGGATGGTTCGAATATATTGGCAACAAACATGGACGAAATGACTATTCCTTATTTCAATACCAATTATGCGTGTATTCCATCAAATGACATCTTTATATCATTTTCCTTTTAAGATAAGGATACTTTCATTAATTCACTATCTATGGTCCACAACCAATGCTTGTGTTTATTTTCTTCATGGTAGTTTTCTCCATCATTAGCTCTCTGGATTGGAAGTCTCATAGCAACAAAATGCTCGATGGCTAGACGACGGTGTTGGACAGTTCGGCAGATCGAAAGTCCCCTGGATTAGTAGGGCAATCTTAATTTGGAATTGGTGGTTATTTTCTTCTCTTGCTCGATTCAATGAACTTGTGCCGGTAGGCTTTGGTTCTAACGGCGCAATTCATTGATGAAGGCTTGAATTATACCAAGACCGACATTATTGGCTGGTGATGATGACATTGTATGGCTAGGGATCGTCTTGACCGCGGCCTCACGGTGGGCACCAAATGTTCTGGCCCATTGTTTTATGGCATATGGTGTATTTTGTGAACCTATTTTTTCGGACTTATCTCAACCCAGGTTTAAATGAGTCTCATCCTCAGATCCATTTTGTGATTTTGGCTCTTGCCCAGTCCAATTGTTGATGATTGGGGAAGGAGTGTTGTTGCATCTCAAATATGCATTAATAATCAACTATGCAAAGCATGTCAAGGTTGAGGAGATTTTTGAGATGCTTTCATCAAAAGTGTAATTTATAATGTTGAATACTTACTAAATTCATAGACCTGTATAAATGAGAAAAATTGTACTCAATGACATCTCTCTATGCTGAAAATTTTGCATGAAACTCTGCTAGCTGAAAAATTATGATTTCTTTACACTTTTGTTAAACTGTGAATCACCACATCCATCTGAAATTATCACTACTTATGAAGGTGTTTAATGGTTTTGAACTTTGGTTTATAGTAAAACTCCAAACCATGGTGCAAATAACCTCTGAAATAACGACTAATTTAGAACTGTATATTTCCTCTATTCTATTATCACATGGGGCAGCCCCACCACATGTTTTTAAACTCAGAAATGATATAAACATTGTTGTCATTCATGGAAAATCATGCTGAAATGAAATGACAAATTAGATACTTGCGCAACAAAAACCGAAATTTTCAACAAAACCGTAATGCAACAACCATCATAAATAGTGTTGATTTGTAGGAACACAAGTTAACCAAAAACGAGGATGGAAACACAAACAGGTTTCACAACTAGGAACTGCAGTTTCATTCATAAGTGAAAGCGAGTTGTAAATAGTGTAGTGAAAGCAAAAACCGATATTCAACCCCTTATCACAGTATTGTTATATCACATTCGGGGCCAGCTAAACTACTAAAAATCTGACTACCATTGTATATGTATACTCAAATTAGGGTAAAAAATTACAACAGATAATCTGGAAAGCAGATGACAATGTGTAACTATAGCCTGTAAAGTTCAAATGCTACTCAACCAACTATTTTTCTTCCAAAAATCATGCTCAGTGATTTCCATCCACCATTCCACTGCGAAAGAGAAACCATAACCAGCCAGCAATCAGCAGGAACTGATGAAACGGCTAAATCTCAACCGAAACAATTGCTTATTTACATCACTTGTGTCTGACATCCACCTGCATATCATAAAGCCCAGAAAGGCTTTTGAACCCCATTTGTTTGGGTGGTGCGAGGAAGCATTTCCTCATTTGAATCGTCTAGATCATCATCGTCGTCGTCACCATATTCCATTAGCTTTATCAAAGTATCTAAGAAAAAATACATCCGGTTACGCGCAAATCTAAAAGACGGTTAATTAAGATAATATTGCAAAGTCAACTAAATGGTCACACTTAGAAGTAGAGTGAATCTCCTCCATACATGCTATAAATTGTAGAGAAAATAAAGAATGACACATTGACACATCAAAGCAATAGTGAAGTTGCTCAATTTAGTAAAACCAAGTTTAATACTAACCAGGAACTGCATCAGATTTTGTCTTCAGTAAACTATTGCTCTTGTCTTGTACTTTAACTTCAGTTGATTCGTAAAATTTGGGTGGTGGAGGTGGTGGGGGCATGGCTCTTTTTGGAGGAGGTGGTGGAGGCATAGTTCTTGGTGGAGGTGGTGGATTTCCATTGGACGATGGCTGGATCAACTTCTTAGGAGCAGGCATAGTCGATATATTCCTCACAGCCAAGCCATCATATTTTTCATTAGGTTTTAGGTGTTCCAATCCCTGCAATTGAGTTAGAGTGGAACAAAACAAAAATACAAACAACTTCTGAATCAGATATTTCACTAATGGTTCCAATAAACAAAATAAGTCAATTGAGACTGAACTATAAAAAATAAAAATACAGAAAACAATGCAAAACAATACAAGGTAGGATAAACAGGAAAATATCTTGTCAACTATCATTCAATAACTTGATTTATGATAACAGCCGAAAGGAAAATTTGCAGGCGGACAGCCGTTTAAATGACAAACTAATATAATTAACATGCAACACAAATAGGAATTTGCTGTGATAACCTATGTAAATGACTGCAGCTCAAATATTACAAAATATTTTGGGACGAGCACCAATGCCGTGGGTCATTGATGCCAAATATCAAGAATAAACATGTCTTGCAGGAATTTAATGTGAGATGGTTTTAAAAATATTGGATGTTCATGAGTGTCCTTTCAATGGATAACCTAGAAAAGGACCCTTATCAAAAGTTGGAGTAAATTATTATTTAATTAAAGTGACATTAATGACTAATTTACAAATGACCTCGAGGGTATTTGAAACTCTGTCGTTTGAGGTTACAAGGTCAAACTTTTGCCAACCTTATCACAGATTTTAAAAAAAAATTGATTTTTCTTTTTATAGTACTCTTTTCTTTTGGAGCCCATATATGCAGGACTCGAGGGCAAAGCAAAAGCTTGCAGCAACTTTACCAATGAAGAGAAAAAACAGAATAACATTTGGACTGGCAAGGGCATATACTGTCAAGCCACAAGCAAACTCTCCAAAATTGGAAACCCTGTCAAACATACAAACCAACGGCCCGACAGGTCCAGTGTCAGCATATTAGCTTCATAGAAGGTCAGAGAAAATACCTGGAATATTAAGCATCAACAGTCAGCACAAGATAACATTTTTTAGATGAGAAAAGAAGTAGAGAGGAACAGTATTTGCAAGATAAGTTTTTACTACTATTTTCTTTGATAAAGAAAAATTATAAAGAGAGACTATAAAATAATTAGTTGTTAAAAATGTCGGTGTATCCACACTCCAAAGAGAACTCTAAATGCAATATAAAAAAATTAACATATGAGGGCTTCTGTTCATGATATGTATCTACAACTGGTTTAGTTTACTTTTTTTTTTGTCAAATGGAAATTTCACCCAAACATACAGCTAAAGTGAAAATAAAAAATACATTATGCAAGCATAAGTACAACACCCAAGCTGTGATCAGAAGAGAAGGAGAAGCGGGGCAAATAGGAATAATAAAAGGGTAACAAATTATTGCTTCAATTTTGGGGAAAAAAAAGAGTTCTCATCAAATCTGTCACAGATCTGTTATTGTTTACTAAGCAGTAAGCACTTGACCTCCCTTTCTAAAGCATTTGATATTTTGCTATTATTCAAGTTATTGGGTCACAACCTTAATACTTTGCTACCTTTCATTTTGAAAGCAAAAAAATAAAACAGATTCTTTACCCACATGCTATTGAAAAATGAAAACTCTGAAGTCTGAAGAATATACAAGGGAAGTAAAGTTCATAATAGAGGTGTGTTCATGTTGTATACTAATTACTAAACCAAGTTTGTTGTAATGGAGTTGCCCCTTCAGAAAGTAGTTAGCGGCCCTGTGTATCAATTTTATCATTTGAAAGAGTGATTCTTTCATTTGTTCTCATCAAAATTCACATTCTTCGGATTCCCCAGTTCATTTCCCAATTAATGCTACACACTATCTCAGTTACCTATCAGAGTGTTACATGTTCACAATAGTATTTTCTTGAAGTAAACTCAAGATTCTTAACAGTTACTCCTACCCATTTAGAATGACAAAAAAAAAATTCTTCACATCGTTATGGTGCTCTTCATTTACAGCCCTGACCTCAGTTAATTTTTGTTTTGATGCTTTATAAAATATTCAAATTTGCATATGCAATTACTAGTATATATCTAAATCCAAAGTGTGTAGGTGTTAAACCAGACTTTGCATAGGTATTAAGTATTACACCAGACTTTGCATAGGTATTAAGTATTATACCAGAATACTCATACACCAAGCTTTTTATCCACTGTAACCTTACTAGTTACTAGAAACTACAATTAAATAAAGGTATTGAATGATATTCCCCGATGACTCATGCAATGATATATTAAAAGATTTTATCAATGACAATGCAATAACCTGATTGAGTTTTGTGCCCTTTGAAACAACTGGTTGTTCTTGAAACTTTCGCCTCTGAGATGGTCGTTTATCCTCTTTTTCATGATCAGGGCTTGTCGTTGACTTGGATTCTCTGCTTGATGCCGAAGTCGTGGGAGCAACTGTTGAAGCAACAGGAGGCGAGTGCCTCAGGGCAAGGGCAACTTGTTGCAGAGGGGTAGCTTGAGGATATATTCCTCCATATCCAATATAGCTAGTTCTACCTGATACCAAAGGAGGATTATAACCAATCATGTTTGCTTGAGGACCTGAGCTTAGATATCCTGTAGATTGTTGTGTAGTGCCAGAATTGGGGGGAGTCGTGACACAAGGCACTCCAGCCAAGGAAGTTGGAGGAACTGGTGTCGAAACTGCAGTCATTGACATTGACATAGTGGTTACGCCTGTGCCTGCCTCAGAACTCTGAACTCCAGCCAACAACTGCTGTGGGGGTGGAACAGCACTATAACCTTGTTGTAGGGATGAAATGGCAGTAGACATTTGCTTTGGCAATGAAGGGCCACTAAAAACCTGCTGGGGTGATGGAACAGCAGTATATACCTGCTGTGGAGTTGGAACAGCAGTATACACCTGTTGTAGAGGTGGAACAGCACTATAAACTTTACATGATGAAATCCTATGACAGTTAAATCAAAAGTTATTTCCTAAAACTCAAAAAAAATCCAAGTTAAAGTAATTTATCATGGACTCAGCATTAAAAACAACCAAATAACCTAGTTTAAAGAATTGAAATAGAAAAATATGATTGCCGATCAGATTTACCGGACTTCTATTTCTAACAGTGGGAATCCCGTCTAACCCACACACAGCCATCTCAAACCCAATAATCTTAGTTCCACAAAAAATTAAAATTGAATGCAAAAAGTATTAAATTTAATACTTAAATCAACCAACAAAGTCCAGAGTTTCAAATTTCCTAATTGCGGTACAAAGACCATGTGAAAGAACCTATCTGCAACAAGTAATTGCCTAAATTTTAAACTGAAGTAATAAATAGTAATGGTGGGATGATATAAGTGTGTCACTGAGATAGAAAACAACAAGGGGAACATACATTCATGAAAATAATCATTCATAAGTCCCTTCATAAGATAATGTTAAGTGAGTGCAGGGCAGAATCTGTTAGGTACCCGCCTCAAACTCACGAATCTAGGGCATACATTGCTAGCCTTCAAAATAAGGACTTAGAACATATATCACCTTTAAAGTGGCAATTGATTAGGAGGTGATTCTCACCAGTCACCTGAACCACTTACAATTTGACATCTTTCTAGTCTAACTTACTGTCTATCATATTAATGTTTAGCTCCTTTTCCAGAAAGGTACCAAAATTCAATTCAAAATACACATGATATTAATAAGGCCATAATGGAAAAGGATTGTTGTCATGTTGACATCAATGTAGGAAATTATCAGAAGGTAGGTTGTCGGGTTCCATGAACTATGGAACTATCAGATATTAAAAACTTGGTCTGAGAGTTCTTAGCTTAGTGGTAAGAGACAAGAGTTTGATCTAGTGACCACAAGGGACTGAATTCAAATCCCCTGGGAGATGGTAGTAAAATGACCATTAGGCATTAGTATCACTTTAATTAATAATTCATCTCTTTCCCGTGTTTAAAAATAAAAAATAAAAATTGATTTTCTAGTATCTACAAAAAGATTAATACTTTATATATGAGAAAAATAAAGTATTTCCTTTGTTTTCCACTCTGGGAAGAAAAAAAGCTGGCTAACATCCTAATACCCTATGACATATAAAATTAAATACCTCGAAGCACCACATTCCCTACTGATTGTATCCAAAAGATTTTCTGCCAACAACTTAGCATCTTCAAGGCTTTTTGCGTTGTTACTAGACAAAAAAAGGTGCATAGGCTGTTGTCCATCTGCAACCAGAAAAGGAATCAAATTGAGAAACATATATCACAAATAAATTATGCTGAAGTACCATTCCATTCCCTTCAAAAGTTCAGATCAAGTAAAAGCAAACAATACCTTCTCCATTTGAGCCTTCATCGTTTCCTGAACCACGTCCTCTCAGTAATACCGTTGCTCCTGTTTCATTCATAATGTGATTTATATACTGGTCCTGCATGTTCAAATCCAAACGACCACCACCAACACCCAAAAAAATTCTCCAAATTGTACGGAGATGTCAGAAGAAGCTTCAAACATTAGATTATCTCAACCTCAATATACACAATGTAAGCATCATAATAAAGTAAAAATGTATCAAGCAAATGGAAATAAACATAATGATGCACGGCATCCAGTCAATAAATAATATAAGCCAGGGAGGCTGACATGTTCCGTTAGATTAGGCAATTAATTAGTAGCATAGCTCCATATATATTTTTTTTAAAAGTAAATTTAGTTTTATTTTATCTCGAATTTGTAGTTATTTGCCAAATTTCCTTTGTTTTTGTGAGTATACACACACACAGACTTAACCCCACACCCCCTCTCCCAGTAAAATGTCTTAAATTAATCTAAATATGCATGAAGTTTTGTTCCACAGAAAACCTCCTTCTTAAGTCATCAAAATTCATCAAAGTCCGAGTGAGTAAAAAGATGGAATATCATAAATGCAAGAAAACAAAAGCAGCAGAAGATTATATGATAACATCATGAATCATAACATAAGTCTCAAAAACACAACAGATAAATATATTACAGAAGAAAAACTTCAAACAACCCTCGCTGAAAATAATGGTGACAGACAGTCGACTTATAATAATATTCAAACGCAAAGTCCGAGAGTAACTAGACAAATCAATTAGGTAGGTAAGGACTCACGTTTGGTCCGCGTATACGGGCAACAATATTCCATGATGGGTCAGCATCAAAGCCCAAAAACACACATGTGCTCAGTGCCTAATTCATCAATACATTTTAGATGTCAACAATACATCACATTGTAACAATGTCAATACATATAGCTAGTAATTAATGAATGTGCTTGTTCAAAAAGTAATTAATGAATGTCTACCTTCACTCCATTAGTCAAAGGTGACGGTGATGCAGAAGAAATTGACTGTGAATTTTGCCCCAACCTTAGCATTTCTTCAATCATCGCAGCAGCACGATCAACAACTAAAATCCTTTCTGCCGTATCTTTTATCTGTAAAATAATACGATACCAGAAGCAAATTAAATTATGTAAATCATTCTCATGTAACACACAGCATTTAATCTATTACTATGTCATGACTGATGATACAAAAAAGCTACATGATTCTCTTTCCAAGATTATGAAACCATTTTGCTACAGACAAAATCAATTTAATCATCTCTTTCACAAGACATTTCATTTAATAGCTTTAATTAGACTCTATTCCTCTCAAAGCTTTCCAATTCCAAAAAAAGTCCAATTAAATCAGATTATTTAACCCAATCGTTGTGCTATATATAAAAAAAGAGCCGGCTTTTACATGAGCTCCTGCAGAGATGTGGAGATACAATGGCTTTTCTCCATCGAGGGGTGCATTGGGCGGTCGATACTTCCCCCTGAGAAAGCAACCGACATATACATTAGTTGCAGGGGTCAAAAAAAACTTAAAGGACTTCAGGAATGATTTAAACGACCTACAAACCTAGTAATAACTATAGTACCAGTGCACCTCTGGATCTGCAGGAAGTGGAAAATTGATCGTTAGGGAAAAAATTAAGAGAAGCTTCAAAAGAGTATACAACAGATCTTATACAAGTCACCTCCTCTTGTGTCTGGCGTTTTGTCAACTTGTAACGAATAGAAGATTCTGCATCATTTATGACAATTTCTCGAGCAATGATCAACTCATCTTGGATCTTTTGCTACACGAATAATTATCCAACAGTCAAGATAAAAAATTATTTAAAGTTTACAAAAGAAATGTATAATTGAACAATGCAAAAACTTCAGGGAAAAACAAAGGCTTCAGCAACATAATACAAAATCTCTAGTCTCTACACACAAATAAACGCTTATTAAGTAAACATCATCAGCATCAATCTACCCTTATACAATTATTCTATGGAAATTAGAAGGAAAATAATATTTGGAATAACAGAGAATAAAAAGTTATCGAAATACTCCTGTGAAAATGAAATAAAAATTAAAGACAGTTTGTTAATGACAAATGCACAAAAGTAAAAATCAATGATTTCAGACCATACCAAAGCATAGTCTGCATACTTGCAAATAATGGGTCCGAGAAGTACATGTGGACCAAGCTAAGTATTCAATATCAAAAATCATAAAAGAATGTGCTTTAAAAGGTAAAATCACCAAGAATGAGAGGCTGAATGATCAAAACATTCAAGTGTCAAACTGAAAAACTAAATTTAATAATTGTGTATAGTTTCAACTTTCAATATCAAGATTTTCCTTTTCAGAAAAAAATAATAACATAATTTCATTGTGGTGTAAGTAAGCAAGCTCCCAAGAGGATTAAAAACTATGGAGGATTACTAGCACTTGAATTGGTCGGAAAACACATCAAACAACGGTACTCTTGCTTCCCCTAAACTAAAACAATGATGCAGCAATATAATCAAGAAAGGCCGGAAAACACATCAAACATTGCAAGGGATTAGACATCTCACTTGATTCAATTTTTGGGCTGCCACCGAGCTTTGCTGCTGAAGCAGGGCTGCAGCTGCCAATGGATTTGTCATAAGAGCACCAGAGATCACTGGAGTCACGCCTGAAAATGCAACCCCGCCAAGAGGCACAGCATTGCTCAAAGGGAGAACTCCAGGGACAGCCATCCCGACTGATACCAATGACTCTGCCGGTTGATCCCACTTTCTCTTCTTTCTACACATAAAGCAAAACACCCGAAAAAAGAGTTTAATAACAATACACTACTACATCCAACAAAAACCCTTAATTTTCGTTTCATAAGCTCACTTTGTAACCGTTTTTAGTAAATAACTTCCACATGATTTTCATGGACATCATGTCATTCTACGGTGCATATCCCCATTTAAAAGAAAATAATCACAAAACATAGTATGAAATACAACAAAATTTAGCATTCCCATTATCAATGTAACGCTAAAATCTCAAACACGCGCGCATTAAGTGTGTCGTCATTTTGGCATAAGGAGGAACTTTCCACGCTAAAAAAATGAATCGAATTTTGTGCTGTTTGAAAGTATACTTTTGTACAAATATGCCACATTTCAGAAACATCTATAGTTTTAAAAATTGTAGAGTACGGAAAGGTTTTCCCAAACCCTAAACGCCTGTCTCACCAATAGAAAACATGTTCGGTTTTGCAGTGAGTTTGACAAAATCACGTGAGCCACCAAAACATGGGCGGTTTTAGAGCCCGGCATGCCTGGGCATTTGCCTAACTATTGGTATTTTTAGGGATAGTTTAGGTCAAAACAGATATTTTTATGAGTTAATTTAGCGCAAAATTGAGATTTTTGTTTAAAACTGAGATTTTTCATGGTAAAATTGAGATTTTTCCCAGACTTTATAAATTTTCTGGCTCCGCCACTGCACCAAGAATTTACACTTTGGAGCATCAACAAAATCACCGCTTATCCACCCTGATACCAAACATGCACTGAGACAAATTCTATTCTTTTAAACTAATTCTAGCTTCTCAATAACATATTTCATTTTAGCTACTTCAAATGATTCCAATTTAACAAAAAATACAAATCCACAATGAAATTAACACTATAAAATATAAAATAATCAAATTAATTTAACATAATTAACAAAAACACATAAAAATAAATAGATGAACTGGTTTTGAATGAGGTGAGTTACTACCTCTGTCTGGTTTGCGAAGCTTCGTTGTTGGGTGCAGATGCTTCATTGGAAGAAGAAACCCTAACGTTGCTTTCTTCTGTCATTGTTTAAGCGATTTTTGATTTTCTTTGATAATCGAAAGTGAAAAAAGCTTAATCGCGTTTGATCGCTGAAACGAGATTTTGTGCCTCTATCGTCGTTAAATCATAGATAATAAATTCAACTATTTTACTCAATATTATTTTTTTTTTCTGAAATATATTTCAAAACTCAATATTATAAGAGTTTTGTTTGTTACATCAAAAAATTATGATTTTTGTTTGTTAATTCGAAATTTTTTGGCTGGTTATTCGAAATTTTGGTTTTAGTTTATGTATTTTTATTTTAAATAAGTTTTTGAATTATTTTATTTTTTTTTATCCTTAAAGCTAACAACTGTAGAAAAATTCGCAAATTTCTTGCAGATTTTTCTACGAATTTTCTTGTGAATTTTTTGCTTTAAGAAATAAAATCAAAAACTTTTTTATAACAAAATTTGATACAAGGACTAAAATCAAAATTCCGCGTACAGGAACCAAAATGATGTTTAAGCTTTTTTTTACAATAAATTTTTATTTATTTTTTTGATAGGCATTATTGAAAAATATTTTTTAATTTAAAAAAATTGGAAACGTGTGGTGAATATATCACTAAAGTATTATAAAAAAAATAAAAAATTTACAAATCAATCTGCCAACTCGCTGATAAATAAGATGGACTTGAATTTTTAACTCAAATATTTAAGTTGGTTCACCCCGTCCCCATCCACTTTACTCATATGAGGCTTAATTTAGACAGACTTAAATGAGGCGGGCGGCTGTTATACCACCCTAACTACTATCATTCATGTAAGTTTTTTCTTGAAACAAAAACTTTATTGACAAATCTATGTTGTAATTTGAAAAATATGATCCTTCATCTCTAAATTATAAAGGGAAAATTATACTTATTAAGAAAAATAAAATATGGTAATTTGAAGTGTTGTTTTTTGTGTTTTCTTTGAAATAAGTTTTATAGAAAAATGTACAAATAATTTTTATTGGTTACTGACTATCAGAAAAAGGAGAAAGAAAGCAAATAAAATATAATTTGTATTTAAATTTATAAGAATAAGTAAAAATAAATCTTTAAAATGATAAAAGTTTGTCTTTTTTACATATAATTTGGAACAAGAAGAACTAGTTTTTTTGTTTATAAATTGGGATGGAGGGAGTATATAGGTCGGAGTTAAGAACTTATTTGAAAGTGGCTTAAGACTAATTTATTAGTTTACTCAACATTTATTTCGTATAACAAAATTGACATTAAATGTAAAGTTTTCTTAAGAGTTTAATGGATATGCTCGGTGTAAATAAATTTTACACCGGCATTTAATTTAATATAATTCAAATATTTTTCTATGTCATAAAATTAAGATGATGTGCAGTTTGGCGGAATAATTGTTGCTATAGGTTGATCGTATAAAATTATTTTATACCATATGTGAATAAACTATTTCAATTTTTCTTAAATGGTCAATTCTTATATTAATATTTTTCTCTTATGTTAGGATTAGGATTGAACCTAAGATATTCGACTTCTTTAATCTTCAACTCAATCAATTGAGCTACTCATCTTATTCCGTATAGCCAATGTCAATTAAGTTTTTTCTTTTTTGCTTATAAAAATCATCAGATGAGTATGATATAGATTGCTATAAAAGAGTGATTTTATCTTTATATTTTAATCACTCATTGACTTGTTTTACAACTAATTTTATATCAAAAACTCAATTAATTATTTGTAAACTTAGTTTTTATTAATGTATATTACTCATTCTTTTTATTCTCACATAATTTCCATGTGTTTTAGTTTGAAGAATTTTAAACCATAAAGATGTTGGATTTAGAGTTTAGACAAGATCAAGAGTTTTGAGTCAAAGTGAGCAGAAGCAAAGCCAAGTGAAAAAGCTGAAAATATATTTAATGGTTTCAAATTCAGTTACACATCACACTGAATATCCATATATAGGCCGAACATCAAAGAAAAATTGAGACATAACCGTTCATAAGTGCATATCGATAGATACATTATTGAAAAGGTGACAGTTCGAACTTTAGATTTTTCACTTCTTCACATGTATAGTGTGAATTTAGCCACTATAATACTTGACCAACAACGCAAGTCTTAAGCAGCAACAATGGTAGTTTCAGACGAATTGTCGCCCAACGGAGGGGACAGGCTCAACAATGGTAGTAGTAGCAACTTCTGATGGTTTATTATCAATTTCAACCTCAGTTTCTGTAGGCTTATTTTCAACAGGCTCAACAATGGTAGTAGTTGCAATTTCTGATGGCTTGTTATCAATTTCAACCTCAGTTTCTGCAGACTTGTTTTCAACAGGTTCCACCCAAAATTCAGTTTTCTTTCCACTTTTGGAAACTGTGTCAAAAACTTCTTGTGGTGTAACATTTCCTTTCACAGTCACTTTTTGTTCTTTCAAATCAATATCAAATGACTCTACACCTGTTAAGAACAAAAAAATTATTAAGACCAAAATGTTAGTATTAATTGGTTTCATATTGTGATAATTTAAAATTTAGATTTTTTTGTGTATTAATTAATCCTCCATTTTTAAGAAAAAATGTTATGGTAATTCAAAGTTCACCCATGAGCTAAAATTTGACCAAAAATTGTTGCTCATAAGAATCTGAGAAACTTTGTTATACATGCAGCAACTCATCGCTTATTGAGAAACACAATGTTTTTTATAAAGGTAGATATTTAGTGCATGTTTGATTTTACAGTGAATATATTAAAGTTACGGTAGTCTACCGCAATTTTGCGTAAACTACAAAATATAATAACTTGTAAAAAATTACCGTGATTCTAATATACTCACTATTATACCAAAGATATGCTTACTAATTCAATATAGAAGAGATAATTTACTGAAGGAAAATACCTTCCATTTTTTCTAAGACCCTATTAACTGCCCCAGAACAGCCTGTGCATGACATTTTCACTTTGAGGACAACAGTCTGCAATCACAATTGGAAAATAAATCTAAAATTGTGATTACAAGATCATAGAAAAAATAATAAATTATAAATTTATAACATCAACACATAAAAGCAAAAGCAGCACATCCATCCTTTGAATTCAATTTAAAAAGAGAAATAAGTGGAAGATGAAAGAATAAAAACAAAGCAGGTCATCTAATACATAGGTGGGAAAGGCTGGAAAAAGGCATAAGATGACTTAAAAGGTGACCTGAATATATATTTATAGAGGTGGATGATCCTCACCTTACAAGTTAATAATGTCGAGTTAGCCTTAGCCGAAATTCTATGATTATCTAAAGAAAACTAATTAATTAAGCAATGACACAACAAAAACTACTCCGACTCTAATAATAATTTTAAAAAATGAATTAGTTGAATATAATCAGATGTGTCAATGTTAGACATTTAGACATTGACACGTCTTCAATAAGAAATGTTAGTAAAATAAAGGCTGTAACAAATAAGGGAGGGACAATCATTCTTGCTTTCTTAATTATTGTTAGATTTGAAATTTTAATAAGTAATTTGTTTACATGCAATAGCAATTTAAATCATCTTCTTTGAACATATTGTTGAATCTTTTCATTAGAAACCATATTTTTTAAGAATAAAAAAACAAAACACAAAAAATTACCAAGAAATCATGATATCAAAACTCAAAAACTCATCAACTTTATCACAAAACATCAAAAACAAGAACAAAATCAAGGGATTTTTTTAGAAGCTGAAATCCAACAAAAGAATAGACCAAGATGAATAATCAAATGATCAAGCACAAGAAAATACAAGAGCAACAACAAGAACATAAAAAAGGAATTAAAATGGTTAAGTACCTCAGAAGACATGGTTGATGGTTGTGTGTAGGAAAGAAAGTGAGATAAGAAAAAAGGAATAATAATGTATTCTCAATTGAGTGGTTTTGGAATGAAGAGTTTGTGGTAATGTGAGTGTTGCCTTTATACTAAAATCAAATAGTGTTGGCAAAGGAATATATGGAATTAGACTTTCTTTTTAATAACTTTCATCATATCTTGTAAAATAAATAAATTATTTTCATGACATCATACCGTAAAACAGTTAGATTTATCACTCGGATTCTAAGGTCGTTGAATGTAGATGTATTTAATTTGAATTGAATTTTTTTTACTCTTTGAACTAACTTTTGTAATGAGATTCAAACTCATTTAAGTTAAGGATTATAATGTGAAAATTGACGTGAGGATTAGTTTTTTTTTTGACACAGACGTGAGGATTAGTTAAAAACTACAATGTGGTGATTTGGTCACGCTAGGTGAGAGTGATTATTAGTGTTGAAATTGTTTGTAATCTATTATTAGTAAAAAAATATATATAAATTATTAACTAATTTTCTAGAAGAATTTAAAATCAATTTTTGAGTAATTTTTAGTTACAAGTTACTTACATTTTGATTGAATTTTGAATTATGAAAGTTTATTTCCCATAAAAATTAGATAATTAACACAAAAATAATAACATTTTACCTACTTTTTTATTGAATAAGATTTTCTTTCACAAAGATAATTTGTACAAAAATATTAGTTATATAAATTTCCACTGGGCCATATTCATGAAATTAAGAAGTCATAATAGTAGAGTGGGTATGCAGGTTGGTGAACCAATGCATGTGAAACAGACTTGATTAATCAAAAGCAGATATTTGCAGTACAAGGAATACAATATTGAAGGTCAATGCTTCCTTTTCAAGCTAAAAATTATTGTACTTCACAATGGAATTCCAATTCTATTTCCAACTGGTACAGTACAACTCTATTTATAATCTATATCTATATATGTAACATAAATAACATAATATAGGAGTGTTTTTTATATAATAGTTTAATAAAAGAAATTAGAATAAGGGAATATATTTAACTTTTTTTACAAAAGAAAAGGAAGATAAATTCTTAAATATCCTTAGAGAATGTATAAAATAATGAGGAGGATACGAAATAGAACCAAAAACAACAAAAACGAAAACATGAAACAAAATAAAAAACAACAAAAATGGAAAACACGAAACCTCGCCTAGAAACAGAACGAACAGAGAGAGTAACAAGAAACAGAACCAAAACGGAGCGAAACAAAAACAGAACGGGAACAACAATATCTCACAGGGTAAAATAAAAGAAATACTTTAGTTGACATATGTTTTTGAAAGAGAAACAATTAAGAAAAAGAGGAAGGCATTGGAGCGTGCTCTTCGACGAAAGACTAAGAGAGCCCCTGAAACAAAAAATACTAGATCATATGACATGTTTGCATTTTTTCGAAGTTAAATATTTAAATTTCATCCAGAAGATATATTAATTTAATATTAATTAAATTAATTTAAATTATCTTATGTAAATATCTTGAAAACAACTAATGATGAATAACTCTTTCAAACATGCTAACAAGTACTTATGACAAATCAAACCAAAACAATTTGAACATATTAAACTCAATTCAAATAACTTCTTACAAACAATATCACAAATGTTATTTAAGATATTTGACTTTGAATATACCATCCTAACTCGAGTGATTACTTTTACAACTACATATATTACAATAAAATCAAGTTGTGCTGGGGAAAATTTAACCAAGATAGATAGAGACCATTTTTTAGCTTTTGGTTTTTTACAATAAAGTTTGATTGATAAATAGTATTGCATTGCATGCAATATTAATTACTAATATTAATGGGCTTGGTCATTCTTCCAATCGAATTTGTCCCCCTCTCAGTGTAATGACTAATGAATTCCATAAAGAAAGGACAATGTCATGTAGTACAAGAAATGAAGAAATGTAATACAACTATCTCTTTATACCCAAAAAAAGGTCGTACTTTTTTTTTATAACTACTAGATACGAGTAGGAATTTTAATGGTATATGTACTCCATCAATTCTAAATTATAAGTAAAATATACATCATTTTTGCTTATAATTTTTTGCTAACTATAAAGTACTTGCTATATATAGGTATGAGACATGAGAGTGTATCCACGTAGTGTACTACATAATTTCTTTACTAATATATGTGTATGAGGTATGAAAGTATTAAGGCTGATTCAATATAATTTTTTGACCTTTCTTTACTTAATTTGCTTTACAATGTGTGAAGAAACATTTCATCTATGTTGTTACTTCAATTTTTGTAAATATTTCTACAACACTCTTAAAAAATAGTTGTAAAATGACAATTAGTACTATTTAATTTAATACATTAAAGACTTGCTTCCTTTAGTCTCAAATATTAATAAAAACTAGTCAAAATGATTAATATATTTAATCTAAATTTTAAACTACATACATAAATTTTTTTAATCATTTTTCATATATAGTTGTTTTCCTCTTTTCCTAGAAAAAATAAAATCTTAACAGACCATTATAGGGGATATTGCTAATTGCTATGCAAACTCAATTAGTTGAGATTATCTATGAATTAGCCTTTCTTTCTACCAATTACATATGTTGGTACTACCTTATACTAGTAAAGAGGGAGTAGTACAATTAGGACGTTGAGACACCTAATTTTTTGTACTACAACTTACAAATTAAAGACTAGTGTGTACAATGTTGGAATTCATACTCAAATGACAAGTACTACTACTACTACTTCCTTTTTCACCTTTAAGAAAGTTAGTTGTAATGCATTTCTTGTACTATACGTTATCGGTTATCCCATAATTTAAGGAACTGATTCCTTCCACTCGAGGGGGACAAATATTTGATTGGAAGAATGACCAAGCCCACTTCACATTATTGCATGCAATATTGTAGTAATATTTCTTCTACCTTGTTTCTCTATCTCCTTTAATTGAACACATTTTTTATTTTGTTGTAATGTTGATTACAATTAGGAGATTCATGTTTCCTTCACTATGGAGCCTTATCACATTGAAGCCATGTTACTAAGAACACTAACAATAATATTATATTAAAGCTGTTAGAAGTCCCACATTAGTTAGAGATATGACATAGATTACCTTTATAAATGTGTGCAAACCTCAACTCTCAAGCTAGCTTTTGTGGTTGAGTATAGGCCTCCTAAATTCTAATATGGTATCAGAGCCTATCCTAGATCTATTTGTTGTTTGTTGCGGAGACCTCTCATATTTGGAGCAGCCGTTGTTGTTGATTCCACGTTCCAGCTTGTTCAGTTCTGGACGTGAGGGGGTGTGTTAGAAATCCCACATTGGCTAGAAATATGGTATAGATAGTCTTTATAAATGTGTGCAAACCCCAACTCTCAAGCTAATTTTTGTGGTTGAGTATAAACCTCTCAAATTCTAATAAAAGCGGTTTTAGTCTCCTTATAATATATGAAGTTAGTGTAGTTTTAGATAATATTATTAATGTAGTTTTAGTCTCTCAGGGTTTGTTTGGATTGATGGAATAGAACGGAATGGGATGGGATGGAGTGGGATGGATAGCTACTCCGTTGTTTGGTTTTATAAATTATGAACGGAATGGAATGGAGTGGGATGAAACTCATTCCATCCAATACCACTCATTCATCCAATTTTCCATTCCGCCCAATTTGGGGTGTATGCAACAGAATGGAATAAATTAATAACGTAAATATAATTTTATCCTTATTTATTTTACTTATTTTTTTGAAAAGACAAATAAAATCAAAAAGTTTGTTATTAACTTTCTTTCTTCTCTCTCCCTCGTCTTCTCTTCTTCTCCTGTTACCAATTTTTTTTTTGTACAAACCAATTTTATATTAGTGTATCTTCCCTCCCTAATCTTCTCTTCTTCAACAATCAATTTTTTTTTTACAAACCAATTTTATTATATGTTATTATATTAGCCTATGAAAAAAAATTCACATCATATTTAACATTATCCTATGTTTTTTTTAGTTTTTAATGAATCTCATATAAGGTATTAATAAATAGTTTTTTTATCGTACCAAAAAAATTAGTCTTTTTAAACAAGGATAAATATTAAATTAAAAAATTATTAATGATATGTGAAACATGTTAGTTGAATTGAATATAAAATTTAATATAACCCAAGGGGTGTGGTTGAGCGACATGGGGCTCATCCGCCCTTAACCAAGGGTCGATGGTTCGATCGTCACTTTGGGTATGAAGCAGCTTTAAATCATTGGGCCAGCTATCCCACCCTTCGAGGTGCCTCCAATCTAGCGAGGGATACCCCGGTCTCGACAAAAAAAAAAAAAAATTTAATATATTAATATTTTATAAATAAAGGATATAATTGGAATAAAAAAGTTATAACGCATTCCATTCCGTTCACTTTCTAAACGATGGAGTGGGAAATTTGTTCCGCTCTATCATAAAATATCCAAACAATGGAATGAAATCTATGTTCCATTCCGTTCCGCTTCATTCCATTCCGCTCCGCTCCATTCTATACCATCAATCCAAACAGACCCTCAATGAAAGCACCAAATTGATATGAATTAAAATTGCTAAGAGACTAAAACTCCACCAATAAACTAAAAACTAAACTTCTTCATTCATTTTGCTTAATTAATTACATTTATAGTTGGTCTATATAATAAGCAAGGAACTCTACATCTTATCTAGAATCTTCTATTGGGCTAACCATATCTTTTGGGCCTATATTCATGAAAGAATCCAAAATAATTATATGAAAAAATAGTGTTGAATGAGAATTTCATAAAGATATTTGTTCAAATATGTTGATTAATTTTCAAATGAGACACGATGCAATCATCAATACTAATAGAGTAAAATAGCATTGTACCAAAAAATAAATAAATAGTAAAATGATATATATATATATATATATATATATATATATATATATATATTTATATAAAATGATAAATTATTTATAAGTCCTCGTAGAATAACTCAAATGCTAAGAGCTGGAAGATATATGAGTTGGATAGGGGGAGATCTAAGGTTTGATCCCTGACTAAAACAATTTATATTTTCGATGTACAAAAAAAAAATAAACTGCTTATAACATAGCGCTAATTTTGTGAAACGTAATACGGATGAAGCATGTAAAGATTATAATATTGCTGGGTGTGGTGGTATTATTAGAGGAAGTCAAGGTCACAGGGTTAGGTAGTTTTGCAAAAGGATTTGGAGTTTATAATACTTTTGTGGCGGAGTTGTTGGGAGTTCTTGAAGGTGTTATGAATATAGGTCAAAAAAATATAGTAGGCCCAATAGAAAGTTCAAGATAAGTAGTAAGTTTTCTAGCTTATATATAGAGCAATTAAGAATGTAATAATTATCAGTAAAATGAATGAAGTTAATTAGTTTGTTAGTTTTAGTGTGGTTTTTAGAAGTAGTTTCTTCTTTTTAAAAGTTGTTCATAACAGAAGGTCTTCAATATGCTCATCGGTTGAGTTTTATAAATGTAGAGCTTAATATTGATTCTATTATGGTGGTTAAGGTGATTAAATCGGGAAGGCCGAGTAGTTTGTTTAGGCTACCTTTAGTGAAGCAAATTCAGTGTTTGTTGGAGTTGGAGTGGGAGGTTAGGATTGTGTATGCCTATAGAGAGTCAAACAAAAGTGCATATGCATTGGTTATACTTTAGATTGTAAAATTATTTTTTATGAATTTTTCCTATCTTAGATTATGAATTTGTTGTTAGCTGATAACAACCCTTAAAATAGTTTAAGTGTAATGTTCTTTTTTTGGATTCCGGCCTTCACTATTATAAAAAAAAAAGGAAAGATTAGATGTATTTTTTTTTTGTCGAGACCGGAGTATCCATTGCCGAACGCAGTGATTAATCCCTCGCTAGATTGGAGGCACCTCGAAGGGTAGGATAGCTGACCCAAAGATTTAAAGCTGCTCCATACTCAAAGTGAGGATCGAACCCTTGACCCTTGGTTAAGGGAGGATGAGCCTTATGCCGCTCAACCATACTCCTTGGGTTCGATTAGATGTATCTAAAAATTCTTTAAGTTTAACGTTTGTAACAAATAAATTTTAATAATTTTTTATGTTTTAAATTGATTCTTAAACTTTGTGACAAATTATACTCTAACCATTATAAAATGAAATTTTTTCTTGGTATTAAAAAACAATGTAAATGTACCAAAAAAAAAAACAATGTAAATTATTCGGTCATCCAACTAAAAACCATCCATCTTCCATACAACTTATTCTAAATAATAAATTATATAATAAGAAAATAGTTTAACATTGTCATCTAATAATAAATTATTCTATCCAAAAATTGAATCAGTGACTCATGGATGACTACGAAGTTGCTTTACATTGATTTGGATCGTTGTTGTCATTTTTTCCTCGACCCCTTCATAATATTTTTATGTATCTATCTTTCTCATCCTTATCATTTTATATCTAATTTTTAATTTCTCTCCTTATTTACATAAACAAGGCAACACTCCTAAGTTGTTTGATTTGACTTTTGAATGAGCCTAAAAACAAATTGAAAGGTATAAAATTGATTTTTTTTTTTTTAAAATTATTCTAAAGCAGAATTGATTCCATCTTCAGAATTGATTTTACTATAAACTAATATTTGTGACTTATGAGTTTAAATATGATTTTTACAATAAAATTTATTGTTCAACTATCCTTTACATAAATATATTCAAATTTAAAATCACTTCTACTCAAATCTTTTTTTTTTACAATACTAAACATAATTCTATCGAAATTAATTTTATCACAATCAATTATGTCGACTTCCAAACTAAACATTCACTACAAGCATAGTTAACGATTTCTCCAAAAAAGGAAAATTCTCCAATCTACTCCTATAGATATTATAAGTAAATTTAATTTTTTAAATACATTTAACTACTAATATATCTAATTTATAATATGAATTAATAACATTAATTATCGAATGTACTAAACAAAAATTAAATTTATTTATAATAACGTCACGATTCTCTACTTTCTTCTCCAACTTTGACTCTCCAAACGTGATTCTGTCTATAATCACTTTTTCTCATAAAACACTTTTCGTGAGAATTCAACTTTCTCTACCCGTTGAAATCTCTCTCTATATCCGCGCCATTGCAACAACCTTCCATCTTTCTAACCTCTTCTCATTTCCAAATTCCATTTCAACATTGATCTCAATTTTCAACACTCCAATTTTTCCAAATCAAAGTAAAATTTCGAAGTTGCATTTTATTATAGATCACTTTATTAACTGTAAAATTTGATTCAGTTTTTGTAATCTTTGCTTTCAATTTTATACACTAATTATCATTTTTTCTTTTTTTCAATGTTAATTTTCAGTATTATGTTTGTTGGTAATTGTCGGTGATGTCATAGATACAAAGTTAAGGAGATTCAGGAAAAAAAGAAAGAAGGAATAACGGTATGCTGTTAGTTGTTATTATTTAATGTATTCGATTCGCGGTGAATTTGACTAAATTACGGTGATTTTGTTGAAGCTCGAAAGTGTAGTTTTTAGTAAAATCAATGTGGTCTGTGATTCTGTCAAACTCACTGTCAATCAAAACGTGCGCTTATATTTACCGTTTTGGTATTCAATATGATGATAGAATATGATACTATCTCCGGTCCAAAATATAAGAAAAAAATTTACTTTTTAGATACATTGAAAGTTTGATGTAGTTAGTTTTGATGTATCTAGTCTAAATTATGGACTAGATACATCAAATTTTCGATGAATCTAAAAAGCAAACCTTTTCTTATATTTAGGACTAGAATGATTGTGTGTGTGATATATCATATATACATACATTTTACAGGTGTAAAATGGGAGCTGCTGTGTTGCCTGATGCAGCAGTTTTGGGAGTTCTTAAACGCTATCCCTTTGTTCCGAGACACACTTTTATTCGTGGAATATCTTCAAATGTGTCGAGAAGAAATAGGTGTGTTTGCATAATTGAACTTATGAGGTATTTTGTAGAATAATTTCTACTGTTTTTCTTGCCTTCCTACATGATGTACAAATATTAAAGTTATTGTCTTGAGGACGTTGTCTGAAAATCGGTAGCTTGGTTGGTGAGCTAAGGGATACTGGAGATGTTTTAAGCAGGTTGCGAAGGGTTCAAACTATATTAACATAACCATTAACTTATTAACATTATTTTAGAAAATAATTTGGTTGGTAAGCATGTTTGAGTTAACAACACAATAGTTTATTTGATAAGCAGAAATTCTAGTGATAAATGCTTAAGTTCAATAAGCTATTTGCATTTGGATATGTATCGTAGAAAGCTATTTGGACTCTCAATATTTGTTTGGGAAGAAAATAGGGTGTATAAAATAAGTTCTGTATAAGCTGTTTACATAACCTATCTAGGTGATCTTATTAAATAAGCTTAAAATGGGAAACAAAACGGAATGTACCGGATTTTTAGCATAGCTCGTAAGTATATCATAAGATATTTTTATAAGCACTTTCAAACATTTTCACAAGTGCATCAAAGTTTTATCATGAAGTAAGTGTAAGTCCAAATAAGATCTTAAGAACAACCCTTAATTTTCTTTGTTCATCTTTTTGCAGAAATGTTTCCTTTGCTGACAAAAGGATCTTCAAATCTGTACACACAGTTTTTTCACAAAATGTAAGGACTTCCTTGTGTACATTGCTTATGATAGATGGACGTGGTCCTTGAACAAATATTTAAATGGAAGCTTTGGTTTTATTATGTCTAAGAAATTTTGTTGTTGATTATTTATTAATATGGAGAAAATATAACGACATTATGGAACAATAAAATGATAGGAAGTTTCATTTTTGCAATTAAACGTGAAAGTAGAAAATGAAAATAGAAAACGGTTTCTCAAATCAAATAGGCACATAGTAGACACAAACGGTGAAGGTTATGATTTGTAATAATGGACTAGTGACCTATATTTCTTCTATTTCTATGACAGAATGATGATCAAATGTTTACAGATGTAGTTGTTGATCAAGACGGTTATTCAGAGAAAAAGGAAGTTCTGGGAATAGAAGATGAATTAATGACAGCCAAGAAATCTCTTTCAGAGGCACAAAACAGACAAGAGGTTATAGAGAAAGAGAGAGATCAATTGCTTGAAGAACTTGCACGTTCTGAGGCCAAAAAACAGGAATACATCGCTGCCATTTTACATGACAAAGAAGTAGCTATAACAGAGCTTGAGGCTGCCAAATCTCTTTTCCATAAAAGTCTGGAGGATTCTGTTGAAGAGAAGTTCTCTCTGCAATCTAAGCTGGTCCTTGCCAAACAAGATGCAGTTGATCTTGCAGTGCAGGTTGAAAAATTAGCGGAGGTTGCTTTCCAGCAGGCAACTTCTCATATACTACAAGATGCTCAACTCAGAATTGCATCTGCTGAAACCACAGCCGCCGAAGCAGCTCATCAGATCGAAAAGCAAATTAAAGATGCAACTGAGGGTACAATATCATCCATTGTGGAGAAGTCAAAATATGCTATAGAAAGGGCTCTAGCTCTGGCAGAGGAAGCACGTGAACATGCAAACGAGGCCATGGAAACATTTATAGATGGTACATCTCCATTTACAGAAATTGCCTCCGTCCAGGTAGAAAATATCAAGTTACAGGGAATGTTAAGTGATATAGAATCTCAGTTGGTGATTACAAGAAACGAGGTTGCTAGACTGAACATAGAATTGGAGCACACTAGACAACAACTGAAGACATTTGAACAGAGAGCCATTGATGCGGAGAAAGCTTTGCTTGATCATCAAGAGTCAAGCAGGAAAACCACTCTACAGCAAGAGGAGGAAATGAAGTTGTTATTGGAGAAAGTGAGAAAAGATGTGGCAGACAAGACCAAGGCAATTTCCAAGGCTTTTAAGACTGACTTGAAAAACATAAAGGCTACTATTGAAGCTTCCAAAGAAGTTGTTCTTAGTAAAGATAATGCCTACCTCAGAAGATGTGAAGCACTGCAAAGGTCATTAATGGCATCAGAAGATGCTTTGAAGATGTGGAGACAGCGAACTGAAATGGCTGAATCCTTGCTTATGAAGGAAAGAAAACTAGATGAAGAGAATGAAGATTCAATTTATGTTGTTAATGGTGGGAGGATAGACCTTTTGACAGATGTCGATTCTCAAAAATGGAAACTACTGAGTGACGGTCCTCGTAGAGATATACCTCAGTGGATGGCACGAAGGATTAAGGCCGTCATTCCCAAATTTCCACCAAAAAAGACTGATGTAGCTGAAGCATTGGCATCAAAATTCAGATCCTTGGAATTGCCTAAAGCCGATGAAGTATGGTCTATTGCCCGAGAAAAGCCAAAGGAAGGGGATGCTTTAGTTGAACATGTATTTGAAAGAGAAACAATTGAGAAAAAGCGGAAGGCATTGGAGCGTGCTCTTCGACGGAAGACTGAGAAAGCCCCTGAACAAAAAATACTAGGTCATATGACATGTCTGCAATTTTCAAAATTAAATTTTTAAATTTCTTCTAGAAGATTTATTTTGTTAACGTGGTTCACCTCTCCCATGTAAACATCGACATAAACACAGAGCCCGGAACAGGAACAGGGCGAGAGATTGTGGTTAGTATCTACCTACCCAATAAATTGACTGATTACATGTAAATGCATATTAGCCCCAAATGCATGTTGAGCTGCTTAAATCTGGTGATTAATTAGAATGTAGTTTTCTTTCCCCTTCATCATGCAACTCTTGTTGTTATTCAATTTAATTATTTGATGGTCCAACTTAATTTTTGCATTGTATTTTTTCTGAATATTTGTGAAACCGAAGCATTTATAGCTTGATGATCCCTTTTATGAAATGATTGGGCATATTCCCTGATATGTTGGTGAAAATTATAACTTCTTATTTTGAGCTACCTCCTCCCAAATTATAAGGGAAAAATATTAACATTTATCTTTCTCCAGTTTCAAGCTTTTAACTGGGAGAGCTGGAGAAGGCGCTGGTACCAGGAGTTGGCATCTAAAGCTTCTGATTTGTCTAAATGTGGGGTGACCGCAGTGTGGCTGCCGCCGCCTACAGAATCTGTTGCCCCTCAAGGTTTGTCATGCTTTCTTCTTTCTCAGGTACATAATAATATTAGTGCTTATTCTGTTACTGTTAGGAAACTTTGGTTACAGTTGGATTTTTATTCAATTGTAGTGACTGAACTACACTGCTGTTGCATCTTCAGTTCGATGCACTGGGTGTCTTACACATAGTTCAGCCCCCTTATATTTGCTAGTGCCATTGAACTGATTGATGTTGGCATTTCATTTAAGAAAGCATCCAAAGAGTTCTCAATTTGTATTTTATTGTTTTTATGTTAACATTTGGAAAAAGGGGGTATAATCTAAGATAAGCAAAGTTCACGGATCCATTATTTGCTGAGAACCAGGGGCGGATACAAGGCCCTGCGAGTCTGGGCACTTGCCCGGGCTCAGCCCAAAAGTTTTGGTATTTTTAGGGTTAGTTTAGGGAAAAATTGTTTTTTTTAGGGGTTAGTTTAGGGCAAAATTAAGATTTTTTGTTCAAAACTGAGATTTTTATGGTTTAGTTTAGGGCAAAATTGAGATTTCTTGTTCAAAATTGAGAATTTTAGAGGTTAAATTAATGCAAACTGAGATTTATAGGGGTTAATTTAGTGCAAAAATGAGATTTTTTGTGCAAAATTGAGACTTATTGTTTAAAACTGAAATTTTGCCCAGACTCTATAATTTTTCTGGCTCCGCCCACTACTGAATAATTTCTATAAATTGAAACAAAATATAAGATGAAACTTCTCAGTCTCTGATTTAAGGATACATATTTTTGTAACCTTTCTCTTCACAACATAACTGACAAGTGGTGTTTTTAGTTTTCTCCTGAATCCTGAGGCTATCTTTTTCAATTTAATACCAAAAAGTCTATTTTATGAGCTATATATGATTGAACTGTGGTATGCATTCATGAACAATACAAACCATATGCAGGTTACATGCCTTCTGATCTTTACAACTTGAATTCATCCTATGGTTCTGTGGATGAACTTAAACATTGTATAGAGGAAATGCATTCTCAAGATCTGCTGGTATGTTGTGCTGGTAATGACATAAAAAATGAAATCTGAAGATGTATTTCAAGCAATCATTTTCTTCAAATTTTACAATAATCTCAAACTTTATGGCTTAGAGACATCCAAAAATCTACCTTTTTTCTTAAATAATATAGAGCAGATATTTACATTTTTTTTTTGATGAAAATGTACTTAAATAAGTAAGATACTTAAATAATATAAAGCATAAATTTACATTTCATTTCTGAATAAGTAAGATCTTCTTTGTTAAGTTATGTTGTTTGAATCACTAATAAAGAAACTAATCTGAATAATTATGGAATTAATTGAAGTCATTATTTTAAAATATTAGGTGGTTGGAAGAATTATAAGTATAGAAGGTCTTATTTTATGAGACTTAATGAGAGTAGTTAAGAACCTTTTTCTTTTGTGTAAAAATGAAGAAAACGTTCCAGTTAGTGCAGAATGCTGCAAGGAATTCTTTTTGATGATTTTACTTGATTTCATTTGTATGTAAGGGATTCTATTTTTTTTCATCAGTTTCCCTGTTGCATAAATGGATTTAAATAGTTAAACTATTTCTATGGGACAACTTTGTATATCTCTTCTTACTGTTTGACTTATCACTTATGCATACATACTATTGTACTATGTTTTAACTTCAATGTTTGATATGGTTATAATTTTTGCAAGACGTTTCCTTTGTAAATAGGTCTTGGGAGATGTTGTACTTAATCATCGTTGTGCACATAAACAGGTAAATTATTTTGTCAGAAATCTTGTTTATCCTTTTTTGTGAAAGGTTATAACATCTGTTTTCGGGCCATTGATTAAGGTTTTAGGTTTTGAGGATATTATAGTTGTTTGCAGAGTGTGGGAAGTTTACCTTGATGCGGTTTTCCCCTCGCCCTATTAATTGCGGAAAATTTAGGCTGCCTTAGTTGCAACCTCCAGCATTTTCATTATGCTGGATGTAAGGGGGTGGCTCAGTCTCACATCACCTAGAAATATGGCCTTTGTAGTGCTTATAGGTCTTGGACAATCCTCACCTTACAAGTCAATTTTGTAAGTATGAGTTAGATCCAGTCTGAAACCTAAGATGATATCAAAGTCTGTCCTTAATCCGCTGTTAAGTTTCCTGCATCGTCCATGCTCCAGACCTATTGGGCCTGACGTGAGGGGGTGTTGGGAATTACACTTTGAACTGCGGTGTTAATTATGGTCTGCATGTATTTGGAGGGGCTGGTTCTTCTATAATTACTATTATATTGGATTCACAGCATCATTTGCTTTTTATATCAAACCATAGCTCATGGAAACTATAGTAGGAGCAATCTCTTTAAGAGGTGCCTTTCATAGCATGTCCTACTATAGAAATTAAGAACAATTTTTACTCATTTCAGAGTCCAAATGGTGTTTGGAACATTTTCGGTGGCAAGCTAGCATGGGGACCTGAAGCAATTGTATGTGATGATCCGAATTTTCAGGGGCGTGGAAATCCTTCAAGTGGTATATTTGTAGTACATAGTGAAACACAATATTTCAATCTTGTTCTTCTAATAATAATTTACATTGGAGACTTTTTGAGGCTGTTTCCTGTCATTTAATTTTAAACTGAAAAAATCCTAATTAAATGAAGGTAAATGCTGACCAATGCTGTTGTTATGTACTCACTACTCTCTCCTATAAAAGGCGCTCATTTTATATGAGAGAGCACATAAAGACACTCCACAAATTAAGAAGTGATTTAAGGAATTAAAATAAAACACTAAGCATAAAATCAAATAGTATCAAGGCTAATAAATGATTGAATATTTCAACAATTACAAGTCACACTTTTCAATAAATACTTTCCAAGTTGTAATTCCTTAATAGACACGGAAGGGATAAATTTGGCATCCTTTTGCACTGTATGGGAGTGATTTATTAGCTATTACATGGATAATATTGGGTTTCTCCTTGTCTATAGACTTTCTCAATGCTATATGTAGGGGATATCTTCCATGCTGCACCAAATGTTGATCATTCTCAGGACTTTGTGCGGAAAGATATCAAGGAATGGTTGAACTGGCTTCGCAATGATATAGGTTTTGATGGATGGCGGCTTGACTTTGTAAAGTAAATATTTTTCATGCTCTAGTATATGGGCTTACGATAATTTCTTTTCCCACAAAATCCTACTTTGTATAGTGGATGTGATACTTTTTCTAACATATGGATAATATGTTAGAAAGAGCCTAACATCTGAAATGTTTCAGTGGTCTCTGTTTTTGCAGGTGGACCTTTAGTTTTAAATTTAATCAATTGGAATGTTAGAAGATATTGTTCTTTAATTTTAAATTTAATCGATTGATAACTCGTTATTTACTGCTCACAGAGGCTTCTCCGGCACGTATGTTAAAGAATATATCGAAGCTTCAAATCCTGCATTTTCCATTGGAGAGTATTGGGACAGCTTGGCTTATGAACATGGGAGTTTGTGCTACAACCAAGGTTATTATATACTTCTTGTAGATTCAATTGATACTATTAGTTATCCTTAGTGTATCAAGGACAGTTTAATTTTACCGAATATTGAATGTTACCTTCAATGAAATTTGAACGATTATATGTGACTGCTCTAAGATGAGTGTCCCTTCTAAGAATTTCATAGTTTTCATCCCTTTAACTATGTATTCCTCAATAGTTGTCCTTGGCATTAGTGTTCCTTTTTATTTTTTTTATTGGAGTTGGAAAACATGTGGCATCCTTCTTGCCTCTTTCATTTCTCAAACATTACTGGAGACGTATTATGTCTTTGGTGACATTTTTAATAATTTTGTGCAGCATTTTTAAAAACAAATAGAAAATGCAGTGGTGCAGGTATCTTTGGGAGTCTTATGTATAGCAACCGAGTAGGTCACGAGAGTATGATCTTTTTCCTAATTCCAAACTATCCCTTGTCAGAAGCTACATATCATTGCCACTTAAAATAGGCATGTCCAATACATGTTGGACACAACCACATGTAGTTACATTCAATTTCTTCCATTTTCTCAAATTATTTCCGGTGTCGACATGTCAAAGTCGTGTCAGTGCTTTGTAGGTCAAGATGCATCTGTTCTATTTTAATTGGCCATAGCAAGCAACGTAAAGAGCGGGGTGGGGTAAGAAGAAATTCAACAAGCAGCTTGTAACTACCAGCCCACCACTTGGTACCAAAACATTTTAGCATTGTTGCTGGGAACGTTATTTGAGCTGTTGTCAGTAGATAGATCGGATATCATGGAATGTGACACAATATCAGCGCTAAAACCATCATGTTCAACATTACTAGATTGTCCAACCTTAGAAACTACACTGCATATGTTTAGTACTAGGAAGCAACAATCTTATCTCATAGTTGGTGGTATTGTTTGATTTTATTAATGTTTCGGAAATCCTATAGTATTATCGCATTTGTTCACTCTAATTCTTGTATTCTCCACTTAATTGCTTCTTTATTATATTTGGTTCTATTAATTAATATAAAATCAAATGATTCGAGCATATCCAATTTTTATATTTGTCTTACAATCTATTTCTAACATTTATAAATTAATAGATGCTCATCGGCAACGGATAGTTAATTGGATCAATGCCACCGGCGGTACTTCATCAGCATTTGATATCACTACGAAGGTACTTTTAAGAGATTTTAATGAAGTTTCCAGATGATGTTTAATTCAGTGATGAAAAGTTTTATCCAAGAAACATTAAAGGTCTAGGTCGATTCAATCTGAAATCAAGTAATTCTGGGACCATCTACATAATGCACATAGACAATTAAGAAAAGTAACAGAATATGAATTGGGCTGACGAATCTGAGTTACATCTGCATGGGAATGATATGTTTGAAGCATTCAAACATTAAGCATATTATTGTGTTAATCCTATTAAGTACCGTTGTTCTTGATCCTGTAGAGTTTCCATGCTTTGACGTTACAATTGACAATATGTCTATTGTTTGAATGCTTGTTTTTCTTGTTTTGAAATTCAGTCTACCAAGTTTTTATTTATTTTATTCTATGGAGTGGAGATAGGGGAGTAAAAACAGAAAAACGTTACTAGAATTTAATATTATCTTGCTGCATTCTAAAGATTGTTAGTCTGTTGCTTATCATTTTCCAGGGGATACTTCATTCCGCTCTGCACAATGAATATTGGAGGATGATAGATCCTCAAGGGAAACCAACAGGAGTTATGGGATGGTGGCCTTCTCGTGCTGTCACATTCCTAGAGAACCATGATACAGGGTCCACACAAGTATGTGATCTGTTTCTTTTTCTGTTGGAAGTATGATGCATTATATATCAACATTGGTGATTATGTGGAATTTATCCCATTGGAGCATCACCTTGTATAAGAGCATGCTTTAGATACTGTCAAAGTTGTGCCTAAATCCTAAACTTATCTACAGTTGTAGCTTGAACTTTCATTCATATTCTTTCCACTGATTCTAAACTCTTGATCCTTATTTCCCTCAATAGTTATGAGCCATAACATTATTGCATATATTGTTACTAGGTTTAAATTTCCAGTTAATACAACCTGGCCTTGCTAGATTTAGAGAATTAAGAAGATGGATTAAACACTTCATTTTATTTTCAGGGACACTGGCCGTTCCCACGAGACAAGCTCATGCAGGGATATGCATATATCTTGACTCATCCTGGAACTGTAAGTTTTGAACAGATGAACATATGATACATTCTTGATACACTCATCATTGTTTAACGCAGCTCAGTTTGTTTTACAAAACTAGTCTAAAAATTCAAAGTTTATTACTAAAATAGTAATGTTCTTATGATTTTAATCAAAGACGTGGATGACGATCACCATTTTTAAAAAAAAAATGAAAGTCGTTAATGACATTTCCATAAAGAAAATTAAAGTCGTGGCTGGCATCCACGATGTTCTTCAAAATCAGAAGAAAAGAAAAATATAAAAAGGAGAAGTCGTTGGTGGCAACCACAACTTACCAAAATGTATAATAAACTTGAATTTTTTACACTAGTTTCATAAAAAAAATCATAATTTTCCTTTAAAATTGAATTGTGTTTCTGGTCAGCTAACTACTTTTCGAATCTCCAAGGCAGGGCCCATATTTAACTTTTGTTTTTATGCAGCCTGTTATATTTTATGACCATTTCTATGATTTTGGCATTCATGATGTAATAACCGAGTTAATTGAGGCGCGGAGACGAGCTGGAATCCATTGTCGTAGCTCTATCAAGATATACAATGCAAACAATGAAGGTTATGTAGCTCAAGTTGGTGATTCACTAGTAATGAAGCTTGGGCAGTTTGATTGGAATCCTTCTAAGGAGAACCGTTTGGAAGGAAGCTGGCAGAAGTTTGTTGACAAAGGATCAGATTACCAAGTTTGGTTGAGACAATAATTTAACTAACGCCAATTCAGTAGACATGGCTCTTTTCTGTGATGGAATTTAAGAGTATTTTCGATACCTATGATAAACAAATTAAAATCTTCACTAGCATTTTTTTATTTATATTCTCATCTACATTGACATTGCCTTAGCAAATAGCAATGTTGAGAAACAAATGAGCTCATCTTTTGATGTGCATTGCCATCTTCAATAAAAAGTTAGTATATAAGTTAATTATCAGCTAATTTCATGTCATTCACATTTCACAAGATACTTGGTAAACTTTCTTTTTGGATATGTTGCCTGCTTAAAACTTCATAACGGAGTATTCCACATTAAGTGCAATTAACTTGATTGCGGCAATGTCCTAGTGGTTCTCTCGATCGAGTTTTGAAGAATCTTGTCCCCGTTTATTTTTGGATTGTCCGCATTTCGGGACCATTTAGCTGTTGGATTGGTTGAAAGTTAGTTTTAATTTGTTATGCCAAATTTTGTAGTGTATGGTCTATTTGAAAAGTTCAAAATTCTATACTTTTTCAACAAGAAAAAGTTTGTATCATAACATGCTTAATAAGGTTAAATTACAGTCTTGATGGTGGTTTAAAACAAAAGTCACATGTTTTAATTGTGAGTTACATTAACACTAACACCCTATTGTGTATGGGGTATATAGTCTATTTACCTAGTATAGTTTTGAGCAACTTTGTCATTCATAATTTAAGTATGGTTCTAACATGGATCAAGATTAATGATTTGAGATTCTTACATTGTTCGTTGATACTATTGGTCTTTTGAGACCTAGATCTTAGTTTTATTTTACCCCCAATTTAATTGAGTTCAAGGTGTTTTGACAAGAAATGATTTCAATCTTCTCTCAAGTGTAGTTCTGAGGATCGAAACGTGGTCTTTTCAATCAAGTTGAACATCAATCACTATTGAACCAACTGTGGCCTGCAGGAATGGTGGATTCTTTCAATGTTTCGGTTACTGCAAGAAATATTTCATCCATTTATTAGAAGCTTATTAACCACTTAAACTTAATAACTTAATAAATACCAGTAGGCCTTACGATTCTTATTTAAAATAATTAGTAGTAAATTATTGCTGTGAAAATTATCTGGTCATATTAGTCAATAAAGTTAAACTATTATATAAGACATTTTTCAATCAAAGGTGTTGAATTTTAGTGGTGCATCTTCAAAATTAAACTTCAAATCAAAATCTAAGACGATACCTGAATCAAAACAACATTTTACTTATTACTTTTAAAAATTTGAAAAGTAAAATTTGACATTTCCAAATTCACCAACCATGACTATGATTTGTATTGTACTTTTCAGAATCTATTTCATTATATATGTCCTCTAAACTACTATAAATTAAATACAAAGTACAAATCATTCACTCAAGCCATTCTTCAATCCTAAAATTATTTTCAATTATTCCCATAATAATATAATTATTTTCTAGCAATTCAAAAAATGGGTATATTATCTCATTTTCTTGTTATACCATTTCCAATTCAAGGACATATTAACCCCCTTATGCAATTCTCTCAAGTTCTAGCCAACCATGGTTGCAAGGTCACTTTTCTACATACCGAATTCAACCATAATCGATCGAAAACTGGCAATTCTCGGCAAGAAAATATAAAAGTGGTGACACTTCCAGATGGTTTGGAACCTGAAGATGATAGAAATGATTTAAAGAAAATTATGATATCAATCAAAAGCACTATGCCTTCTAGACTTCCCAAGCTTATAGAAGATATTAATGCTTTGGATGATAACATTAATAATAAGATTAATTGTATTGTTGTTACATTTAATATGGGTTGGGCCTTGGAAGTGGGCCAAAAATTGGGAATCAAAGGGGCTCTACTTTGTCCAGCTTCTGCAACTAGTTTGGCTTGTGCTGCTTGCATACCTAAACTGATTGAAGATGGGATTATTGATTCTGAAGGTAATTATTTACTCTTTACTCTTTTAATTTTTTTTTTGTAGATGACCATAAATTTCACAAATTCATCATAAAATCATACACACATACAAAGTGGAGATATTAGAGATCGAACTATAATTTTTTTTTCAAATAGTCGCTTAAGATTGCTCTAATTTTTTTCAATTAATTTTAAGCCGATCAAGTTGAAATTAACATCAAATATTTGACAATCTCCTTTTGCATTGCAGGAAATCCCACCAAAACACAAGAAATTCAAATCTCCCCTAATATACCTATAATAGACACAAAAAACATCCCATGGCATGGCCTAGGTAACATCTTTGAACATATTGTGCAAGAGATACAAACTATAAATTTAGGAGAATATTGGATTTGCAACACTACTTATGATCTTGAGCCAGGTGTATTTTCCATATCAAAAAATTTTCTACCAATTGGCCCATTGATATCAAATGATAGCAACAAAAGTTCATTATGGAAAGAAGACACAACTTGCTTAGATTGGTTAGATAAACAAGCACCTAAATCAGTCATATATGTTTCTTTTGGAAGTTTAGTAGTAATGGATCAAAACCAATTTAATGAACTAGCTCTAGGACTTGATCTAATTAACAAACCTTTTCTTTGGGTTGTTCGTCCTAGTAATGAAAACAAGGTAAACTATGTATACCCTAATGATTTTCATGGAAATAAAGGTAAAATTGTTGATTGGGCACCACAAAGAAAAATATTGAACCATCAAGCTATTGCTTGCTTTATAAGTCATTGTGGTTGGAATTCTACTATAGAAGGTATACATGGTGGTGTACCTTTTTTGTGTTGGCCATTTACTAGTGACCAATTTCTCAATAAGTCTTATATTTGTGATGTGTGGAAGATTGGAGTTGAATTAGAGAAGGGTGATAATGGATATATATCAAGGGATGAGATTAGGAAGAAGGTGGATCACGTACTTGGTGATGATGACATAAAGGCAATGTGCTTGAAAATGAAGAAAATTACAATTAGTAATATAGAAGAAGATGGTCAATCATCACATAATCTCAAGAAGTTTATTAGTTGGGCGAATTATTAAGGTATTTTGTAATGTATTTTTCATTGTTTAGAATAAGCGGTATATTGTCATCGTGAACTTAGCTCAATTAATAAAGACATTGTACGTAATATATAAGGATTGAGGTTCGAACTCTGATATATTCACTTATTCACAATGAAATAAGTGGTGTCCTTTTTATCGGAGTTTAATATTGGGTTTTGAATTCACGGCTTTAAATAAAGAAGTGATATGCTTTAAGGAAATAATGTAACAATTAGTAGGTGTAATTTTGTAACTGGAATTTCAATTTGGATTTTTTAACTTATTCTCTTTTTATTTTTTTATGAGAAACCTTTTATATATCTGAATATAAATTAAAATAGTTAGTTACATATGAGTAAAAGACAGATAGATAACAAGTTGCGCCGTTAAACTTTTTTTATAACAAAATTCAATCTTTGAAAAACTACATTCCAAAATTGAAACGACATAATATTGTTATACATGAATCTTTTCAATATTTATAATTTAAATTGATGAATTTTTTTTTCGGATTATAAAATTGGTGAGTTTCTAATCACTAGAATATACAACAAATATATATTAATGGCATGAAAAATGAGGCTATGTGCGATCCACCCTAAGATGTGCATGATAGGCATTAAGGTGTGTATAGCACCACTCAGGCTTTACCAGTTTTCTCAAAAGTTGGTGAAGAATAACTTTTTATCAATGCATTATCTAACCTATGTACATACCTTATTACAAGAAATTTGATATAAATACTTGTTGTAAACGAGTTTAAAAAAAAAATAGAGTTTGATAAAAACAATTGCCAACCGAAACAAAAATTATCGGGTTGAGTCGCGGACTAAGTTCGCTCTCTTTAAGACGTTTCGTGATACTGTCAAATTGTGCAAGCAGTCGTAATCGTTCACGACGTCTCTAGGATAAAACAGCCCAGTTCAATAACTGTATATCGAATTTCTACTGCACTGTAGAAATCGATCAGAATTACACCCTCTGTAATTGATCGTAATCAATTACTCGTTAATATTGGTTAAGAACCAATTCGTATGGAATAATATTCCACTCAGCAGCAACAAACAAGATGAGAATAAATATGGAGAGGAGTTTTTCTGAGTAATTGTGTTGGAACGTTCTGATCAAAAGAAAAGAAGAAAGCAGTTTAAATAAAAAAGTATGCAGCCCAAAAAATCAGGAAGTGGAGCGGTTTTGAATGAGTAGTGGAGCTCAGCAAAACCAAAATTAGAGGAAAACGTGGATCAGAGAAAACGGGTTTTGACTGGCTCAGCACAACCGTTTCTAACTTGGTCTTATACACATTTAAAATGTGTTCTCTCCCACACTCACAAAACTCTATACCCCTAAAGGCACACCTTTGGAGTGGGGTATTAGTATTTAAACTCTATTAAAGTCTCAAGTCCCACCAATGTGGAACTTTACAACTTTTCAAATTCACCATTCAACACTTTAGTGCTTATAGTGTTCTTAACACACCAAGTTCATTTATTCATCATTTCCACTCAAATTTCCAACAATACTTATTTAAATAGACCATATCATTATCATCCCTTCAAAAGGCCAAATTCAGATCTATAATAAAATAAATCTATATCGTATCAAAGAATAAGCTTACACACTTTCAATATTTTGAAAGAGCAAATTTAAGCTTGAGAAAGTTTAAGACAAAAACAGACAAAAATAAAATAAAACAAAGTAGAGTGCAGCTCTTATCCTTACTCTAGAAAATTTCTCTATCTCCAAAATTCTCTATAATCTCTTTAAACTTTAAATTGTCCTTCAAAAAATTTAGGACGTAGAACCCAAATTCTATGCGCAGTTTTAGAGGTATAGACGGGTGTCTATATCCACCAGAATTGTGTGTGCAGTTTTGGAGGTATAGACACTGGTTTAGATTCTAGATTTCGAACTGGTGTCTATACTCCACAAAACTACGCACATAATTCGGAACAGTTCGGGATCTATATCTTGAACTTGTGCTTATATTCCTCAAAACTCTGCACAATTTCGGATTCTACATCCCAAACTTTAGTTTGGGATCAACGTTCAAAATTTTGTTTAAATACCCCCTAAGAATAAAAATGGTAGTTAGGGAGGCGGGGGTAAGAGAATGATAGGGGGTGGATAGAGAAATTTTTCTTACTCTATATAAGTTATTACCTCCATTCCTTATTATAAAAGAAAAATGTACTTTCTAGATTCATTAAAAAATAAATTCATCAGGATTTATTAATAGTCCAAATACAACAATTTTTTAATGAATAAAAAACATGTATTTGTCTTTTATAATAATGAACGAAAGTAGTATTTTATACACCCGAATCAACTTTGGATTTGGGTGGTGATTTTTTACTATCCGAATAGACTTTGGGTTCGAACTCGGGTGGTGATTTCAAGTTCAAGTTTGGATAGTGCAAAACTCACACCCGAGCCCGAGCTTGAACCCGAACCCACACCCGTTGCCATCTTTATATATAACAATCATTTCTTTTTTCATCTTGTAATCTCATCCAAAACATTCAATCACCAAAATTCAATTTACAACCAAAATGAGTATACCTCATTTTCTTGTTATTCCATACCCAATCTCAGGTCATGTAAATCCCCTTATGCAATTATCTCATCTTTTATCCAAACATGGCTGCAAAATCACTTTTCTCAACACAGAATATAGCCACAAAAGAATCAACAAAAACCTCAAAACTGAACAAAATCAACAAACAATAAACTTTGTAACACTACCAGATGGTTTGGAACCTGAAGATGATAGAAGTGATCAAAAAAAAGTTATTTTTTCAATTAAAGAAAACATGCCTACTTTGCTTCCTAAGCTTATAGAAGATGTGAATAATTTGGATGTTGAAAATAAGATATCTTGTATTATTGTTACTTTCAATATGGGATGGGCTTTGGAAGTTGGAATCAAATTGGGAATTAAAGGGATTCTTCTTTGGACTGCTTCAGCAACTACTTTGGCTTATTGTTACAGCATCCCTAAGTTAATTGATGATGGAATTATTGATTCAGCAGGTAAGACTTTTTTTTCTTCTTTTCTATATATAGATGTTAATTTGAAATCAGATGATAAAATAATTTCAGCTGTTAATCTAAATTAGACAGCTGAGAGTTGAAGTTACTGGACGATTAATTCCAAAATTGAAATCTGAGTTGTGTGATAGTAATTATGGATCAATTGGAGGAAGATCATATAAATGATGGAGAAAGATAGTATGTTTTAAGTGTCGGTGGTTAAGTTTTATATCGACTATAAATGAGTAAATTGTTAGATATATAAGAGAATGACTCATATACTCGATGCTTTAATGTTTTGGATGAATATATGACGACTCCCTTTGCTAAAGACTCTCATATTTAAGAAGAGATGATCGACCTGAAGATATATTTATAGGTAGAGGTAATCCACATCTTATAAGCCGATTTTGTAAGGTTAAGTTAGATCCAACAATCAAATTCTAATATGGTATTAGAGTCTTCTCAAATATCTATTATGTCATTTACTATCAAGTTTCCACTATTAGGTCACCCACTATTTATATTCATGCACTAAACCCCAATAATTATGGTGTGAGGGTGTGTTAAAGAGTTCCACATTGAATGCGGTAACTCAAAAATATGTTTATAAATAGAGACAATTTCACCTTACTAGGTGATTTTGTAAGGTTAAGTTAAACCCAACATCCAAATTCTAATACCCTCTCTTGTGAACATGCATATAGTATTGATCCATTGTTTTTTCAGTGTGAATGAATAAAATGTTAATATATGTGAGAGATGACTCATAAATGCTTAAATTTTTTATCACTAAACATTAGCTTATTAAATCTTAAAAGAATCAAGCCCATTAAGAGTAGTTATAGTACAAATGCAAGAGTTTTTATGATCTAGTTTTACCATTGCAGGAAATCCAACCAAAAAACAAGAAATTCAACTCTGTCCAAATATGCCTAAGATAGACAGTGCAAACTTTCCATGGCGAGCCCATGACAAGATCTTATTTGATCACATTTTACAAGAGGCACAAACCATGAAGTTAGGACATTGGTGGCTTTGCAACACAACTTATGATCTTGAGCATGCAACATTTTCAATATCACCAAAGTTCCTACCAATTGGCCCATTTATGTCAAATGATAGCAAAAAAGTTTCATTTTGGCAAGAAGACACAACATGTTTAGATTGGCTAGATCAACATCCACCTCAATCCGTCGTATATGTTTCTTTTGGTAGTTTGGCGGTAATGGATCAAAATCAATTTAAAGAACTCGCGTTAGGACTCGATCTCCTTAACAAGCCTTTTCTATGGATTGTTCGTCCGAGTAATGATAATAGGGTAAACTATGCATACCCTGATGAATTCCACGGAACAAAAGGTAAGATTGTTGGTTGGGCGCCACAGGAAAAGATATTGAACCACCCTGCTATAGCTTGTTTCATTAGTCATTGCGGTTGGAATTCTACCATAGAAGGTTTATACGGCGGTGTACCTTTCTTGTGTTGGCCGTTTGCCAGTGATCAATTCATTAACAAGTCATATATTTGTGATGTGTGGAAGATTGGACTTGAATTAATCAAAGATGAAAATGGGTTAATAAAAAAGGGAGAGATATGGAAGAAGGTGGAATTGTTGCTTGAAGATGAAGAAATTAAAGAAAGATCATTAAAACTTAAGGAATTGACCTTGGATAATATAGTGGAAGGTGGTCAATCTTCAAAGAATCTACAAAACTTCATCAATTGGGCAAAGTAATAAATGTTTCATTTGATTTCTTTTATGAGCATACTCTATGAGAAAATAACAAATTAGAAGCACTTAAATTGGATTCTATTTGTAGTGAAAATATAAAAACTAAAAGTGATGATTAATGATGAAGGAAAAAAATAATCAAAATTAATGGAAAAAAATTGACTTGAACATCTTTAATTTTGTGTTACACAGGAGAAAAGAGTCCAAGTAATCTTAAGAATTAAGATTAATCAAAAGGTTAGTAAAGCCTGACTAAAAGTTGTTTTACTTAAGAATTGAACTTGAATTCTACGGAACAGTTATAAGTAAATATTATTTTTTAGATTTATTGAATAATTAATATATTTGATCAATAAATAAATCAGATACATTAATTATTCAATGAATCGAAAAATGAAATATTTGCTTATAACTGTTATTGAAAAGGAGTTTCGTGGAACAATCAAAAACTTAAAAGAGTGGAGAATTTTCAATAACGATTTTCTACATTCTTTTTCTTTTTTCAGGACTATACAAGTTAGTTTACCATGTGAAATCAAAATTGTGCTTAAATAAAATCAAATTCGGAACATAAATTCTGAAGTGAGATTTAGGGTAAAAATGGAATTTTAGGAGGTTTGTGAGCAACTTGAGGGGTTTAAATAGCGACATTGTTTTTCTTTGAAGCAAATTCAAGGACCAACCATTACAAAAATTTATAAAATTTTGACACTATGGACTATATCCTTTATAACAACATCTTTTTGACGAAAAGTGATTGCACATAATTTTGGATCGATTTTGAGTTTGTTATGCAAGTAATTTTTCGTATTAATTCTTTTGTTTTTAAGGAAATGAGTATTTTTTTTTTACATCAGAAAGATAATTACTTTTGTAAGGGATTGAACTTTGATCCTTCTCTTATCCAATCCATATGTCTTTTAGCTTTTACCACTTATTCATTGAACTTTTTAAACTCAATTTGACTTACACACGTAATACCATCTTAATTAACCTATATTTTATATATAATATTAAGGGTTAAATATGTTTTTGATCCCTATAAACATTTGAACATTATACTTTTAGTCCCTCTAAACTTTTTTACCACTTTTTAGTCCCTACAAAATTCTCTAACATGAATTTTGGTCCATATTTTTAAGTCAACTCATGTATACTAATTAAAATTTGGAATTATGTATTGCAGTAATGTTTAGTATATTAAAAATTGAATTGATTTGAAAATTTTGAATTTTTTTAATTAGTGATGAAATAAATATGAATTTTTGAAGTGTTTGCGCTTAAAAATTCATAGTTAATTCATCATTTGTTAAAAAATTATGAATTTTGGTTTGAGTAATTTTTATAATATTATAAACATTGTCACAAAATCTCGTTAATAAATTTGAATCGTACACATAGTTAAGTGAAAAGCACGGACCAAAAATCATGATCGAAAATATTTAGAGGATCAAATTGTGAGAAAATTTTTTAGAGGGACTAAAAGTAGAAGAGTCAGATGTTTATAAGGACTAAAAACATATTGGCTAAATTGCAGTTTTGGCCCCTCAAGTTTCACAAATGTGTGATTTTAACCCCCCAAGTTTTAAACGTGCGATTTTAACCCTCCACGTTTCCTAATTGTGCAATTTCATAACTCTTGACTATTTTGACTAAATTTTTTTTAACAAATATTTAGACAAAATATTTAAAAGGTCTCAATATTATTATTTTTTGTCAAAAAAAAAACTTTTATATAGCAATGAGATATTAGCGTTTTTTTAATCAAAATTGTCACGTAAAAAATCTAAGGAAGACAGCCAAACAGAAAAATTAAGGGTCATATGTCTTACGTATAATTACAATTGCAAATAGATTGTAAAAAAAATTATTTGTATTCTACCAAAAAAAAAAATTATTTGTAAGGAAACTTTTGGTCTAAATAGTCAAGGGTTGTGAAATTTGCAAAAGTAAATTTAGGGGGTTAAAATTACACAATTAGGAAATTTAGAGGGTTAAAATCGCACGTTTAAAACTTGAAGGGTTAAAATCGCACATTTGTGAAACTTGGAGGATAAAACTGCAATTTAGCCAAACATATTTAACCTTAATATTAATTTATAATTTATATTTTTTTTGAACAAGTCAAAATGAAATATATTAAAAACACAAGAGAATTCTTCCTCGCACAAGGTGTGCCAAAAAGAATTGGTAGAGAATACAAAATTACTGTCCAAAATTAAAAGAAATATAAAAACTGAGCCAAGAAACAAAGAAAAGGGTTCAACCACTATATATGAGAGTTAAAACTAAAATCGACATTATTAATTTTCAACCACCCAAAATAAGTGTAATCTAACTTTATCGAACATCATCTGATGAATTGAACACTCCCTTCTTTTATAAACTTTGTTAGCTGAAAAAAATTTGTTCAATCTTATGACTTATTCTAATCCGTCATTCACTTATTTTGGACACCTTACTATTCTTGATTAGAGACATGATTTATCATGTCAAAGTTCCAAATTAGCATATTGGAAAATTAGAATGAGAGACAAAATAGAATTTGTTGCATGAATCCAAATTAGCATGTCAAAGTTCTCATTCATTGAACTTGTTTTAAGATTTTTATACACAAAATAAAAAGTATAGTCGAAAGAAAGAATAATTGCGTGATTATAGTATGGAACAAGAATAAGACTTCAATCCATTCAAAAAGAAAAAGGAATGAGACTTCAATGAAGTCGAAAGAAAGAATGAGCCTTCAAAGATAATATTAAAATTTGAAAGGAAAATAATGAAAAAGGTAATAGTTGATTGGGTCCCATAAATATAGTTCAAATAATAGTTATCAGGACATGGACATGTGTTTGAACTTAGAATTTCACATTTTTCCACAATAATATGTGTGAGTGTTTAGTCACTGAATTAAACTACCTGACAAAAAAAAGTAGTTGATTGAAATTGTAAAAAGTCAAATAAAATAAAGAAGATTTTTTTATTTTCTAAAACAATTTATATTCTAAGACAATCGATAGTAAATATATTTTTGGTCCTTATAATGTTATAATTGTTTTTTGTCCCTATAAAAAGAATGGCATGTTTTGCTCTCTATAAATTTTTTATCCATACAATTTTAGTCCTATCGTTTTTTAAAAATTGTTTAATCACCATTAATCTTCTAAATAATTTTTTTTATACATGTTTAGAATACTATAAAATTATTATGTATCACTCAAAAACACATATTGGTTTAACATTAGAGACATACTAAAACTAGATACATAATAAATTTATAGTGATCAAAAATTAGGAAAAAAATTTAAAGTGATTAAAAGTTGAAAGTTCAAATATTTGTACGTAAAAAAAAAAATATTTATAATTTAATCTAACAATTTATAATATAAGAGGGTATCGGGTAATAGTATAACCTAGATATGAGTATGGAGTATAATAATATAACCTAGCTATACGATGTGTCAATGTCAGACAGCTCACTAGCTAGCTAATAATATAACCAAGCTATATGATGTTGTTTAAAGAATAGCTCATCACTAGCTAATAAACTATAATTACTCAAAAAAAAGCAAATAAACTATTTAAAGAGCTTAGACAAAAAAAATTATTGGCTTATATATAATTAAAAGTTTATGTGTTACAATAATAAACATTTTATATCATTATTGTTTTACATAAATTTTAAAGGGAATATTCTTACAATTTAATCGAAACTAGCTAGTCTTTTTTCATAAATACATTATATATACCACCAGTATACCACGTCCTTTTAAACATATGACCACTAATTTTTTTTAATTTAAAATATGATAGAAGAATTAAAACTTCAAGATTTTGAAATTGATCAGAGAGACTAAATTTATAAAATGTTGGAAATAAATAGATCAAGTTATAATTAAGCTAAAACTATTTAATAAATTGTACCCAAAAATATCGTTATTTGAATTTTGGGTTAAATATGTTTTTAGTTTCTACAAAATGATAACCCTCTAAATATAGTCTTTATATAATAAATTTTAATTTTTAGTCCAATGAAAATTATTATGTACTAAGTTTTGGTCCCTATTGATAAATTAATATGTATTTTTGAATGATTTTTTGGCAAGTATATTTAGATCGTTGTAAAAAGTTTCACCAGAAAAAATCAAGCTCAAAATTTGATTTACAAATCATGATTTTCGATACTTTTTTATCTAAAAAATTTTCCATTTGAAAATTTCATATTTAATTCATATCATGTTAAAAAATTCTAAATTTTAATAAATAAAATTTATATGATTTTTTAAACATGAGCATAAAAAAATAAATAAAAAATTTAAGAGTTTAATTATACTTAAGCAAATTTAGTTTTAAGAGGGACTAAAACTATAAGTAAAAAACAAATTATTGAAATTAAAAATATAATAAAAATTAAATAAAAACTAAACTTAGATGGTTGGTATTTTAAAGGGACAAAAAACGTATTTAATTCATGAATTTATAGTTCAATTACCTATATATGTTCCTCAGTTTTTTGTATATTTAATTACAGTAGAGCTGATAGGATCAATCCCATATACTACTCACCACTATAGCTTTCATATACCTGTTATTTGGTTGACCTTAATTAAAATTAAACTATATATAAAACTTCACCACATTTAATTATGAGAGTCAATTAGTCACTGTTAATATATTTATATTTGAGATATTTTTATGCTCATGTTGGTTTGAGATTGAATCTGAATTTTTTTGTTCAAGTATAATTACTATATTATTTGATAAAATTCATAAAACATTGTATTAAGGACATAAAATATCAAAATTGTTAGATCAATCTTCATTTTATGCATATAAATTCATGATATATACCAAAAAAATATTATAATAAATTTTTATATATTTTATTGGCAGATAAAACAACAATAATTTTGTACCAAAAAAAAAAAAAACAACAATAATTATTAAAAATTGACACAAGGCTTGTACCAAAAAAAAATAAAAAATTGACACAAGGCCAAGTTGTTTAAACTCTAGCCACAACATCTAAACGAGCAATTATTTCTATATTTTATCAACTCAACTAAGATTTGTGGACGTTCGAAGTTTTCTATTAACACCAATAATTTACAACACTTCTTCCAACTTCCCTGTACTTTCTCTTGTTTATTTTATTGTTGTTTTTTAGTGATTGTTTAATGAAGATTATTGTTTGATAGTGGTTTGTCTAGTAGTCTCTTGCATATTTTCTTTGGAGGGTGGGTTGCTTGATTATTGTTGTGTGAGACGAGAATGTAACTTCATTCTAAGTAATACAGTAATAGTGATATTCCCTCCGTTCAATTTTAACTGTCGTTTGAGTTTGAGGTACATGTATTTATTATATTAATATAACAAATTTATTTTGATCATATATTTTTATAAATAATATTATCTTATAAGATGTTGATCAATTTGTCTTGAAGAATATTTTTTAATATAATTTTTTTATAAGTTTTTTTAATTATAATTAAAGATATTAATTAGTCGTCTAAGATATGTATTGACATATATGCATCGGTCATTTATGACAGTTAAAAAGAAAATGAGGGAGTAATTATTAAGAATGCAACTTCAGAATGAGTGAACTCTTGGGAAGTCGTTGTGTTATACATCTTTTAATTAATTAAATAAATAAATGTTGAGAAGGTTTTGGTGCATGTCCCTCTTCTCTTTTTCAAAAAAAAAAAAATACTCCAATGAGCTTAGATCATTTGGTAGTACAATGACTTATTTACCATTAACAGATAAAATTTTAACTACTATACAATGTGACAAGAAAAAAAAAATAAAAAATAAAAAATATTGTTGACTGTCTCCCATTAAAAGAAATATGGATTATAGTTTGAATTTGAAATAGATAAAATTATGGTCATTTAACTATATGTTTGTTGATCAAAATACACATTAATGATATTAAGAGTTAATAAAATAGTTTAGAAATTATGCTCAACTGACAAAAAATATCGAAATTATATATTAAAATGGATGTTTATGATCAGGTTTTGAATCTCGATCCCTCTACTTTGTATATGCGAGTTTATGATAAGTTTTTCATTTCATATATATATATATATATGTACCTAAGAAAAAAGATAAATAAAAAAAGTATTTAATGGATTGTAAGAAAAACATTAATATGAATCTAGCTAATTAATAATTAGTCATTCTGTTGTACCCAAAAAAATAATAATTAGCCATTCTTTCAATTTTGATTGAGAGAAGTACTCACATATGATTATATTGTGGAGAGAATCTATATATGAAAATAAAAAATAAAAAAGTAAACATCGATTAAACTTCTTTATTTCACCACTTACAATTATGAGTCAATTCATCCATGTTTTTATGTTTACATATGAGAGTCAATTCTTTGATTAACATATATATATATATATATATATATAACACAAAAATAATTTAGACTACTTCTCTGCTTCAAAAAATTTAGACCACTTCTACCATCTTCCTTGTTATGGGCAACCCACATTTTCTTGCAATACCATTCCCAATTCTAGGACATATGAATCCCCTCATGCAATTCTCTCAAGTTTTAGCCAAACATGGTTGCAAAATCAGTTTCTTGACTTCAGATGAAAATTACAATAAAATGAAAACAACTTCAATTATTGTTGGTGAGCAAGGAAAGAAGCTCATAGGACCACACATAAATTTAGTGTCTTTACCTAATGGTCTCAATCCTCAAGATGATAGAAAAGATATTGCCAAAATTATTTTGTCCACAAGAATCACTATGAGTCCATTGCTTCCTAAGCTCATAGAAGATATTAATGCTCTTGATAGTGATAACAAAATTTCTTGTATAATTGTCACTAAAAATATGGGATGGGCTTTGGAAGTTGCTCATCAATTGGAAATTAAAGGGGCTCTTTTTTGGCCAGCCTCAGCAACTTCATTGGTGTCCTTTAATTCCATGGAGAGGCTTGTTGAAGAAGGAATTATAGATTCTCAAAGTGGTAAGAATATTTTTTTTTGTTTCTCTTTTGCTATAGTTTTTCTACCATTAACAAAAAATTGCAAACTTAGCTAGGAGGACCATTTCTTAAACTAGTCATTGTATTTTTGAGATACAGTAAAATCTCTATAAATTAATAAAGTCCGGACTGGAGAAATTTATTAATTTAGAGAGTTATTAATTTATTGATAAATTAATAATTATTAATTTAAAGAGTTTTTAATGACTTGTAAATCAATAATGACTTTAGTAATATGCATTGGAAATCAATAATGACTTTAGTAATATGCATTGGAAATCAATAATGACTTTTGATGTAAACAAGAGAAACAAATGATTTCAATGTATTCTTAAGCAAGTTTGCCATATATAAATTACATGAATGTGATAGAGTATTAACACCATATCTCACAAGTTTGCTATATTATTAATTTATGGTTTTCTTAGGACCGAAAATTACAAAGGGATCTTCCGAAAAATTATTATCTTAATATTTTATCGAATTTTTCAATTTTTTACACTAGCCCAAGTCGGGACCAGACAACTTTATTATTTTAGAGTATTTATTAATTTACTGAGTATTAATTTAAAGAGATTTTACTGTATTACAACTTTGTATTACTTTTATTTTGAATAATAAAATGCTATAAGTTTTTAATTGTCAAAAATATAAATAAAAATACAAGCGCTTATCATAATAACCACTTATGTATAAGTTTACAGAAGCAATTTTTATAGCATCAACTAAAATAAAATAAAATAAAATTATTTTTGTATATATCACAAGCTTTCTTGAATAACATATAAAAATAAAAGGGAAAAAACTTATAAAAATTTCACAAACTGTTTTTATAAGTTCTGTCATGTAGTCTCACTAAACTTATATCAATAGATAAACTTAAATAAGTCAATTAAAACAAACCTAGACCTCAAACTCTTAATTCAAAATCTTAGTTTCGATCCCCCCTCATGTTTATGGACTAAAAATATGATGATATGGTATATTTTAAACAATATCACATAAACCTTATAATGTAGAATCATCCATCTATTAATTATATTTTACTCATTAAATTATAAAAATGAATAGTTTTTAGGAGACTTTCTTGCAATTTTACTTGTGTGCTGATCATTCCACATCACATCATGTAAAACATTTCACATCACCATATTTAGTCTAGAAATCTTTTAAACATATTAGATGTGGTAAAATACAGTGGAACCTATGAAGCCCTGATACGAGATACGATACGAATACGATACGATACGGATACGCGATACGAGAAAATTTTAAAATTTAAGATACGATACGGCTAAGATACTTTAATAAAAAATTAAATATACAAATGTAAAATATATAAATATAACTAAATTTCATAATAAAGAAACACTCATATTATTTTTTTTTGACAAAGAAACACTCATATTATTAAAATTATCAAAACTAGTGAATTACATATCTTAAATATTATCCAAATAGCGAGTCATGTGCATATTCATTGATGTCCTATAAATCTTGTCGTTTCTTTCCTATATTCTTCATTTTTTTTTTGACAAAAGTTAAAATTTGTATGCACATAAACCAAATATTTAGTCGTTCTTGGATCCATTTTATTTCCTTTCAAAGAATGGATAAAATATAAACACCAGATACTTCTCTGATATGCATTGGGAAGTATCTCACAAGTATCGTAGAAGTGTCTGTATTTTTTTATTTAAAAAATAAAATTTAAACATTGGATACTCTCCCGATACGTATCAGGAAGTATCTGACGCGTATCGGTATTGGATACGGTATCTGACACGATACTTGATCAATTTTGGAATATCGGGGCTTCATAGATTGGAACTCAAATTTCTTTTGTAAAAAAATAAAATAAGAACTCAAATTTCTTGTAGTCTCAATAATCAACAACCAGACGATCATTTTTTTTAATATTAATTAGGCTTGTTCAACTTTGCAAAATAGGTCCAAAACATTAAGTTAGGATTTAAATTACTAGATCAAAATCAAATTATTCAGATTTACGATAGTTCGAGTGCACTCTTGTTGACACTAAATATGTACTTGTTAATTAATTGCCTTTTGGAATTTTAGGTCTTCCAAGGAAGCAAGAAATTCAACTTTCCTCAAATTTGCCTATGATGGAAGCAGCTGCCATGCCATGGTATAGCTTAAGTAATGCCTTCTTCTTCCTTCATATGATGAAAGAGATGCAAAATATGAATTTAGGAGAGTGGTGGCTTTGTAACACTAGTATTGATCTTGAGGTTGAAGCACTCTCCTTATCACCAAAGTTCCTACCAATGGGTCCATTAATAGAAAATGAGCATAACAACATAGGTTCTTTATGGCAAGAAGATGAAACATGCCTAGAATGGTTAGATCAACATCCACCTAAATCAGTCATATATATTTCATTTGGTAGTTTGATATCAATTGAGACAAATCAATTCAAAGAATTAGCTATTGGGCTTGATCTTCTTAATAGGCCTTTTCTTTGGGTTGTTCGTAAAGATATGACCCATATGAGTAATGGGCTAGAAAATGCATACCCAAATGAATTTAAAGGTAATCAAGGTAAAATTGTTAGTTGGTCACCACAAAAGAAGATTTTGGGACACCCTTCAATAGCATGTTTCATTACACATTGTGGTTGGAATTCTACTATAGAAAGTATGTGTAATGGGGTGCCTTTGTTGTGTTGGCCATTCTTTAGTGATCAACTTATGAACAAGACATATATTTGTGATGTTTGGAAGGTTGGATTGGGTTTTGAAAAAGATGAAAATGGATTAATAACAAAGGAGGAGATAAAGAAGAAGGTGGATGAACTACTTGAAGATGAAGAAATTAAAGAAAGATCTTTAAAGTTAATGGAAATGATAGTGAAGAACAAAGCAAAAGGGGATAATAACTTAAACAAGTTTATCAATTGGGCCAATGAATAAGAATATTCACACTTGTTGTCATTAGTTAAGTTTTATGTTCGAACTATAATGTTAGGTTGATCATGCGACAAGCGAATATAGTTGCTCATATGTTTGTTAGGATGGCCATTTTTTTAGTTTAGTCGTTGTATTTTCAAATTACTACCTACTTGTATTGAAATTTTGTTGCTTAATAATGAAATGAATTTATACCTATTTGTAATAAGTTTTATGTTGGAATTATGAGTTCTTGGCTCGTTGATTCAAGGTTCAATTTTTGACTGATATGGTATAAATAAACATTTGTCAACAACTCAACTTTTTAACTGGATTTGACTACTTCAAAATTATTAGTTTATGTAGTTTCTTACATATATACCTTAGATTTTAAAATAATAGATAGATATATGGACAATTTTAGAAAAAGAATTGACAATGAATAAAATAAATGAAGAGTCAATAGTATAAAGTAGATAATAAATACTACTACATAAAATTTTAAAATAAAAAAAGTAGATAAAACAACTTTTAATTTATTTGTGAAATTCTTTTTGTCATTTTTAAGGTTAAAACAACTTTTATTCTTAATAAAACTGGACCAAACAAATCCGAAATAACGTTTAAAAAATAAGGTAAAAGTAGCAAAATAAGCTATAAATTAAGTTTAAAAAACATTACCAAACAAATTTTTTTATTTTTTTTTACAATTGAGTTTATAAACTATAAACTTATAATAGGTGTTTTTTGGTCGAGACCGGGGTATCCACCGCTGAACGCAGTGACTAATCCCTCGTTAGATTGGAGGTACCTCGATGGATGGGATAATTGGCCCAATAATTTAAAGCTGTTCCATACCCAAAGTGATGATCAAACTCTCTACCCTTGATTAAGGGAGAATGAGCCCCAACCGCTCAACTTACTTAAAATAGATGTTTTGTTTTTGGTCGAGATCGAGGTATCCAATGACTAATCCCTCACTAAATTGGAGGCACCTCGAAGGGTAGAATAGCTGACCCAATGATTTAAAGCTGCTCCATATCTAATGATGATCGAACCCTCAAACCTTAGTTAAGGGAGGATGAACTCTCTTAAAATAGGTGTTTGTCAAACTTATCTTTAATCAATTTAATTAAAAAACGATAAAAAAATCGAATCAAATCAAACGGAATTTTTTGTCATTAAATTTTGGTGGCCCAAAGTTGGCCCACTTTGCATCAAATGCATACATAGATAGATCAGACAGAGTCATTCTCTTCTCTTCATATGCCTTACTTCCTTTTGTTTCCTTCCATCTTCATTTTCCTTCCACTGCAACAATACACAAATCTCTCTCTCTCTCTCTCTCTCTCTCTCTCTCTCTAATCGTGAATGAATCATGATCTAGGGTTTTCATCAATTCAACAACCAAATCAATCATCAACCTAATCCAAATCTCTTCCTACCTTCAGATCTCTATAATCCATAGCTTCACTCTCACTCTTCTCCCACAATTTACGGTTATTAATTTCTCTCTCTAACTAACTAATTCTTTGTTCTTCGCATATTGATTTCGATTTAGTTTTTTTTTTTTAATCTGCATGTTTATTGTTATCTGTGATCAATTGAAGATTTCTGAATATATGATGTAGAAAGTGCTAGATTTTTATTTGAATCATGTTAAATTGAAACACATAGAAGATTTTTTATTTATTTATTTAAATTATTTAAATAATTTGTTAATTCTTTTTTATGTGCATGTTTGGTGAATTATTATATCGATGTTTTAGGGAATTTTTAATATTTAGTTGTTTTATGGTGGTGAAAATTGATTTTGTTAAATGGAATTTGGTTTATACTGAAAAGTGTGGTTTTTTTTGTTGATATATCATAAAGATAAATTACTCCCGCCAGAATTTGATACCTGGACTTCCCCCTACCCAACCCATATGTCCCTTGACTCTTACCCCTTGAGCTATCTTACGGCGACTACTGAAAAGTGTGGTTAAGGTAAAGGGATTAGGCTCCTCTAAAGCGAGCAATTTTAGGCATTGTTATGAAACACAAACACTCTTCGGATTAGGCGTTTTCTAGTGTCAAATATGCATCGTGTTCGATATCAGCACTTACAATTACATTAAACTATATTATATCATTTTTTTCAATAAATTTATCCGTGTCGATGTGTCAGTGTCTGTGCTTTATAGATCACTTGTTTATAATTGATATTACATGCACATGCATAACAAATCAAAGGTGGTTACAATATCAACCCTTAGTTTTCTCACTTTACCAACTATTCACTTTAGAGGAGCAAAATCCTAATTTAATTTTAGGGTTTACTTTAAAGTATCCTTCATTTTATAGTATTTGGTTGGAAAGTAATTTTCAACCAGTCCCCTATTTTCCGTCTTTTCATTTTTCACCTATACAACATAGCAAACCAAAATCTATAGATATATTTTTGTATGAAATCTGTAGTGGTCATAATTTAACAACCAAAATCAATCACGCTTGACAAAAATAATTTCAATAGGTGGAACCATCAATTTTTCATGTTGGAGTCAATTCTAGATGTAAAATCAATTCTTTTTGAAACCTCCAAACATTCCAAAATCATTTTAGTGTTTCAGAATCTCTTTTGGCTCTCCTAAAAGTGAATCCAAACATGCACTCAGTATTCTTCTTTTATATGTTGATATTATAGTCATCAATGGGTATGAATTTGGTGGTGCCATTTTTGATTGTTGAGGGACTAGGTTTTTTTTTGGAGTACTAATTTAGTGGTTTACTAAAAAATATCCTAAATCCTAATTTTTGGTTGCAAAATATTTTTCAATCTGTCCTGTTTTTCATCTTCCTACTTTGTACCCAAACATCAAATCATACTCTATATCTTGAAAGAAAATTTGTAGATGTATTTTGCATGCTTTTTGTTTCTTGACAAAATGCATTTTTGTATCCTAAAGAAGCAGAGTTATTGAAAAACTTGAACTGTAGGAAAACAAGTTAATTTTATAATTTTCATGCTGGATGCTGCTAAATAATGAGTGGTGTACTTGTGCTTGTCTTTTTGTAGAGCTTATGCTCTGAATTCTGTATATTTTTTCTTGTACATTTTGTTTTGCATCAACAAGAATGTTATGTGGAGTGTGGATTGCCTTATGCTGTGGACAACATCTAGTATTTGTGATGATAGGAAAGCATGTAGTTTCAGTCCTTAACTTAGTATTTCCTTTAATATTAGATATAAGGTCGAAGTGGCAAGGACTTGTTTCTATTAAATAAACAGGATTTGGTTGTAAACTCTTTTCCCTGTTTCGAAGTAGCTGAAATTTTAAAAATGTAATAGGTATTTTGTTACTTGCGAGCGTGCCAGTTCAACACCATTTAACTGATGGAATGTTTTTGTTGATTCCTTTGAACCCTTATTTTTCTCCTTTTCCTTTAAATTAATTCGGAATTTCAACAATAATGCATCAAGATTCACCAAATGATTTATTTTCCGTAAACCATTTATTAATTGATCACTGTATTTTTTACGAATTTTTGGAGCCATAATAAACTTAAATCAGTAGGAGTTTATCATTCTAACTTCTAATTTGCCAAGATCTTCAATAGGGATTTCTTTCTGCAAGAACTGTGTTAATTATGTGTCCCTGTTTCAGAGAATGTACGATGACTAATTTAATACTGTATTTTTCTTCCTTTCTATCCAACAAGCATATATTGTATGTACTTGATGTGCGGTACAATGCCGGTATACTATTAATCATTAAATCCAAACGAGTTTTGTAGGAATCATGTGTTACTTCAGATGTTTACATTTTTTTATTCTTTGTTGCAGTGTTTGATCAATTGATTGTAACTCGGGATCATCGATGGAATCTGAAGAAGTTTTGAAGGTTATTTTCCCTTTACTGGAGGGTGTTGACCTTGCTTCTTGTATGGGTGTCTGTAAGCTGTGGAATGACATAGCTAAAGACGAATTCTTTTGGAAATGTCAATGTGCCAAGAGATGGCCATCAATTTGCAAGCGACCTAATCCTCCTACTGAAACCTACTACAAGTTATACAAAACCTTCCATAAACGCCAGCAACACAAAACTCTTCTTCCTCCGAGAATCTGGTTTGATGACTTGGAGTTTTTCATTGATATATGGGCTGAAAATACACTTCTCTTCTCAGAAGTCGTGCCTGGTTCTGTCCTGCAATCCGGTTTCAAATGTCCACCATCAGGAGTTTCTGACTTGCTAAAATTTCACCTCGAGGGTTCTGAATACAAGATGACTTTTCCAGTCGAACCTAGGTTTACTATCCCTTCCGGACAAAATCAGAATGTTAGTGTTTCTGTGATGGTTGGCCGAAAGGATACAAATAAGGTTGCATGAATCATAAATAAGTCCATGTTCGATTATATTGATCGGTCATCATATAGAGCTTTGGCGTTTGAATACCTAGACATATCCCCTGGCTACCCCTTTTTGTCCGGCATCCGGGCATGGATCTCTTTGCTATTCACAGAAGTTGGAAGTGAAGATCTTATGGATGTATTTGGGATTCAAATGGATTTCTGTGATGTGGCGAATTCTAAGGAAGAAGTCTTGTGGTTACTGGACATGCTTGATTGGAAGTGAATGTTAAAAGTGTTATGTCCCGGCGTTCGGCATTGTGATTTTGTTAGTTTGTTATGTTAATTTGTTTTTGTTTTGTGATATAGTATTATCATCACGGATTTGTATAATTGGTCTGTGTTAATATCTCAAATGTTTGAGGTGTGTAAATACTCAATATCATGGTCATCAATAAATACTTTTTTTTTGCATGTAATGATGAACATTTATGCATCTCATCATAGTTGTTTCTGTATCCAACAATTTCTCCCGCTCCTCTAAAGCTCACAGGGACAGAGTTGACGCTCCCACATTAATGCACGAGTAGTTAAAACAAGTGAATGATTTGAAATTCAAGTTATTTCACGGAATAACACTCGTAAATATTGAGCTCGTAATGGTATTTCGCAATTCAAATGACTATCCTAATGGTATCTATAAACATTATTTCTAAATTCTCTGTTTGTTCAACAATTTTAGCATTTTAATCAAATTACACTCTCTTATTATTTTTAACATTTTATGAACTAATACTAGTTGATATTGAATTTACATCATTAACCTATGCTTATATACCAAGTTAGAACACTGAAAATTGTATAAAAGCAAAAAAACTAACTTATTTGAGTTATGTTGGTGGAAAAATAGGTTGTTTCACTTCACGCAACACAATCTTAGAAACTATGATTTGGATAGTTGCAGCACCCGAGGCATCACCATAGAAGGTTGCACGAGCATCGTACCAATTTGGATCAATGTCAGCCACAAAATTTACGAGGAGCATCATGGGAAGGGCTAAAAGAATGAAAGAGTGAGACATAGCCATGACTAAGTTAAAAATACACAAATGTTGATTGAATTTAGGTTTGAATGATTGATGCACGAATGGTGGTGGTATTTAAAGGTGTGATAATGCACTGTTAGAGGAAATAACTATCAACATAGAAATGAATAAATTGAAATAGGTCAAAATAAAATTGAAGTCAATTGGTTTTTATGTATGGAAGCTAATAAAAAGAAAAAAAGAAAAACTAAGCACGAGGGAAGAAAGTTCCCATTACGTCATTTCTAAGAAGTTCACGGAGGCCTTCTGGAGGAGATGTATGTGTCAGGAGGTTGGCATCTGATGATGCTCCAAGTTTAGGGAAAAAGTCTGCACAGTGATTCCCTTCTCTTAGTGTGTGATGGATAGCACCATTGGTTTGAGAGAGCAACTCCTTGATATCCTGGATCAACACAGCATAAATATGATACTTAACTTGTGGGCCTAAGTCAATTGGTTGAATGTGCTCCTTAAACAATTTTAGTAAATTTAAATAAAATATTATATATTATCTTAAAGAAAAATAATACAGCTCCCTTTTCTATTATTTATTGTTTAAATTCATTTTTTTGACTAACTAATATGTGAGAGAATTCATAAATTCAATGTATTAAAACTTTCCGTAAAGATGTGATGTCAAATTTAATTGTGTGGTTGCACTCTTTACATCCATTTTTGAGATTTTGGTGGCCCAGTTCAAACATACAATATTGATTCAAACTAATAATTACTATAAAAAAATTTAACTTCCCAAAGTTTGAAAATTATTTACTTGAATATGATACTTTTTATTACGTTAAGAACTAATCTAATAAAAACATCAAATTTCATACGAAAATATAGATTTTTTATTTATTTAAAGTAGACAAACTTGAGAATTTAAAAATCAAAGTTCATCTTGCTCTGCATCACATAAATCATCATCCTCACCTTTAAGATCAAACACATGTTTTCTCTCCATAGTATCCTTAAGTCTCCTTTCAGAGATTCTTAACAAAGTCACCATATCTGAAAAGACTCGCAAAACACTTCAAAATATAGAATGATTTAGGTCCCTAATTCTCCTCATCATAATACATCATAATTGGACAATGATCAGACAACCCATGTAACAAATCCTATATGTATATTTCTAGGCCAAATAAAATAAAATCTTCAGATAGAAGAAATTTATACAACAGACTCATAGTAACATCATCACAAAATAACCAAGTAAAACACCTCCTACAAAGAGGCAAATCAATGATGCTAGCATAGCATGTCTTTCTTTTCTTAGGTGAAAATTGAGAGATAATTTCAAAAGATAAATGAAGTCATTCTTAGTCCGCCTCAATTTTTTTCACAGAATAACACTTGTGTGTATTGAGCTCGTAATTTTACCTGGCAGTTCAAAAGTCTCTCGTAATGGTACCTACCAGCATTTTTGCTAAATTCATTGTTTATTTATAAAAATTGCATAAAAGCTAAAAATATGACTTATTTGAGTTATGTTAGAGGAAAAATAGCTTGTTTAGCTTCACTCAACACAATATTAGAAACTACAATTTTGTGTAGAATAATGTCATTTTGATCCAAATACTCATCCTAATCAATTTTTGATTGCTTTAATAACATTTAAACTACAAAAATATCGTTTAAGACGTAATTTTTAGTTGCGATTCCTAAGGTTTCTAAATCTCTAATTTATTCAAAACAGAAAGATAAAGTTAGCGCATTAATAAAAAGAGTATAACGGTTAACCTGAATTGAAATTATTTCATATAGAAAATAAGACCCATTGACATGAAATATCAAACACATGCCAATAAGGGACTCCAATGTGGATGGTAGTGCTCAAACTAATTCAAGAATGTTATGTTTTTGTGGTTTAATAAGAGAATCCAATGGAGAATTCATGCGTGGCTTCAACGGTAATATTCGTTACTCGAATATTCATCATGCGGAAATTTTGGCATTAGTGCATGGAATTCAAGTTTTTTGGGAAGTAATATTGAAAGACATTGCTTGCTACACATATTTGATGCATACCATTTACCTGGTACAACATGCTGATGTTTTTCACTCATCATTACGAAATAGAGATAGCAACTATTAGAAAGCGCATGGCTATAGACATTTCAACTTTGTCACACTTTTAGAGAGGGAAATATGTTCCCAAAATTTCTAGCCAAGCTTGGAGCAAGGTCAACTAATTAACGAATCTTCGTTTACTACTTACGACGAACATCCATTACTATTTTTTTTCCTTATTTGCCTTTCCTCTTGTATTAAAAATAAATAAAGATAAAAAATTAAAATTTATTGTTTTAATGGCGAAAAAACTAATATCTTAGTGGATTTATGAAAAAAAAAACATTTCAATAATAAGTATAAATAAAGAAGGAACCATTAAACATTTGTAAACGCAAAACCATAAACTTTTATTGGTCAAAATGAAAAATTACAAGATAGTCGTAGTAATAATTATTATTATTATTTATGAACTAACTCAGTTCTCCTAATATTTTCGATGCTCGATTTATGTCTCAATTAAATGGTTTCTAAAAATTTCCCCTAGCCTAATAAGTCTGTCCAAATCCCCAGTTGAAAGGAGCAACTGAATCAAACACTAAAGTTTTTCCATCACTTGTAGTAACTTGAAATGACAAGGCTTGTCCTACTAAAACGGTTCCAGTATTCCACTTTTGCCCATAATTGCGTGTCATGGGAATCCATCCAGTTTTAGATCCTTTGACACTAACACGAGAAACATCACCAGCATTGGCAACATTGAACACCAAAACAAGCAAAAAATTAGGGTTTCCATTGAGCTCAAACCTAACACCTCCTATTTTCAAACATGAAACACGTCGATACTTAACAGGGATGACACCAGCTTTGTAGTAGGCAATAGAGGTGAACATTTTATAACTCAAGTCAAAGTGTTTTTGTGGAGGATTGCACCAAATGTCTTTTGTTTTTGAATAATTCGGAGGACAAAAATTTGTTGCAGTCACTGTGATTGGTCTTGCTCCCTTTATGCACCATTGAGGGTCGTTGACACAAACTATCTGAAAACATGCACCGCAAGTAGCGCCTTTATTGAATAGAGCTGTGCTTAGTGCTGTGTTTGCAAGCCCATATCCTTGTTTGAAGAGATCACCATAACCACAAGCCCCCTCTGCATAAATACCATATATTATAATATAAGAAGTTAAATTAAATAATTAAAGTTTCTTTTATATTTGTATATGGGACCATTTTCCCAATGTTAAGAAGAATTTCGTTCATGCAGACGTTCTTAATGTTTGTATTATCAAGGTCAAATAAAATGTTTACTAATTTCATAGTTATCTATCTATATATGTGTTGGATCTATCATAATAATAAAAAATAAGTTGTAACTAAAAGAAAATTTGTTTAGTTTTATAACTTACGCATAGTTGCAGCACCCGAGGCATCACCATAGAAGGTTGCACGAGCATCGTACCAATTTGGATCAATGGCAGCCACGAAATTTACGAGGAGCAACATGGGAAGGGCTAAAAGAATGAAAGACTGAGACATAGCCATGACTAAGTTAAAAATACAAAAATATAATGTTGATTGAATTTAGGTTTGAATGATTGATGCACGAATGGTGGTGGTATTTAAAGGTGTGATAATGCACTGTTAGAGGAAATAACTAGCAACATAGAAATGAATGAAATAGTTCAAAATAAAATTGAAGTCAATTGGTTGAATGTGCTCCGTAAGCAATTTTAGTAAATTTAAATAAAATATTATATATTATCTTAAAGAAAAATAATACAGCTCCTTTTACTATTATTTATTGTTTAAATTCATTTTTTTGACTAACTAATATGTGAGAGAATTCATAAATTCAATGTATTGAAATTTAAGTCAATTGGTTTAATGTGCTCCTTAAGCAATTTTGGTTAATTTAAATAAAATATTATATATTGAAATAAAATTTTTAGTGAATTTAAATAAAATATTATATATTATCTTAAAGAAAAATAATACAGCTCCCTTTTCTATTATTTATTGTTTAAATTCATTTTTTTGACTAACTAATATGTGAGATAATTCATAAATTCAATGTATTAAAATTTAAGTCAATCGGTTGAATGTGCTCCTTAAGCAATTTTAGTTAATTTAAATAAAATATTATATATTGAAATAAAAATTTTAGTGAGTTTAAATAAAATATTATATATTATCTTAAAGAAAAACAATACAGCTCCCTTTTCTATTATTTATTGTTTAAATTCATTTTTTTGACTAACTAATATGTGATAGAATTCATAAATTTAATGTATTAAAATTTAAGTCAATCCGTTGAATGTGCTCCTTAAGCAATTTTAGTAAATTTAAATAAAATATTATATATTGAAATAAAAATTTTAGTGAGTTTAAATAAAATATTATATATTATCTTAAAGAAAAACAATACAGCTCCCTTTTCTATTATTTATTGTTTAAATTCATTTTTTTGACTAACTAATATGTGAGAGAATTCATAAATTTAATGTATTAAATTTTTTCGCAAAGATGTTATGTCAAATTTAATTGTGGTTGCACTCTTTACATCCATTTTTTAGATTTTGGTGGCCAAGTTCAAACCTACAATATCGATTCAAACTAATAATTTCTGTACAAAATTTAACTTCCCAAAAAATGAGTATTATTTGAAAAAAATAAAAAAAAAATTATCTTGTAAAATATTATAATAACTAAATATCATTCATTAAAATTGTCAAAAAATAAATTTTGATTTTTTTATTATTCCTGAATTTTTATTATTCATAATAGTGAATATTGAATTTTTATATAAAAAAATATAAAAAAATTAGTATAAAGTTTGAAATTGTGATTTTTCTTATGAAATTATGTTCTATAATATATAATAGTTAATAAATAATTTTAATTTATAAAAATAAGTATTTATTTACCATTTTGAAAATCAAGTGTACCAGTACAATAGGATTTACTTATTGTACCGTAGAAGTTCCCATAATTTAGACAGTTATTGGGGAAACAATTTTACAGGGAGGTGAAGTGATGGACAGATGGCCGGTAAGGTGGTTTCTAAAGAGGGGGGTTGTCTAAAAACTCTGTCCAAAAATACAAATCAAATATTGCATAAGTTTATATACAATTCACTCGTGAAAAATGCCATTTAACACATTCAACTTCAACCACAAATATATAATTAAATAGTATAATATAAAAACTTCATAGGTTAAATTATGTCCAACGCAAATTTTTTGTGAAAAAATATTTTAAATCTACATCATATATATGAATATTTATATTTAAATATATCTTCTAAAGAACATACTTGAGAATTTTTCAAATAGAATTTTATTTCTATGAAATTAAATCTACCTCTTTTAATAAAGCTGCTATAAACATTTTTGTAAAAAATCTTTTACAACTATTATTATGCCCTTTATATACAAAATTAAAAGATATAATTAGAACATTAAAAAAGAGAGTATAACAGTTAACTTGAATTGAACCTATTTTATACATAAAATAAGACCCATACATTGACATGATATATCAAACAAATGAAAATAAAAATTAGTATTTGTGATTTTAAAATGGTGAAAAAACTAGTAACCTAAATGGTTTTAAGGAGAAATCATTTTCAAAATAAGTTTAAATAAGAAAGGAATCATAGTCCATAAACCATATTTAAACAACGAAACCAAATATTTTTATTGGTCAAAATGCTAGAAATAAAATTGCATGATCCTCATAGTCATAATTATTACTGCTAACATTTTTGTGGCTAGATATACTTCTCAATTAAATGGTATCTAAAAATTTCCTCCGGCCTCATAAGTTTGTCCAAATTGCCAATTGAAAGGAGAAACTGAATCAAACTCTAAAGTTTTTCCATCACTTGTAGTAACTTGGAATGATAAGGGTTGTCCTACTAAAACTGTTCCAGTATTCCACTTTTGTCCATAATTGCGTGTCATGGGAATCCATCCAGTTTTAGACCCTTTGACACTAACACCTGAAACATCACCTGCATTGGCAACATTAAACACCAAAACAAGTAAAAAATTAGGGTTTCCATTGAGCTCAAACCTAACACCCCCACTTTTGACACATGAAACACGTCGATATTTAACAGGGATGACACCAGCTTTATAATAAGCAATAGAGGTAAACATTTTATAACTCAAGTCAAAGTGTTTTTGGGGAGGATTGCACCAAACGTCTGTGGTTTTGCTATAATCTGGTGGACAAAAATTTGTTGCAGTCACAGTGATTGGTTTTGCTCCCTTTATGCACCATTGAGGATCGTTGACACAAGTTATCTGAAAACATGCACCACAAGTAGAACCTTTATTGAATAGAGCTGTGCTTAGTGCTGTGTTTGCGAGCCCATATCCTTGTTTGAAGAGATCACCATATCCACAAGCCCCCTCTGCATAAATACCATATATTATTATTATTATTATATAAAAATTACTTAAAGCAAAACAAACAAAGATTGATAAGACAAACACTATACATACATAGAGCGCCATATTCCCAATGAAAAGCAAGCTTTCTATGCATGCAAATTTTCTTAATGTTTATATCATCAAGGTCAAACAAATTGTATACTAATTTTTTTAAAATAAAATTGTATACTAATTTCGTAGATATATACTTTAAAATAATTTATAAAATACTATCATTTGTGTGTGTTAGATCTGCCATAATATAATAAAAATAACTTGTAAATAAAAACATCATGTTTTGTTTTAACTTACGCATGGTTGCAGCACCCGAGGCATCACCATAGAAAGTTGCACGAGCATCGTAACAATTTGGATCAATACCAGCCATGACATATACGAGGAGCATCATGAAAAAGGCTAAAACAACGGAAAGGGTAGACATAGTCATGACTTAGGTAAAATACACAAAAAGTTATGGAATTTAGGTTTGAATGATCGTTGCACTAATGGTGGTGGTATTTAAAGGTGTAGTAATCAACTATAGAGGAAATAACGTTCAATATATAATTGAATAGTATAATATCTAAACTTCACTTAATGATTTGGTCAAAAAAAAAAAACTTCACTTGATAATGGCAAATTCTATTTTTTTATATTTTTTCATAAAATAATTCAACATTCACTATTATGAATAATAAAAATTCAAAAACAATCAAAAAATCTATTTTTTTTTGAAAATTTTGATGAATAATATTTAGTTATTATAATATTCTAAAAGATAAAAAATGTATTTTTTAAAAAAATATAGTCATTTTTCTATTAATTTTTTTTTGTCGAGACCGGGGTATCCACCGCCGAATGCAGTGACTAATCCCTCGCTAGATTGGAGGCACCTCGATAGGTGGGATAGCTGACCCAATGATTTAAAACTGCTCCATACCCAAGGTGATGATCGAACTCTCGACCCTTGGTTAAGGGAGGATGAGCCATAACCGCTCAACCACACCCCTTAGGTTATTTTTCTATTAATTTTAAATAAATAACTTTCTAATTTATAAAAGTAATTGTTATTAATCATTTTAAAAATCAAGGTAGTCTAGTGGCTAGAAAATTCACCTTTAAAAGTGAATAAGTGGGCATACCGGGTTCGAACCCCGGTCCCTGCACTTCCGTGCAATATGTCCAACCAATTGAGCTAAGCTCATGGGACATATATAGAGCATTCAAACAAATAATGATATAATACCACAACATTTACAAAAAATACCAAAAAAATAATAATAATTATATAGCAGTTAGAGCATATATATAATTAAAACTACCAAAAAGAAAAAGACTTAACCAAAAAAATATTAAAAAAAGAGCATATATAATTATTGTAACAAAAAAGGGAGCCTATATAATTATTATTTAAAGAGAGCTAAATTATACTCCCTCCGTTCCTTTTTAATTAACGTTTTAGAAAAAAAAGACTAAAATAGGAGATTGTATTTTTGCACTTTATTTCGTATTATGCCTTTTTTAAAAATATATATCATATTTTTATTCCACCAATAAATTCCTACTTTTTCAAAAACATTATCTATTTCCAAAAAAATTGTAACAAACTTTATTTAAAAAAAAAACAAAACTTGTATACAATAAAAAGATTATATTTTTTCAACAAAAAAAAATTAGTCAATAAAATAAAATAGAAAGGAGGTACAATAGGCAAAATTTAACCTAAATTGTCAAAACGACAAGTAAAAAGGAACAAATATTCTTTTCTAAAACGACAAGTAAATATGAATGGAGGGAGTAATACAAAATCTATTTCTAAACATAATATTCTACTACGGAACAACTCTTCAAACTTCTAAACAGAAATATCAAAAAACAAAAATTACAAATTAATAAAAAAAAACGTGTACCCCTACACCATAAGTATAATACATATATATGACGAGAAAAAGTACAAAAGAATTATAGAATATACAAATGTCAATAACAACACCGAAACGTCTACACCATCGACTACCCGAACAACCAAACCCTCATCACCGCACCCATGCAGCTAAGAGAATGTTTCTCGGCTCTAAAACAATTGATAAGAACCTTGAAAAAATCACATCAAAAAAACTAGCTATTGTAATTGGAGAGCTCAAACTTTATAACCTCGTAGTAGAATCTCATACTTCTAATGTGGGACTCAAGTCTCATACCTTGAGTTCAAGGCTTTATAACTCCACAATAAAATCCCATATTTCTAGTTATTGTAAATGATAAACCCAAAGTTATATATATAACTCCCATAGTAGAATCTCATACTTCCAATGTGAAACTCAAGTTTCATACCTTACAATTAGGTCATAATACCCCCCATGCTCTAAAGCTCCACCATGACTAAAAGTAAACGCCACAACCAAACACACTCCACATAGACCTCAACAAATTGCAACCAAAGCAACCAACTCAATGGAGATCGTCAAAAATCACAGGTATATGCAAAAGAGTCTACATTTTCGATCAAATTGTGTGGCGTCCGGAGAGAAATTTTCGGATCCGCCATAATGACCCATATCTCATCTCACAACCCGCCTCCTAACAATCAGCACCGACACGGTGGAAATTAATCAGATATAAAGAAACCTGTAAATCTCAGCAGATTTAGACACAATCATAAATTAAAAAAGAATTCTTCAAACCTCAACAAATTTAAAAATGGTCAGAGAATCTAAGTAACATAAAAAATTTGTAGATATATCATCTTTGCATTGTAGACTTTATATTACAAAGATAATATATCGACATGTTTTATTCTCTATATCAAATACTAATGAATATTTAGTTATATTATAAAATTAAAATATCAAGAACATTTTATTTAAAATAAAATAACACTAATCTAGTCATCTTGTTCCGTAAGTTTACTACAATTGACAAGAACATTGCATTATATATATGGTCTGAGTTCGAACTCTAGACATCCAACTTATTTACCGTAAAGTTTCTAGTTACTACACTACTTGATCAAATAAAAATAATAACACTCATTTATTTAAAAAAATTTTGTACAAACAACAAAACTTTCAAATTATTATGCTGTATAGATTTAGACCTCTGATCTCAATTAAAGCTTTTTTTTTTTGTGACTAAAATAAGGATGAATTTATGTACATTTTTTTTAGCTTTCATTATTTGGTTCTTAGAGAAAATGAGCCCTAATAGTCTAGAGTTTGGAGTAAATTCGGATATCAAGTGGTTTCAGTCATCTTTCAAACGCAGCTGCGGTGATCAAACCGCGATTCTCCTTACCAATTTCAACATCAATCATCATTGAACCATGGGTCGGGCCGTATGGGCCGGGCCGCAAAGCCCGAAAAAACACCGGGCTTGGGCTTGATAATTTATACTTAAATTATCATCCGGGCTATTTAGCCCGGCCCGAATTTACACGTTAAAAAAATGGGATTACCCGTATGGCCCATGGGCGGCCCGTTAGCCCGCATATATGTATTTTTTTTTGTTTTTTTAGACACAACTCAAGTCCAAGTATTGCAAAATAGTCACAAAATTATAATTATGTTTGATTATGCTCATTTATGTTTTTTTGTATAATATTTTTATTGTAAATTATAATTGTATTGTTTGATTATGCATGAACCTAATTTGTTTTGAAAAATTATTTGAATTTATTTGATGTTATTTGGTTGATTGATATCTTATTTTAAATAATGTAAACATATTTGTATTATATTTGAAAAGTTTAATTTTTTTCATCCATAAAATCTATTTTTGATGGTGCAAAAAAAAAGAAAAAAAAAAGTCAAATCCGGGTCGGGCTTACCCGAAAGCCCGCTAGCCAGTAAAGGGCCGGGCTCGGGCACTAATATTCTAACTTATTTTTTATTCCGAGCTTTTTAGCTCGGCCAGATAAAATCCGCTGCCCATCCGGACCGGCCGAAATGGGCTGGGCCGCCCGTTTTGACAGCTCTATATGTGCTCTCGTCTCAAGGTCTCTCAATTCTTCTTAACATATATGGATGTAATAAAGTGTTTGATGATAAATGTTTTTCGATCGATGAGTATTGAATTTCTAATGTTTGAAACTCAAACATGTCATATTTATTTTGTGTTTCTTACAATATTTAATTTGCAAATAGATGTGAATCTTGAATAATCTTAATTGGTTCGATACATGTGTTTTCAACCTATTTATTTAATTAATAGTAAATTATATTTTCAACTTTTAAGAAAACCAGTAGTAGTTTTTTTATTATGGTAAAAAAATTGTTGAAATTTTTGAACCAGACGCTGTGACGGGAGTTTGAACCCCGATTCACTCACTTATATGTTAGTTTGATGACTTTATGTATATCTTATACTTATAGTTGAATATTATAATATATATATATATATATATATATATATATATATATATATATATATATATATATATATATTTGCTGGTTTAAAAAAAAAGTTTGATGACTTTATTATTTTATCTATGTAACAATAAAATATAAAATATGTACGCATCAAATCTTATGTTGAACTGTCGAAATGAATCTATAATCTTGACAACAAAGTGCTTACTTTTGGCACTATACTATCAAAAAACTCAATGAATGAGTCATTTCCACATAATTGGTGTTATTAATTTTACTAATAGAAATGCTTGGTGCCACCTGTTTCTTTGCACCTAATCTCCCTTTGATTACTATTTGTGTTTTTTATTTTATTTTAAATTTAAATGAATTACTAGATGTGGAGAAGGCACCATGTATTTCTACATATAAAATACGAAGACCTATTTTATTTTTGTAGTTTTTATAAAATCTATATTTTTACTCATACTCATATGGAGATTAATTTTTTTAATACCTATGAGAACCTATATTTTTACTCATATATATTAATACATAAATCTATTGATTTGTAATTTAAAGTATAGTATATAAATATTTTTAGCTAATATATTGTAGTGTATACCTCTACTCATATATTAATACATACATTTTATTATGTGTAATTATTTATTCATATATTATTATTTTTTTTGACAAAAAAAAAATTATTGTAATTTCTGCTCAAGTTTTACCATTGAATTACTGAAATTAATTAGTCAACATACTTTCTAATGATATAGCTATATATTTTTTCTTACGACTTTTTTTGTTACAACGGAATGATAAATTTCTCCCGATGTACCAAAAAAAAGCCATAGGAATAATAATATAGCTATATATTTTCTCTCATGGCTTTATTGGCACAATAAAGTTGTTTAAAATTTCAATTTTCTTGATGGATAAATTTTATGGATAAATATGTTTTTATAAATATACTAAATTTTATTTTTAGTCTTTATAAAAAAATTTAGCAAATTTTGATCCTCAAATATTTTCTATTATGATTTTTGGTCCCATCTTTTCATTCAACTCCAATTTATTATTTGAAATTTTTTTATTTTATTTTGTGGTCATGTTTAATACATTATAGGGATCGCTCTTGCAAAAGTTAAATTTTTTCTAACAATAGATAAACTAAATATGATTTTTTTTTTTTGCGCTTAAAAATTCTTAAATATTTAATTTTATGTTAAAAAATTCTAAACTTTTGTAGGAGATGTTCTTATAATATTACAAAAGTAGATACAAAAAACCATTCAAATTTTGTCAAAAAAAAAAACCATTCAAATGTTGATTTAAATGTAAGGACCAAAAGTTGTGATAAGAAATATTTGAGGGACCAAAAGTTGATGAAAATTTTTATAAGGACTAAAAATAAAATTCGAGATATAATTAAATAGAAACAAAGAAACATATTTAACCTTAAAATTTATATATACTACAGATTTACATACAGATTATTAGGATAAAACTTATCTATTGTATTTTATTGGTACTATTTTTCACTAAAACTTATCCTCAATTTTATCCCGATTTTCATACTTAAGCATAAAATATAAATTTTCCTCAATATAATAACAACAAATTACAACCAACAAACCTATTTGTGGAATTGAAGAGTGAGATGGAACATCAGAGTTAGAGTAAACATTAAAAAGAAAGCAATTGTGTGTGAGAAAGATAGGATATATATATATATATATATATATATATATATATATATATAAAACCAAAATGACTACAAGTTCAAAGGCAGAAGAAGTTCCTCAATTCATGTGCCTCCCTCTATGAGATCAAGTGGTTATAGATTTTGCCACACCATAAATTTTAGTATTTGATTAAATTTCTGAAAAATATGAGAGAGAGAGAGGCAGAGAGAGAGAGGTGGTGCACCTAGGGTTTTCCTAGGACGGCCGCGCCGGTCATGGACGCCGACAGAAAGTTCACTTGGGGGGTTCTCTGATACACGAAACAAGGATGAATGGACCGTGGTGAGCCGACGACGGGGGAAAGCACGGCGGCAGGGAGATGAAGGACTACGTCATGAGCAATACCACTACACCTTTGACAGACATGACTTTTCTGTTTCACGATCGCCGGAAACCTTCACACATAACCGATACCGTTCGCCGGCCGTTTCTGATCACCGCCGCTTAGCAGGCGGCCTACGTTACCTCTCGAAGCATGAACGCAGTCACTCGCGACTGGGGAGAAGGGATTCCAGGTTGCGGCAGGGTGTACACACGCGGGTATTCCCTTTGCGATCGCGACTTGAGGTATGGCAGAATAACAACATTGATAACAGAAACAAAGCTGATAACAGAATTGGTCGTGAAGCTAGTGCAGCCTCTGGTCGTGCACAGCAAGGCTATGAAACAAGGATGGATGGCGGCAACGCGGTGGATACTCACACCACTCGTCCGCGCGCGCGGCCTTGGGGGAGGGAGAATGACAAATCTGTGCACACGACCGCTGCCGGAAACGGAAAGGAGAGTGCTGTTGAGCAACATAAGACAACCTTGGGGAAGGATAGATATAAGGATATGAGCCAGCAAGAGGAAGGCAATAAGCGGGAACATGATACCGGTAATACGCTGACTTCCTTTTACATCACTAACTTTCCGCCTTTATTATCTATTTTTCATCTCCGCAAAGGTTTTGAGGTTTGTGGGATATTGGAGGACGTCTTTGTTGCAAAGACGCTGAACTCGTTTGGGAAACCATACGGGTTTGTGTGTTTTTCCAAATTCAAGAATAGAGATAATTTGATAAAGGCTTTGAATAATGTCTGGTTCGGCCAATATCGTATCAGGGCTAGTGTAGCAAGATTCCCACGTGCTGAACCTAATGATGTTAGACTGAAAAAGGCGGATAGAGTAGTTCCCCCAACGGGCGGTGCTAACAGTAACATTGCCCAGACGGCGAAGGCTGACAATATTGCAGGAGGAAAGGGTACTGACTCGGGGGAGTCTTTGAAAGTGGGGGAGATTGAGATACAGCTAGGGCAACATAAGGAGGCTGTGAAAGGTGTAGGACAAGGGGTCTTTTTAAGTAAGTATAAGGTAGTAGAGGAGGAAGCCCAATGGGTTGAAAGCGGTGTGGTAGCTTCTGTACGCAATGGCGAAGCGATTCCGGTGATCCAACACCGCATTTTAGATGCGGGCTTCACTAATCTTGTCGTGACGCCTTTAGGAGCGGACCGTATTTTTATCCGCAGCCTGTCATCCTTGGATGCACGCGCGACGCTGGAATGGGCCAAAGAGTTTTTTGGCATTTTCCTGTCACATTGGGGGAGGTGGGACAGAGAGATGGAGCCCGCTAAGAGAGGGGCATGGGTGCGGCTCTATGGAGTTCCCTTACACGCTTGGTCTGAAGAGTTTTTTAAACTCTGTGTTTTTGATTGCGGGAGATACCTCCGGGCCGATGTCTGTACTTTGTACAAAGACCGATTGGACTATGCTAGGATCCTAATAGCTACATCGGCCTTGGAGGATAGTGGAGATTCAAATCTTAGAGGGGAGGATAGTGGAGATTCAAATCTTAGAGGAGTGGGGCTTTAAGCTAGGGGATGATGCGTGTTTGTTTGGAGAGGACAGTGACTCGGAGAGAGGAGAGTCAGAGAATGAGCTTGACTTGGACAACGCACTTGTCAACCATGGCGTTGAGGGGGCAGTGGATAAAGTTGTTGAGAGTTTAGCCCAAGCGACTCCGGTGACTAAGCCAAAGGAGCATATACCTTCCCAGGCCTCTCCTGTGGGGCGAATAGTCAGCGGGCAGAGTGTTCAGAGGCGGTGGAGAGGCGCAATTTTCAATCGGACGGCGAGCCTTGTGAGATCCCTGACGCCTTGTCGGGTCGCCAACGTACTAAATCTTGTCCACCTTCAACAGAGCATAGGTCAGTGTCGGGGCCATGGAGCCTGGAATGGCTCCGGGACCACCCTCAGGAGGTGGGGGTTGTTTCTCCTATAGGACTTCATAGTGTAGAGAAGGGTGGTGCTGAGGCTCCTCGTCATGTTGTGATGCCAGCTGGGGGGGGTAGGGTTTATCCCCATGCAGCCTGTTGTACGACTCAAAAAGGTCGCCAGGTTGCCTAGTCAAGATCGTAAGGAGGTCTTAGGAGCGCTACGGCACAACGATCGAAAGGGGAACAAGACTGTTCTACCAGCATCCCCAACAGAAGCTTCCTCGTTAGTGTTTGTCAATAATGACTGGCAGAACTGGGTGACCATGCAAGGGAGTGCTGCGGCTACTAAGCGAGATGTGGTGGGTATTGGGCAGGCTATAGGGATTCATGTCAAGGGGACAAACGGGAACATGTTCACAGTTTTGTCTCGGACAGGTCGTGGTAATAGTCGGGATACTGGACCTGCTAAGGGGTTGGGGAGTGGTGCGAGAGAGAGTGGTCAATGAAGATTCTTTCTTGGAATATCAGGGGGTTGGGAGGGTTGGAGAAGCGTAAGGAGGTTCGTCGGTTAATTGGGGAACTTAGGCCTCTCATTGTGTGTCTTTAGGAAACTAAGTTACAAGTTTGTGACAAAGCAGTGGTTTCTAGCTTGTGGGGCTCCTCACCTCATGAGTATTCCTTTAGGCCTTTGGTTGCGGCATCAGGGGGTTTGTTGACTATTTGGGCTATGGATGAGGTCGAGATGACCTCGTCAGTTAGTCAGACACACATGTTATGATCTCTGGGAGTTGATGTCCGCTCGCCTTCAGCAGGCTGCTGGCACTTCTGTTTGTGTCTGTGGTGATTTCAACGCTGTTAGGAATGTCTACGGACCATATCTCCTTTAATGCTTTTATCGAGGACAATTTTCTGGTAGATCTACCTTTGAGTGGTCGTAAGTTCACTTGGTATCGCGGGGATGGTTTGGCGATGAGCAGGCTAGACATATTCCTGTTGTCTGAGGAGTGGTGCTTGACTTGGTCTAACTGTGTTCAGTCAGCACAACTGCGAGGTTTGTCGGACCACTGCCCCATTGTCTTGGTTGATTCTGAGGAAGACTGGGGGCCCCAGCCTTCGCGAATGTTGAAGTGTTGGGTGGATGTCCTGGGTTATAGGGAGTTTGTGAAAGAGAAATGGGGTGCTCTCCAGGTGGATGGGTGGGGCGGCCATGTCCTTAAGACCAAGCTTAAACTCATCAAGTTGGCTTTGAAAGATTGGCACGTATCCCATAGTCAGAACCTACCATGTAGGATTGAAACTTTCAAATCCCGCCTGTCGGAGTTGGATAGCAAGGGTGAGGAGTCCTTTTTATCGGCTTCGTTGATTGAGGATCTCCACGGGATCACTTCAGAGATTCATTCCTTAGCTCGGAGGCATGCCAACATCTCGTGGCAATAGTCGCGGGTTCAGTGGCTTAAGGAGGGGGATGCCAATTCCAAGTTTTTTCACACGCTTTTGGCGAATAGGCAGAGGGGAAACGCGCTTAAGTCTATTGTGGTGGATGGGGTTCAGCTGGACTCCGTCGAGCCCATCCGGCAGGCTGTGTTTCATCATTTCGCCTCACACTTTAAAGCACCTGTTGTTGACAGACCTGGGGTGGAGAACTTACAGTTCAAGTGTCTGAGTTGGGTGGAGGGGAATAGTCTCACTAAGCCTTTCTCGGTCGAGGAGGTTAAAGCGGCGGTCTGGGATTGTGACAGTTTTAAAAGCCCAGGCTCCGATGGGGTCAATTTTGGTTTCATAAAAGACTTATGGGGGAGATGCAGAGCGATATCATGAGATTCATGTTTGAGTTTCATCGTCACGGGAGGTTGACTAAGGGCTTGAATTCCACTTTTATTGCTCTGATCCCTAAAGTTGACAGCCCCTAGCTTCTTCAAGATTTTAGACCGATAGCTCTAGTGGGTAGCCTGTATAAAATTTTGGCTAAGGTTTTAGCGAATAGGTTGCGTCTGGTGGTGGGGAGTGTAGTCTCTGAGTCTCAATCCGCGTTCGTCCGCGACAGACAGATTCTCGATGGGATCCTCATCGCAAATGAGATCATGGACGAGGCTCGGAAATGTAAGAAAGAGTTATTGTTGTTCAAAGTGGATTTCAAAAAAGCTTATGATTCGGTCGATTGGGGTTATTTGGATGCTGTGATGCGTAAGATGGCGTTCCCAACACTATGGAGAAAATGGATCAAGGAATGTGTCTCTACAGCCACAGCGTCAATGTTGGTCAATGGTAGTCCAACGGAGGAGTTTTCGATGGAGCGCGGGCTGCGCCAGGGAGATCCTCTATCACCGTTTTTATTTTTACTTGTGGCGGAGGGGCTGCAAGTACTAATGAGATCGATGACGGAGCAACAATTGTTCACTGGGTATCGTGTGGGCGGGCAAGGTAGCATTACTGTGTCTCATCTACAGTTTGCTGATGATACCCTTCTCCTAGGGACTAAAAGTTGGGCTAATGTGCGAGCTTTGCGGGCTGTTCTACTGCTTTTTGAGCTCTTGTCGGGGTTGAAGGTGAATTTTCACAAAAGTATGCTAGTCGGGGTCAATATTCCGGATTACTGGTTAGCCGAGGCAGCGAGTGCTTTGAGATGTAGAGTAGGTAAGATTCCTTTCGTTTATCTGGGCCTTTCTATTGGGGGTGATCCGCGACGGTTGGCCTTCTGGGAACCGGTGGTGTGTCGGATTAAAAAGCGTTTGTCGAGTTGGAACAGTCGCTTCTTGTCTTACAGTGGTCGTTTGGTATTGCTCAAATCAGTTTTGACCTCTCTTCCTGTCTATGCTCTTTCCTTCTTCAAAGCTCCCACAGGTATCATTTCTTCCCTTGACTCTATTTTACTTAATTTTTTCTGGGGGGTGTGAGGATTCTAGGAAGGTTTCTTGGGTCAGCTGGAAATCTATTTGTATGCGTAGGGAGTATGGAGGGTTGGGGGTTCGGAGGTTGCGGGAGTTCAACACTGCTCTTCTTATGAAGTGGTGTTGGCGAATGTTGGTGGATCGGGGGGGTCTTTGGTTTCGGGTGTTGGAGGCTCGATATGGTATGGAGGGGGGTCATTTGTGTGCGGGGGGGCGGCGAGGGCCAGCGTGGTGGCGGGAGATAGTGAAGATTAGGGATGGGGATGGCGGGATTGGGGGCGGTTGGTTCTTTGAGGGTGTGGAGAGACGTGTTGGGGATGGGAGGGACACTTTGTTTTGGGTGGATCTTTGGTTTGAGGGTGTGCCGCTGCGTGTGAGGTTTGGTCGCTTGTTTAATTTGGCAGACACCAAGCATCACACTGTGGCTGAGATGTTTTCACGAGGGTGGGGGGCAGGCGGGATGGCTTGGGAGTGGAGGAGACAGTTGTGGGTGTGGGAGGAGGAGATGCTGGGGGAGTGTCAGACCTTATTACATGACTTTTAGGTGCAGGAGCAGGTGGCAAACATCTGGCGGTGGCGTTTTGATCTAGAGGGTGGGTATACAATCAGTGGAGCTTATCAGTTACTGACTTCTCAGGATACCGTCATAGTAGACGCAGCTGCAGATCTCATTTGGCATCGACAGGTTCCTGTGGAGGTGTCTATTCTTGCTTGGCGACTTCTGCGCAACAGGTTACCGACGAAGACCAATCTGGGACGACGTGGTATCCTTCCACTGGAGGACCGGTACTGTGTTTCTGGGTGTGGTGGCACGGAGACAGTTCATCATCTCTTCTTTACTTGCGGACACTTTGGCTCGTTGTGGACGCTGATCATGTCATGGGTTGGTTTCTCGATGGTGGACCCCTTGACTCCATCTGCTCATTTTACTCAGTTTACTTGTGCAGTAGGTGACAACCGGGCTCGGAGATCATTCATGCAGCTCATTTGGCTTGCCTGCGTGTGGATTATTTGGACAGAGCGCAATCAGCGCCTGTTCGAAAATTCGGCGCAATCGACTCTCCGTCTGTTGGACTTGATCAAACGTCACTCCTTCTGGTGGTTGCGGACTCAGTATCTGGGGTTGGGGGTTAACCTACATAGTTGGTGGGTGAATCCTTTGATGTGTTTGGGCATTTATTGCCTTGTTGGTTTTGATGTAGTGACCTTTGATATACTTTTGTTAACCTGTTTCTAGCGCACCTTGTGTTAGGGGTCGACGTCTTATTCGTATATATATATATATATATATATATATATATATATATATATATATATATATATATATATATATATATATATATATATATATAATCTCATTTTGGCTTGTTCAAAAAAAATATATATGTGTGTGTGTGTGTGATTGAGAGATAATAATACAACTGAAAAGTTATAGAAAATTATACTTGTTTTTTAAAAGAGAAAATTATACTTTTGTTTGATACAATTGTTCTTGGTCCTTGATTAAAATCCAACTCAAATATTGATAACATAAATAAAATTGTTTTGTTTTCAATTTATTTAGATGTACTTTTTTTAAGAGTAAAATTTTTATTAATCATTGACATTAATAATCATTTTACAATTATCTCTAATAAGATTTGAACTTGACATCATAAATTACAATACTAAACTCTTACTATTAAGCTATCACCTCAAGTGTTAATTTAAGCGTACTTATTATATGTTTAAAACTTAAACCAATGCAAATATTTGTTTGACATGTTTGTATCTTTTTTTCTTTTTTTTACAAATTAACCTTAAATTTAACCTTAAGGTTCATTTACTTTATTTCCTTAAACATAAATACAATGTAATTAAATATTAAAATTATAATTAGTTTTCCCGTGTCTGACATAGGCTTAATTACTATTAAATTTTACTAAAGACTAATATAAGCAGATAAATGTTTTAATAGTTGCTCATAGATTTTTGTTTTTTGACAAAAATAATTGCTTATAGATAAACTTTAAAATAAAAGTTATGTATTTATTTGGATAATTGTAAGTAGTTTCATTTTTTTTTTTCGTTATTCATTGTAAATTTTATTTTATAGTAAAAACTTAAGTTAATAAAATTTAAAAATATGATATTATTTATGATTATTGATAAATTAAATTTGTTACAAAATTAAATAAAGTAGATTAATAATCTATCCCAACATTTTATTGTTTGCAAAATTAATTTAAAATGAACTACTCCCTCCGTCCCAATTTATTTGTCACAGTTGAGCAAATCGTAGATGTTTGATTATTATTTTTCTCTAGCCTAATAATTGCTTTAAAGAGTAAAATAGAAACAATCAATATTATTTGTACCAAAAAAAAAAAAAAGAAACAATCAATATTACAAATAGTATAGATCATTTATTTTAGGACAAACAATTTTGATAAGTAGATCATTTATTTTAAGACAGAAGTATATCAAATGAACAGAGTCTTTTAAAAATAGTTAACATGTGTCCATATTAACATGACCCGGCTCCCATACTAGTTATATGATACGCCTAATAATTTTGTGTCTAGGACTAGATGTATTTGTCAACAAAATTAAACAAGCCTAAAATTTTTGATAACCTTCAAAAGTTTGTCCAAACTGCTAATTAAAAATAACACTCATCTTTTTTCAATATATTTGTTTCCATGTACAAACAATAAAACTTTCCAATTATTATGATGTATAGATTAGACCGTGGATCTCAAGGCTCTTCTTTTTCTTGGACTAAAATAAGGATGGATAGTGGGTGCATTATTTCATTTTGTGTGTTTTTTCTATAGTTCTTGATGAAATTCACAAAATGAACAATTTTGTAAATAAAGGAGAAATGGTGGAAATTAAGAAAAGGACGTCACACTCTCCAATTCAAGAGAAGTGATAAGTCAATGGAATGATGATCGTCACAAGAAAATGATTTCTTGATAAGATCAATGCATGATCCAATCCAAAACAAAAAATGAGCAAAACTCAAAAACACAAACGTCTACTATTTTAATCAAAATTCAACTTTTTTATTTCATGAAAGAAAATTACAATATATAGAACTCTTGATCCATATAACTCAATAGTCCCTAATTAATAAATTAAAATTGCACTTATTTAAATAATGTAAAACAAATGGCAAATAAACCTTTCAATTATTCTCCTAAACAAAAATAACTACACCACGTCCTATGAGTCCAAAAACATGAGCTGCTTGGTTGAACTTCTCCATTTGTAATTGATGGCAATGATTTAATTCAATGCCATGCCATGATGTAAATTTGTGAGCAGCTCCAAGTAAATGCCATGATCAATTACTATCACTGATTTTCCATCATGAATTATTTTGAACCGGCTCTTTAGTTCAACAGATGAATTTTAGAAAATTCAGCAAGCTTTCCAATGCATCAAAGATCTCCTCGATCAGACATCTAGAACTCCAGATATAGATAAAACAAGAAAGATAAAACATTTGCTGCGAAAATAAACATTGAACCAAAATTGAATTGGTTCTTTTTATTTTGTTATTGAATCAATTCTATCTTTAAAGAGAGGTCATTTTAGAATCACATCAATTCTTGACATCATTATAACCACCAAAGATGTATTTTTAGTTAAGAAAGATGTCTAAATTTTGTCTATGGAAAGCACTTAAGGAAATGTGTCTAAATTTTGTCCCTAAAATAAACACATTTATTCATTTGAATTGCTAGTTAAATTAAAGGGTTAAATATGTTTTTAATCCCTATAAATATCTGACTCTTCTACTTTTAGTCTCTTTAAAAAAAAATTCCACTTTTTGGTCCTTCAAAAATTTCCGATCATGATTTTTGGTCCCTGCTTTTCACTCAACTATGTGTATGATTCAAATTTTTTAACGAGTTTTTGTGATCATGTTTATAATATTATAAAAATTACTCAAACCAAAATTCATAATTTTTTAACAAATGATGAATTAACTATGAATTTTTAAGCGCAAACACTTTAAAAATTCATATTTAATTCATCACTAATTAAAAAAAATTAAATTTTGCAAATCAATTCAACTTTTAATATACTAAACATTATTTCAATACATAATTCTAAATTTTAATTAGTATACATGAGTTGACTTAAAAGTAGGGATCAAAATTCATGTTAGAGAATTTTGTAGGGACCAAAAAGTGGGAAAAAAATTTAGAGGGACTAAAAGTAGAAGAGTCAGATGTTTATAGGGACTAAAATTATATATAACCCTAAATCAAATACAAACACAAATTAACATTCTTAAAAATGAAAAATAATGAATTCTTCTTATAAATTCACAATGTAACACCCTGATTTTCCAACTATTATCTTAGATGATTTTATTAGTATTATAAAATAGCGACACAAGAGTGTCACATTCTTTTCTAAATTAAATCTAATTACTAGAGTAATTTAAACATCCAGCGGAATTAAATTCAAAATAAAAATATTTTTCCAACAAAGTCTGAATCAAAATTAAGTATCAAAGGTACGTAACAATTTTCTAACACTTCCATAAAGGATTCAACAAAGTTCCAATGATTTTAAAAATATAGTTCCAAAAGCAATAAATGAAGTTTCCTAAATTATGTACCCAAAGTGTAACACCCTAATTTCCAAACTACTATCTTAGCTTATTTTATCAATATTGTAAAATAGAGACACAAGGGTGTCACATTCTTTTCCAAATTAAATCTAATTACTAAAGTAATTTAAACATGCAGCCTAATTAATTTCAAAATAAAAATATATTTCCAACAAAATCTAAAAATATAATTAAGTATGAAAAGATCACAATTTTCTAAAACTTTCATAAATGCTTCAACAAGGTTCCAAAGATTTTAAAGATTATAATTCCAAAAATAATAAATGAAATTCCCCCAAGTCTTGTATCCAGAGCGACTCCAAAAGACTCAAACAAAAATGTAACGCAACTCATAATGTCATCTCGAACACCGTAAACTAAGCTTGGACTTCTACCTGAAAACTACGGTTGCACACCGTAGGGCCAAGACAGAGGAGGAATGTAAAGGTGAGCACAAAACATCAAATGATAACCGAAGTACAATAGCAAGAAGAGATAGCAAAACAAATATCAAAGAAAATATCACCATAGCGGATGACCGCGCGTGCACTTACAATCAAACATGAATAAACCACAACAATAAGTCAGACATACTCACACAATATATATATAGTAGATATTTATTATAGACACCCTATGGTACCAAGGGCTACTTCGTTGCTACATCATTTATACATAATAGCTACATCATTTATATATATTTGCTACATCATTGCTACATCATTTATATATATGTTTGTATATATAATAGCTACATCATTTATATATACTTGCTACATCATTTATATATATAATAGCTACATCATTTATATATATTTGCTATCATTGCTACATCATTTATATATATGTTTGTATATATAATAGCTACATCATTTATATATACTTGCTACATCATTGCAACATCATTTCTCCATCATTTCAACATCATCAAACGCATGAACGAATTCATGATCATATTTATAATTAACATCATTCAACATCTTTATAATAGCATAATTCAACATCGTTAGTAACAATTATACAACATCTTTAACAACGGTTTAACTCAACCATCCATAATAATTAACATAAAACTAACACCAATAGTTATCAGCTTCTTTTCAACATCATTTCATCGTCATTAACTCAACTTCATTAAACACATGAATGCACATACTTAGTCAACATCATTGTTCAAACAAGACAACAACAATTATTATCACAAACAACACCTTAAGCAACACAACCGAACATTTACAATCAGGAGCTTACACAAATAAAAGACGGCCTATTTCGACATCAATAACAATGACTTTAAACAACACAAATACATATCAATTACTAGCACTTCAGTTAATTACCCTAATAACAACTCGTTGAAAATTCATTATCCTAAGAATTAAACGATTAAATTAATTAGTCAAGAATCTCCCTCGGCTATATTCTGTAACACTTCACAACCTGTTAATTAGTTAATGCTAACTCCATTTTATTTTCAAAATAATTCCTTTCTATTTACATCACTAAATTTATTATGAAAAGAATTACCTAAAACTTATTAACCAAACATGTCAATTAAACACATCTTCAATGAACAAATCATAACTTGAGTTGTGATTATCCAATTGAGACCCAAAAATATTCGTTAGAAAGCTAGGAAGAAATGCTACAAGTGTTATGTTGACCTCAGGAGCCAATTCGAAGTGCAAAGGATTCAAATAATTACGTTTCATTCCAGAATTTATAAAAATAGATTTGGTCATGTTCACTGTGCAGGCCATAACTTTGGCTACGGTTGTCTAACCAATGCGTGTGAGTAGGCGTTGAAAATCTAAGGAAAAGAGCTACAACTTTGATGTTTAACAAAAATTCCAGTTCGGACTTCTTGATGGTGAAAAATTCGATTCTCGACACCACTAATGCTGATTGCGAATTTTTAAACTACAAATTTTAAATTTTAACTTTTCCAAACCCCCAATTTAATACGGCACATACACGCGGCTTATAATCACGTCTAAGTTTCCTATTAATTAAATTGTGCCTACTCGACATCTCTAAGAATAAGAACAAGACAACTTCTTCAAGGACTACAAACACAACATAAAACTAACTCTTGTATTACATGATAAAACTTTCACAAACTCCATAACTCCACAATTCCATATTTTGAAAATTCACAAACATTAATGACAGCAACAAGTACGAATTAGATGATAACAATAATAGTATCATAAATTTGAAATTAGAACAGAGAAGTTCAAAACAATTCCAAGCATCAAGTAGCAATATGGTAAAAATAGAAAAAGAGTGACAAGCTATATTCTTGTATTCAAACTTCAGAAAATCATAGAGATGGTGCAAAGCTCCCTTACCTTAATTCCTAACAGCGATTTACTCTTTAGTTTTGTGATTCGATCTTCCCAAATTTCCAAAGCTCCACTTCTTTCTTTATTGTTTTAGGTTTTTAAGAAAAGTGGTAACCCTATTTTAGTTTTAAACTAATCTATTTATAGAAGATTAATATATATATTTTTTTTAATCATAAAAGTAATATATATCTTCAGCTGATTTGTTTCGCAAATTTATTTTCCTAAAAAATCTACAATTGTTGTTTTATCTCTTTTTAAACTAAAATTAGACAGATTTCTAATTCACACCCCCCCCCCCCCACTTCAAGTTTTACTTCAAATACACCTCTCTTCTCTTTTCTTAATTTAATAAGACCTTCTCATTAATTAAATAATTATATTCTTACCATCTCAATCCTTCTACTGTAAATTCCAAATAATTAATTAATTAATATGTCACAACAATAACATAATCACACAAACACATCAAAGAAGACATTAATAATAAAAAATAAAAAAAAATCTAAGAACTAACTCAATTTTAATAAAATGAATAATTCTAAAAATTGGGGTGTTACACAAAGCGACTCCAAAAGACTCAAAACAAAAAGGTAAAGCAACTCCTAATGCCATCTCGAGAACACTGAAACTAAACTTAGACTCCTACCAGAAAACTACGGTTGCACACGGTAGGGACAAGCCAGATGAGACGTAGAGGTGAGAAACATCAAATGATAACCGAAGTACAATAACAAGAACAGATAGCAAAACAAAGATCAAAGAAAAAATCACCATATTATGTGACCGCGCGTGCACTCACAATCAAACAATATTAAACCACAATAATAAGTCAGATATATCTCACACAATATATAGATTAAAGACTCCCAATGGTACTAAGAGCTACTTCATTGATAAATCATTTAGACATTTACTGCATCATTTACTACATCATTTATACGTAATTGCTACATCGATCTTTTCAACATCATTAAACACATATGAATGAATGCATGGTCATGTTTATCATGAACAACATCACTAAACATCAACAATTGCAATGGCAAAATACAACACAAATATAACAGTATCATCATTCAACATCTTTAATAGCATTCAACATCATTAGTAACAATTATACAACATTTTTAACTACAGCTTAAATCCAAACTTTAATAATCTACGACAATAAACAACATCAATTATAATGACAATCAAAAAGCATAATTCAATCAAATACCCTCACCTTTTAAAAAGAACAGCAGGTTACACCCTCCGTAGTCACTTTGCAAAATAAAATTGTACCAAAATATAAGTCACTTTATAATACTAATGAAACATTTAATACTATTTTTTTATTATACCCTTAACTATTTATTACACTCTCTTCTTTTACTTCTACAATTTATCTTTTTCATACCATTAATGAAGGACAATTTTGTAAACTAACTTATAATTTTCCTTTTCCATACAACAATAATTACATTTCTTAATTTTGTTTAATATGATAAAAATGATTTATATTTTAGTAGAGAAGTAGTACCATTTATTAGCACAACTCCTAACTCAATTTAAAGTGGTTTAGTCCACCGATGTATCATACAAACTTTAATTCATTAAAATAACTAAAATCATTTAAATAATTTTAAATCCGTGAAGGGACATTGACTAGAGAGTGATATACATCAAAGGGTTGAAAAATATTCATATTATCATAGATAGAATTTTTGGAAAAATTATGAAATTAAAATATTTTTAATATCCATTTAACCTCAATTAATTAATGAAAAATAGTTATATGTATGAAAAAATTCCAAAATGGATACCAAAAATATTAAGGGCCCGTTTATTACAGATTAAAAAATAAGTGATTTTGACATTAAATAATTTAGAGATTATTTTTTATAGATTTTACAAAAAATCACAAGCTATTTTGTGTTTGTTTACCATTAAAAAAATTACTTTTTATAAAAAAAATAATCTTTAACTTGTTTGGATGCAACCATAGAAAAGTGATTTTGCATCATAAAATTACCATAAAGTACAAATTTTCAAATATAATATATCATATAAAATAAATATATGAAAAATACTCAAGTACTTTTTTTTTCATTATGGTCATATGATTTTATATATATAGTTAAAAATAAAACAAATTTTTTTAAATCTTATCTTCTAAAAATAACAAACTAATCTTATAAATTCTAAATAGGATATTTTTGGAATATTAGAATAAATTTAAGGATATTTTCGTCCGAAATTTTTTTACACAAGCTTTCTCTCTCCTCTAAAAAAAATCTATAAAAATAAGCTATTAATATCAGCTTCAGATTTTTAGCAGTTTTTAGATTATTTTTAGATTCTGATTATTTTGAAAAGCTATAACAAACAGATGTTATTTTCCTAAAAGTGATTATTTTTTAAAAGTAAGTGATTATTTTCTAAAAAAAGCTTTAACAAACGGGCACTAAATACTATTTTTCATTTCTAAAACTTTATCCGGTGTTAGTTTTAAAAATTGACGGTCGAATCGTATTTTAAAAAGAAACAAAGTTTTCAGTTTTCACAATTATAGCCACAGTATTAGTTTTAACTTTTAACCACAAAGGGGATAATTCTAGATTAGTTTTCACTGGTCTAGAGGCTTCTAGAAACTTTTATGATTAATTAACACTCATAATATTTTTGAAAATCATTCTATATGATTGCGTAGTTCAAATTTGAAAGTTGAAACTCATAAACTATCTTCAAAGGTAACAACAATCTCATGAATGAATTTTGCAAACACATCAACTTTCGACATGAATTCAGAGCACAATATAACAATAACATCATAGACAGGATTATAGGAATTCAAAATAGAAAAGGCTTAGAGCAACAACAATTCTCATATAATTGACTCCCGATCTACATCGTTGACAACCTATTCATTGGATGAATCAGTAATTATTGAAAGTTGATCTGTCAATTTAAAACAAACCAATACTATAACAAAATGGAAAATCAATTGGAGACCGCTTCAAGACAATAACTTAAACAATGTTATTGTAGTAAGACGATGATATCACAAAATAAAAACTTGTTCTATGTGAAAATTACTCATTTAATTAAAGGGGAAGAAGAAATATACACGAGTTAAATATAACCCAAAACATCTTCTTTCCGATGATTAATAAGAAGATGAGAAACCGAGAGAAATTGGAGCTTTGATTTGAGCGTTTATTGTTAGTTGAGAAAGAGACAATTTAGTTTTTTTTCGTGACAAATAACACTGAAATATACACACACATGGTCAAAATGTTCAACTTAATAATATCTTTGCTCAAAAAAAAAAATAATATCTACATTGTTATTTGAGTAATTCCTTACCTATACAATTGAATTTATTTGATATGAAAAATAAGATCGATCAGTTGGAATAAAAAATTAAATAAGAAATTTGCATATTCTAAATGGAATTATTAAAGCAAAATCACTTTAGCATTGAAGCATTATTCATTTTTGAAATAAATATATCTCATTGATCAAAACACTAGAATTGATATTACATGATACGCCTAATAATTTTATGTCTAGATGTATTTCTCGACAAAATCAAACAAGCCTAAAAATTTTGACGGCCTTCATAAGTTTGTCCAAATTGCCAATTGGAATGAGCAACTAAAGGAAACCCTAAAGTTCTTCCATCACTTGTTGTAACAAGAAATGACAAGGGTTGTCCTACCAATTGCGCTCCGGTGTCCCAAACTTGTCCCCAATTATGGTTCATGTTAATCCAGCCAGTCTTAGATCCTCTAATACTTACATGAGAAACATCACCAGCATTGGCAACATTGTACACCAAAACCATTAAAAAATAAGGGTTTCCTTTCAGTTCAAACCTAACACCCCCACTTTTGACGCATGGAACACGTCGATATTTAACGGGGATGATACCAGCTTTGTAATAGGCAATAGAAGTAAACATTTTATAACTCAAGTCAAAGTGTTTTTGAGGTGGATTACACCAATTTTCAGTAGGCTTGGAGTTATTTGGAGGACAAAAATTTGTTGCAGTCACCGTGATTGGGGGTGCACCCTTTATGCACCATTGAGGATCGTTGACACAAGTTAACTGATAACATGCACCGCAAGTAAATCCATTATTGAATAGAGCTGAGCTTAGTGCTGTGGTCGCAAGTCCATACCCTTGTTTGAAGAGATCGCCATAGCCACAAGCCCCCTCTGCAAAACGACCGTATGTTATGTCATAAAAAAACTTAAATATAACTTTTATAATTGTGCGGGATCAAATTTAAAAAAACGTGGGATCAAATCTAAAAAAATGTGATGGACAAAGATCAGACAACTTTGACAAAGATATAGATTTTAAATAATAACTTGTATACAAGTTATCTAATCTTCATCTAACAACTGAGATTTGTAGGTTTTTTTTTTTGACAAAAGATTTGTAGTGTTTTTTATTGTTGATAGTTGTTTAAATTATATGTTTACAATCAATCATAAAAATAATTTTTGAAAAGAAAAGAAGAACTTAATCTTATAACTTACGCATGGTTTCAGCGCCTGACGCATCACCATAGAAGGTTGCACGAGCATCGTACCAATTTGGATCAATGCCGCCGCCCATGGCTTGTATGAGGAACAACATGAAAAAGGCCAATGGAACCAAAGAATGAAACATTGCCATGACTAAGGTAAAGAAACAGAAAGGGATACAATTGTAGAGTGATGGATATGTAGAAATGGTGTGGTATTTATATATAGACATTTAATATAGTTTCAAAAAGGAAAATACAATTAATATAGAGTTGACTATTTAGTCAAAGACTCATATTTTAGTCAAAAAAAGAAAATCAAAGACTCATATTTATTCCTCCATCCTAGTCCATTCGTCCCATTTTAAGTGTCACAGTTGACCAAATCACACACTTTAAGAAAAATGTGTAAATAATAGAGAGAATATGACTTTTACTAAAATATTCTCTCTTTTTATTGGTAGTAGACATTGAAATACTAAAAAGTAGATTTTTTTAGTGTATTTTTTCTCTCACCTAATAATTGCTTTAACAGATAAAATAGGAAAAAATCAATGTTATAAATAGTACTCCTATGACACTTATTTTGGGACAAACAATTTTGGCAAATAGGACACTTATTTTGAGACAGAGAAAATTTAATAATCATCACTTTTTTTTAGTCAAAGAAATTATGAATTCAGTAATTAGACTCACTTCGTAGTTTGAACATCCCTTTCTTCATTAATAGTTTCGATATAAAATGTTCGACCTAATAATTTTGATTGGACAAATTACTCTAACATTTTTTTTGTCAAGGATTAATATTATGTGTCATTAATTATTTTCTCTTTTGAATTTATAATAATAGTGAATACATGCACCAGCACTTTCTAATTAATAATACAAATAAAACATCATTTTATCGTATTATATCATGAAAAATATCAACTCATATATTCCCTCCGTCCTAAAATATATGGAAAAAAAAATATCTTTTTTTGTCTCAAAATATAAGGAAAATATTATCTTCAAGAATGTATTTTTTCTTATTCTCATAAAATTAAATGCAAATTACATTTGATTTTCCTTCTCTCTACTTTTCTCAATAAACAATAACTAATAGAAAATGATTTTACACATTCCTATGCAATTTATTTTAAGAAAACCTCACAAAATCGTATTTCAAATTTTCAGATTATGTTTTCTTAATAAGTGGTATTAATTATTTTTCCCCTTATATTTTAGGATGAAAGGAATAGTTACTAAGAATATTTAAAATTAGTCAAAAAGAATATGAATATTTAAAATAATTAATACACGTGATTTTAAGGAAATAAATATTGATGAATAGATTTTTTTTTTGACACAATATTTATTCTCTCTTTAAAAATTAAGAATAAGGTATTCTCTCTTTTTCAGAGAAGGGAAATCTTTATTAACAGTGGTCGTGGTCATCTCAAGTTCTTAATTTCTTTCCATACTAAAGAAAAGTTGTATGTTGCTAATGTGTTGAAAATCGAAAAATAAGTTTAGGGTCCGTTTGATCTGCAAAATGAAAGTACTAGACAGAACAGTACAGGACAGTATAAGGCAGAACAAACATTTACAGTATTCAACAAATTTTGTTTTGTATGATGCTTGATGGAGAAAAAGTTATTTTGATGATTTAGAAAAATTGTGCTGAGGACAAAAAGTTGCCCCCTAGTTCAGTGGAGGATAAAAATATCTGATTTTGTCCCATCTCTTGACCCTAGTTTGTCCAGTCCCAATGACAGTTTTAAATGAAACACAGTACAACATAAGTTGTCATGTCCTGTACTTTGTTTTTTAGCAGATCAAACATATAATTATATGGGAGGAATGAAATTCAAATTAAATAAGATTGAGGTTCAACTATGTCACATTTTACACTTTTATATTACAGAGATAAATACTGAAAATAGATTTATAATGAAAATATGGATATCGACTAGGGATGAGAATAGGTCAGACCGAGCTAGATTTTCTCAAACCTGAGTGTGGGTATGTTACAAAATCAAAGGTCTGAGTCTGGCATGTAGTCTGTTATAGGATTGAGTTTTAAGCCTGAAGTATAGCCTATGAAAAGTCTGGCATGACCTATTAGCCTGTTTAAAAGTCTATTTCATATAAACATATTTAAATAATAATTATATTATATGTAAATAGACTAATCAATTAATTGATCAATGAGATTAAAAACTCTTTTTTGGTATTTCACATCATACTTCAGAAGATTTTATTATATATACATCATATTTTAATTCTAGTTTATAACAATAGAATCATATATGCAAAAAATTAATTCATTATGTAAAGTTTTTAGAATTATAATTTTGTTCAAAGTTCAATGTTTAATATTAAATGATAAAATTAATAAAAATATTATTAATATTTATTTAAATAAGTCGGTCTAGTGAGTTTAAAATGCTTTTGTTTAGGCATGTAATCTGACATTTTTAACTAAATAGGTTTGTAAAAAAACTTTAACCTACTCTATTTAAAAAAATTGTCTGACCTAAGCCTTTATATATAAACTGACCTAATCTATTCTCACCTTTAATAGTGGCACAACTTGTTGTCTATTTACCTTTTATTTATATATAATTAAATTTTATATACATATGGAAACTGGCCATTATTTAAATACCTAAGAGTGTGTTTGGATGAGAGATTTTGTTGAGGTAAAGTAATGTTTTGAGGGATTTTAAATTCCTCAATGTAAATTCCCTTGTTTGGATAATTAATTTTGAGAATTTTCAAAATGATGGGAATTTGTGGAGTATTTTACACAAGTTAATTTGAGGGAATTTCAAATGACACCTAAAAGCAAGGAAATTGAAATTCCTTTCTCTCTTTAAAATTGGTAGAAAAATCTAAAATTGACCCAAAACTCCAAAATCTATTCTAAATCCGATCTCGAAAATCGATCGAAAATCCTAAAATCGACTAAATATCCTAAAATCCTAAAATCAACTATAAACCCGACCCAAATCCTAAAATCGGTAAAAAACTCAGAAATTAGCTATATTCCCTAAAGTCCGCCGAAAACCCTAAAATCGGTCGAAAATCCTAAAATCGACAAAAAATTATAAATCCCCACGTAAACCCTAAAACCGGCCATAAATCCGTAAATCAACCATAAACCTGACCAAACCCCTTAAATCGGCGAAAAAACCCTAAAATCGGCAGACAAATCTAAAAGAATCCAAAAACTTTTTTCAGGTCCGAAAGAAAAGTGAGGAATTTCTCGAAATAGAAAAAAAACTTGAGATTTTGTTCTCGAAATCAAGAAAAAATTGTGAAATTTTTTCTCGAAATCGAAAAAAATCAAGAATTTTTTTTATCAACATAAAAAAAATTGAGAACTTTATTTTTTGAATAAAAAAATGCAAAAATAAATTACTTTGTCATTCATTACTTTGTCCAAACAAAGAATTTTTAATTGAAGAGAATTCAAATGATGTATCCAAACAAAGAATTTTGAAATGAAGGGAATTCAAATTGAGACATTTGAATTCCATGGAATCTTAAAATCCCTTGGATTTTGAATTTCTCCATCCAAACACACTCTAATTGATTTCCGAAGAAATTATGAAGTAAACACTACGCCAAAAAAGGCTTTAGAAAGCACCCCTTAGGCAGCGTTTATTAGAATAAGCGTTGCCTAAGAGACACGCGTGCCCTTAGACAACGCTTGTTGAAAGAAGCGATGCCTGAGAGTCTAACATAAGACAGCGCTTTTTCCCAACAAGCGCTTTCTAACGTCTTAAAAAAAATTAAAATTAAAAAAACAAAACGAATTTCACCTTAGATAGCGCTTATCTTAATAAACACTTTCTTATGTGCAAGATTAGATAGCGCTTATGAGTGATATAAAAGCGCTGTCTATTAGGATAACATTAGACAGCGCTTATGAGTGAATAAAAAGCGCTTTCTATATACTGTAACATTAGACACCACTTATGAATGATAAAAAAGCGTTGTCTATTAGGCTAACATTAGACAACATTTATGGATGATCTAAAAGCGCTGTCTATTAAGCTAACATTAGACAGCGCTTATGGAGGAATATAAAGCGCTGTCTATTGGTAACCTTAGACAGCGCTTATGAGTTAAAAAAAAATGCGCTATCTTATATGGTACCATTAGACAACGCTTACGATTGAAAGAAAAGTGCTGCCTATTAAGGTTACATTAGGCAGCGCTTATTGGTGAACAAAAGCGCTGCCTTTTATTTTTTTTAAATTCATTAAAACAAAAATTAAATTAGAGATATTTGATTCCTTAAATTTTTTATTTGGATTCATTGTAGTTGTTTTTACTTATTTTTTGTTATATCTATTAGTTTATATATGAGCTGCATTTTTTTTACAGTTGGTGTAGATTGCTTATCATGTAGGGTTCTGTGAGCTGATGGAAATCAGTGCAAAACTTAACCGCTGCTACTGGTTTGACCGATTACGTATTTCATGAATCTTCAACTATTTCTCCCATCAACAGTTCCAACGAGTCTTCTACTCTTTTTTCCTGTTGAATATTAATGTATACCCTTGATTTTTTTTTTTGACGAAAAATAGATACCCTCGATGAAACTTCTTCTTCTTCAGCGCCATATAGTTCTTGTAGTTTGTCAAACGAGTCTTCAACTATTTCTCCAATCAACGGTTCCAATGAGTCTTAGACTCTTTCTTCCTTTTGAATATTCATGAATCTTTTATTTATTTTTTCTCTCAGATCCGTTATTTTACTTTGCACTTGAAATTTGAAACAATTTGCACTCATCTTATTTATAAATTTTTAACTCTCTTCATAGTATTTTTTTTTATCAAAGAACCATTATCATATTTGTAACAAATTTTATTGTTTAAATTTGAATGTATTTTTTTTTTGGTATAGGTTTAAATTTGAATGTATATCAACAAACAAACTTTGTTTTAAAAACAAAAAAATTGTTTAAAAAAAACTTTAGTTGTTCAAATATATATTTGTTTTGACATAAATCTTTTTAAAAAATAAAAAATGTATTTATTTTTTTATAAAAGAAAAGACAGATTTTCACAAAAATAGAAAACGTGAAAAAACAGATCAGAACGTACTCTAACGCAAATGCAAAGCAGAGCAGTCACCACCTACTAGCTCCTCCTCACGAAGACAACGAAGAGATTCCGACCACCGCCGTTCCTCTGTCACCACCTAGCTCCTCCTCAACCCAGGTTTTACAGCTAGCTTTCTCTCTCCCTCTCTCTCTGATTACAGTTTAATTGTTAGGGTTTTGATAGTAGAGCTTTGAATTTGAACATTACTGTATATATTATCAGGTTATTCATCTTCTCCAATTCCATTATTGCCTCTAAATATCCTTCTTTCTTAACTTCACTTTTTCACTTCTCAATCCTATACATTTTCTACTGCTGTAATTTCCAACTCTTTCTTAAGTCTTAACATCAATATGCAATTATACATTGAAATTATGATCACCCTTGAAAACTCATTTGAACCTAGTAACATGTTTTATCCAAATAATTTGACATTTGTTGTATATATGGCTTTACCATGAATGCCCTTTAACTGTTTGTTGAAATGTTTCTTAGAACTGTTTGTATATACTTATTCGAATACTCATGATTTTATATTAATTTGAGTTTTAGTTTTCGCTAATTACGAGTGATTTTTCAGTTTTGGTTTCAATCTCATTGGAATTAATTTTCATATATAATATAATTGTGTGAGTCGTATATGCTTATGATTCATTGAGGAGTTTGTTTAATTATTTGGTTCTTTTGCAATTGAGTTGCAATCTCTCAGGTTCGGTTTCTATTATTTTTTACTTCAAATTCATAGCTTGGTCTATTTTAGTTTGCCATGAATTAAGGATCAAGTTTTATGCATACAAACACAATTTCCAGTTTCGGTTTCAATCTTGTTATACATGAGTGTTGAACTAAGGTTCAATTTTTATGCATTCTGATTTTCGGCTTTGGTTTCCGTTTCAATAAGTGTGTATATAATTCAATGAGGGGATAATTTTTTTCTAGCAATTGTGATCCATATCCTATATGAATCAGTATATATTAAAGTTTAGTATGGTTTTGGTTCATAATTTTGTTAGGTTTCGGTTTATTTTGCTTTTGCCATTATCCAAATATATTAATATATATTACTATGCATCAATGACACGTTAATTCAGTTGTATTGAGGTTTGGATTCATACACACATTGTGATAATATATTAAGTTTGGATTTAATCTAAATGAATGGATACACAGTTTTTGATTTTGTTTCTATTAAAAATGTTTGATTAGAATTTGTGTTATAAGAAATTTTGTTCCAACACAGTTTTTTTCTTCTTTGGTATCAATTTCATGTTTATTATGACTTTGAAATTAAAATTCAGATTGAGTGGAACAAGATTAAGGCAATTGCAATTTTGAATCATGAATTAAGTGTATCCGGCAAATATAAATAAATATGCACTCTTTTGGAAAATTGCAAGTTTTACTTGCAAATTTGGATATAATTTTGGTTAAGTAATTCTAAATTCAAATGGAACAAATTAAGTTTAAGTTTATATTTTAAAATGAGTTGATTGAAACATAACGTTGCCAAAGTAACCTCTTTTGTGGAGATTAATTGATTTTGAAATATAAAAGGTTGTTTGTTTGTAACTTCAATAATAGGTCATATAGTAAATAACGTTGACCTGTTAGAATTTTAATGCTTTTACTCTAACAATTAGTTTATGTTATGCTTTTTTGTAGAGGTCTTTCAATAATGTAGATGAAACACGTAAAAAGTATGTGCTTAAAGCTGCAGGGCAGTTGCATAGAGGTTTTTGTACTTTCTTAACAAGAAAACATCTTAAAGATGCCGAAAGAAATATTAAAGATCGCCCAAAGCTTTATGAAGGCCTAATATCGTTGGAAGAATGGGAAACATTCGTGGCTAAACGGCAAACCGAAGCCTTCAAAGTAATACCAATTTCTTCACAAGTATGTGTGTTTTACGATATGCTTGTGCATAGCGTGTTTTAATAGGAGTTATACTTGTCTGTACAGGTCAGAAGCAATATAAATAGACAGAGAGCGAAACAAGTTTCATATCGATATAGACGGGGGCATAGGGGATATGGACTCTTAGAGCAAAAGATAGTAAGTGTGTGTGTGTGTGTAAATTCTATAAATTGGATGAGGAATGAGATAGTAAGCATATATAAATTTTGTACATTTCAAGGTTGTGTTGCTGTTTTTGTTTGTTGTTTATGTTTGCTGGTGTTTGCTTGTGTTTGTTTCATGATTTGATTACTTTTGTATAGGTGATTTTACTTTTAATTTTCCTTCAGCGCCGTCTTTTCTATCGGATGATACCTTATCCCATTTTATATTCCCCTTTCTTATCTTATAATATTTGTTTTCCTATCCATCATCCGTCATCACAATATCATCAATTACCAAAAGTCATAATTCAAGAGCATTTAACATATTTCATAAAGTGCATATATTGAGCTACTGTTTTTGTGTCTATTTGCATAAAGTGCCCTGTTTGCATAGTTGAACTGTTGTACTGTGCCCTGTTTGCAAGTTTGAATGGCTTATCTTTTGACTTTTAACTAACATAACAGAGAGGATAGGAGAGCTATCACATATCTTTACACATTACGAATTTATGTAACTAACCCTATATTATTTTATGATCTACACTGGTTCTTTACATTTATATTATGACACTATGTCACAATTTAAAACTTAAATGTAAAAATAAATTATCATACCTACGAAATTCTTCGCTTTTGCTAATGACTCTTAGATGTAAACATTAATTTTTTTTGTTATATTATGCAGTACTTTGATGACTTCAAGTGTCCTACATACTCTGAAGATAAAGTAATTGAAATCAAGGATGAGTGGAGTCGGTACGTGCTTGGATTGAAAATTATGTGACAGATTTTACAAAAGGTGCGTTTTATGTTACTAATTATATTGTATGTACAATATCTATACATGTAAATTTTAATTTAAAGTTAGTTTTATGTTACTATATAACTTTTTGATAATTGTACTTATATACATAGTCTTCTTTCACATGAGGCCTAGTTGTAGTCCTATATTATTGTGTGCATTTACTTTGACTTAGTTTTTATAGTATAATTTAGTTTTAGTTTATCATTTGTTTTCTTTTATGATATACGTTGTTTGTTTAAATTTATGGGCACGACCTCAAATTTGTTGAGAATAATAATTCATTTGAATGAATGAGTTGCGTTTTGTAATGCATGAGTTGTTTAAATTTATGGGTATGATTTCATATCCATTTGTTATGTTTTTTGTATTTTTCTGTTCTCACCTGTTTGTAATCTACTTATCTATGCATTGTTAATGTCTGGTGCAGATTAAATTAATGCAAGATGGGAGGCTGGTTTAGAGTGCTTCACTTAGTTTCTACCTTTCATTTTGAATTTCAAACTACTGACAGAAAAAAGTCATTTAGAGAATGTCATCTTTTTTTGTTTTTTGTTTATATATATATATATACTATGAATGGAAGAAGACGAAGAAGAAAATATTATGGTAGATGCACACTACTCTTTCTTCTAAAATATATTATAGTCATGGATCAATTTTGTATATATATATACATGAACATATGATTTGGATATGAAGTATTATTAATTTTCTGCAAACTTTATCTAGCTTATGTATTAATTTTACGTATAATTAATATATTTGAATATTTACATATATAATAACATAAAATAATACTTAATTTTTAGTAAAAATGTGCTATTGAAACGTAATAAGACAACATTTATAAATAAAATACACTGATTAAAGGCTATCTAAGAAAACACCTATGAGATAGAAGTGTTATCTAAAGGTAACCTTCGATAGCGCTTATGAACTGTAAGCGCCGCCTAAAGCCAACATAAAACAGCGCTGGCTAAGGACTACCTAAGATAGTGCTTATGAACTGTAAGCGCCGCCTAAAGCCAACATAAAATAGCGCTTATGAGCTAAAAGCGCCGCCTAAAGCCAACATAAAATAGCGCTTATGAGCTAAAAGCGCTGCCTAAGAACTACCTAAGATAGCGCTTATGAACTGTAAGCGCCACTTGAAGCCAACATAAAATAGCGCTTATGAGCTAAAAGCGCCGCCTAAAGCCAACATAAAATAGCTTTTATGAGCTGAAAGCGCTGCCTAAGGACTATCTAAGATAGCGCTTATGAGCTGAAAGCGGTGCCTAAGGACTACCTAAGATAGCGCTTATGAGCTGAAAGCGGTGCCTAAGGACTACCTAAGATATCGCTTATGAACTGTAAGCGCCGCCTAAAGCCAACATAAAATAGCGCTTATGAGCTAAAAGCGCCGCCTAAAGCCAACATAAAATAGCGCTTATGAGCTGAAAGCGCTGCCTAAGGACTACCTAAGATAGCGCTTATGAGCTGAAAGCGCTGCCTAAGAACTACCTAAGATAGCGCTTATGAGCTGAAAACGCTGCCTAAGGACAACCTAAGATAGCGCTTATGAGTTATAAGCGCTGCCTAAGGACAACCAAAGATAGCGCTTATGTGCTAAAAGCGCTGTCTAAAGGACAACCTAAGTTAGCGCTTATGAGTTAAAAGCGCTGCCTAAGGACTACCTAAGATAGCGCTTATGAGCTAAAAGCGCTGCCTAAGGACTATCTAAGATAGCGCTTATGAGCTAAAAGCGCTGCCTAAGGACTACCTAAGGCAGCGCTTTTACTGAATTATTAAGCGCTGTCTATATAAAAGGCACCGCCACATTAGGCATCGCTCAACAAGCGCTGCCTAAGGCCCAAAATAAGCGCTTTCTAAAGCCTTTTTTGGCGTAGTGACATTTGTTAGGAGAAATTAACCCTTTAAATGAATCTCAGTTACCTCAAAGAGATTAGTCTCTACAGTTGCATGCAGAGGACACCGGTGGTTTACCAAAAAATAATAATAATTGTTCTCTGAGGATATATATATACATAATGCTATTCTAAAAAAATTTGACCGCTTATAACTCTATTTTATCATATAAGTTGTATTTATAGTACATATGAATAGAAATGACTGCCATAACCAAAAATGGTGCTAGCTTGATTAAAAAAAAAAGCTGGTAATATGTAACTTTTTAATGATTTTTATAATTTTTTTAAGGATTTTTATATAAAATACGTCCAAAAAATTCTATGTGAAATAAATGTTAAAAGCATAGTAGAAAAGGAATAAATGCTAGAAGCACATGAGAAGAGGAAGAATATGAGAATATATAGCACGTGTACATCAAAATTGATAAAATTGGTCTCAATAGTTTTATAATTATAATAACTATAACTATAATTATATATAATAAGATTGATGAAAAAAACATTAATACTGTAGTAAAATTCATGAGAGGGTGTATCCTAATTATATAACTAATTAATGATATTATCAACAAATAAAACAAATAAGAAAAATGTCATGAACATATATATACAAAATATGAAACATGTATTTATAACAAAAAACAACCGGTTTGTCAAAAAAAAAAAAAGACAATCGGTAATCACGTTAATTATCAATTATTCTCTTAATTTAGGGATATAATTGTAATACTTAGTCATTTAAATTGAAAAAGAAATTTAATAAAAACAATTTGGAAAAGAAATATTTTACATTAAATTGAAGGAAAACAATCTTACATTTTACAATGCAAAAATATTTTAGAAATGAATATTCTTTTTATTATTATTATTGCAAGTAGAATAATGTACAGCAATGTACAAATTACATTTTTTTAATTATACACGTATATGACCAATTAAATACAAATAAAATAAATTAATTAATATGTACCAAAAAAATAACTAATTCTCATAATCAAAATAAAGGCCCAATTTCCCTAATCAAAATTAGAAGATTTGTGTTGGTAGTATAAAATTGATCTTTAATTAATTGTTGTGAATTGTTACAGTAAAATCTCTATAAATTAATAGATTTGGGACCAGAAAAATTTATTAATTTAGAGAGTTATTAATTTATTAATAAATTAATAATTATTAATTTAAAGAGTTTTTAGTAATATGCATTGGAAATAATAATAAAAATAAAAATATATCTTTTAGGTTTAGATTTAAGTTAGAATAAAATAATAATAATATCTTTTAGATTTAATGCATGTTCGGAGGTTCAGAGTTTAGAAGATATTGTGGATACTATCATTGAGAACAGTGCAGAGGATGACGGTGCAAAGGATGACGGCGAAGATGATACGGTGTCTTTGGAGCCTGTCACGCGAAAGGAAGCACTTACGGCGTCAAACACTCTTCACAACTTTATGATACAATACAAAAATGCAACACCTGAGCTATTGTATGCAATAAGAAAAGTTAGAGTTGAGCTCCAAATGAACTTAAACTTTAAAAGAAATCAAGCAACTATTGAATCATATTTTAATAGAGTGTAATATATTTTTTTTCAGTTTCTATGAATTATTAATTTTTGGTTTTCTTGGGACCGAAAATTACAAAGGAATCTCCCGAAAAATTATTGTCTTATTATTTTATCAAAATTTTCAATTTTTTACACTGGCCCAAGTCGAGACCGGACAATTTATTATTTTAGAGTGTTTATTAATTTACGGAGTATTAATTTAAAGAGATTTTACTATAATTAGAAATGTGAAAGTTTTACCTATTTTAGAATTTGAAGTACTAAATATTAGAATTAGAAACTTCTCAAAATATAATTAATCTATTTTTTTTTGGTACAATATATAATTATCTTTAACTTTCATTTAAAATTTTTGATTGACCGTAATTTTTTTTTCAAATTTGAATTAGAAACTGCACCGCTACTTTTCTTTTCCCATTATTCTTGATTTGGTTTTACTAATCTGATGAGTTGCTTCTCCCGTTTTGTTTTATTTTACTTTTAAATCTACTTTTTATTGGTATTTCTTCATTCTGAGTTTTTTCTTCATATGTAATAGTTCATATTTATTTATTTTTGTTGCATGAAACAGTAATTTATATTAAGTTATATTTTTTGTTTTTTTTTAATTTAAACTATTGAAAGAGAATTAATCAATTAATATCGCACAGTTTGACTAACAAATCTTCTAATTTATATAATCAACCATTTTTTAGTGTCTAAAGTAAACTTAGACACTCATGCTTTGTTAAGGTGTCCTTTAAATTCTAATATGATTTTAACATAATATTGATGGAAAATAACGTAGGAACAAAAAAAAGATGAAATCAAAGGCAAGAATCATATGATTTTATATATTCTTCGTCTAAATCAAAACAAAACAATACCATAGAAAAATTATGATAGCAAAATAAAATTTAGAACATGGATATGATATGCTGAACAAATAGAGTATCACACTCTTTCACATTAATATTGACAAAATATTTGTATTAAGCTGATATCATACTTAACAACCATTTGAATTTCTTAATAAGGGTGATGGAAAAAAAATGATAGTTTGCTTTGGATTTGATGAATAAAAATTAACATGAGATAGACTATTTATAGTTGTAAAACAAAGAAATAATAGGTAATAATAGAACATAAATTATAAAATGTACCAAAAAAAAACGAACATAAATTATAGAATATTCCTTTTGTTAGTTATATATTTTTTTGACAATTAATGTTACAGGTTTTTATTTTGTTTTACGAAATGTTAAAAAAAATTATTTTGAAAAATACTGTTACAAATCACCTATATCATAATTATTCATATGTGAATTAATTGTCTTACCAAAAATTGATGTCTACTTACCAAAAAAAATATGTGAATTAATTGTAAATGCAATGAGAGAAGAGAAAGAATTTGGGATTGCCATATTTAAACATTTGTTTGAAGAATAGTTCCTTTTTTACTACAAAAAGAAAAAACCTCATTTTACTATAGCAAAGATAGATCCGTACGGCATGTGCTCTATTATTTCCATTTTATGCTATTTGGTACTTAATGTATTTGGTCTTGTAAGTAATCAAAATTCAATTGATTAATTGCTAAAATAATTTCTTACCTTTTAGGGGTATTTTAAGTTTTGAATTTTGATGACTATTAATAATTTGAATGCAAAATATTTTCATATCTGTAACTTTTACAATTTCGTGTTTTTTTTAAACCTACAATTTCGTGTTTTTATAGGATGTAAACAAAAATTCAAAATATATAATTTTTTTTATATTGAGATTAATAACATAAAATAATCGTTCAATTATTTTAAAAAAAGTTAATGTCTTGGACGAAAAATTAAAATTTGAATATGAAAAATTAAAATTATTATTTAAGACATTTAATTTTAATTTTTTCATATTCAAATTAAAATTAAATGTCTTAAATAAAAATTGTTTGAATAATCAAACAATTTTCTTTTTTTGATGAATACAGATAACAAAACTTCTTAAATAATATTTTTTTCACGGAAAAAAAATGTCTTAAATAATATAATATGAAAGTATATTAAATTTAAATGAAAATCATTTTTATTGGTGGATTTGAAAATAAAAGTAGTATCAATTAATATTATTAATATTATTCTGACATAAATAAAGTTAATTAATAATTATTAATTATTTAATGTTAATAAAATCATTTATTATGAAAACACTTTTAAGCAAGGGATGTTGTAAAGCTGCCATGTGTAAAATAATTGTTAATAGTATCATTTATTATGAAATCACTCATAGGCAAGGGATATTGTAGAATTGCCACGTGTACAATTTACTTTAGAAAATCGGTGTCAATTATATATAGTATAGATTTAACTTTTTGGCGGTTTAGACTGCCACCAAATGTTTTTTTTTTTAAATATTTTTTTGTTCTCATTATCAACACACACCAACCACCGACCCATGTAAAAGTTTTTACCTCCACCACAATCACGCTAGTCCTCACCACCACCACTAATACAGGATTTGGAAACACGATATAAAAACAAATCGACAAAGAAAAAATGGAAGAAGAAGAAGAAGAGAGAAAATTGGTCCCCAATATTTTTTTTAAAGTCCGGCCACCAACAAATTAGTCCACCGAATCTTTTTGGCGGTTTGAACCCCAAACAATGCCTTTTATTATTTTATTAATTTTTTAATCTTTACAAATTTGCACACAGTTTTTCTGATTTTTTTAATTAATGCTTAAGCTCAACAGGGCTTAAGCCTCCAACAAGTTGTGAACAAATTGAAAGAGTTGACGTTGAGGGCTTAAGTCTCTAATTCTTGGGAGAAAAGAGCTTTAGTAGTCTAGAGTAGTTCTGACATTAGAGGGTTTTAGTCTCCTCCTCCTAAATGCAGCTGCGGTGGATCGAACTGTAATTCTCTCTACTAAATCTAACGTCAACCACCACTAAACTACTCAATGATTAGTACTTCAAATTAAATATTTCATTATTGTAAAGAAATGAAAAGGATCCAAATCAACTTTATTATCTTAATAACAAGATATTGATTCTATAAAAAAAAGAGTAGTGATATTGTTGAGAGATTGATTTGGTTTTAGAAAAGATTTGATAACTAAAAATATCGTAGAATTAACATTTTCATTACAAGAATATTCCAAATTCCAATATTTTTCTTTTTCTATGAAAAATCATTTTAAAAACAATGTCAAAAGATGTGGTAAACAAATGCAGAAATGTTATTTCTTCCTTAAAATTAGTTTCATGGGAAGACCTAAACATAATTCTTATTATTATAATTTTTGCTAATGGGAAAAAGAAGATAGAGTAAAATAGATACATTTTGAATTGAATTTTAATAAAGTAAAAGCCAATCTTAAAATGAAAAAATTCGGATTTTTTCACTTATAATTTAGGACAAAAATTTTTCTTTGATTTCTGCGGGCAGAGGGAGTACATGCAAGTTAATTTAATTTTGTGGCCTTGAATAGTAAACATGAAATTAAATGTATAAAAACTGAGACTAAAAATATTGTAAAACTTGTTTCTTACAAGAAAATATTATTCAACTGTTTAGAACTACAAATTCCAACACTCTTTCTAATATGCTAAGGCATTTATATGTTATGAAATGGTCTCTTTAAATAAATAAAATGATTTTCTAAATATGAACTAATATTATTGCACAATACTCATATATCTGAATAATAAAAAACTTGTGCCATTATCATAATCTCGAGCCATTTTCATCCAACAAGTTCAATGTAAGGTTCCTTCTTCTAGTACTCTTCATGGCGCAATTGTAAAAAGAGGCTGCATGAAAAACAGATGTAAATGACATAATTCAGTTGAACAAGTGAGATGAAAACTTTTGTATTTGTGACAGTGTTGTCAATCGCAGAAAAACGAGTTTTGTTCAAATTCCGCAGCACTATAGTGTTACAGCTGCTATGTGACAACGATTGTACTAAATTGCGTTTGATCAGAAGAAATTTGATAAAATTCCATTACACTTTTATAGCGCTAGAGCATTGCCATAGTCACTATTTGACAACAATTGTGTGTCTATGGAGAGAGTGAGAGAAACAAATATATATATATATATATATATATATAGAGAGAGAGAGAGAGAGATTACCAGGTCTATACTGACAGGTTTCCCATCTTCTACCAGAATCTCAGCTATTGTACCTGATCTATCAGCCTGGAAATCAATGAATAAGAGACAGTAATTATAATTGGCACGAAATATCAACACCAAAGTGTGCCCAAAAACTGACACGACTCATCACTGACATGTGTGTTTATATAAAGGATGTTCTATTTTCTCAAATTATTATCAACGTTTACATGTCAGTACCCTTGTCATGTCTGGTGTTTGTGTCACTGCTAATAAATAACGAGCTAATGCAATAGAAGAACAATACACATACTTCAATTTCATTCATCAGCTTCATAGCCTCAATAATGCAAACAACCTGTCCTTTCTGCACCGTGTCTCCCACCTGAAATATCAACAGAGGAATCAGGCTATACGTAATTTTAATTAGCGAACAGAGTAATAACTAATAATTAGTTGTAACAAAATTTTATATTGTTATATAAATAACTTATATGATAAATACTTTTGCCAAGGTGATTAATACTTAGCCAAACAAAGTCTAATACATGCCTTGACAAATGGTGGTTCAATAGGTCCCGGACTACGATAGAAAGTTCCTGCCATCGGACATTTAAGCGGTGGATGAGATGATGCACTTTTCGCAGGAGGCAAGGCTGGAACTCCTTTTGAAGGTGGTGAACTTGCAGGAGCAGATGTAGCAACAGGTGGTGGTGGAAGAGCTGCTGGTGGAGAATGATATACGGGATAGGGAAATTGCTGTTGCGGCGCTGGTGGAGGCTGCAAAGCTTCTTTTTTCCTTATCATTAGCTCATAGCCTGCTTGCTTAAGTTCCAGCTCCACAATATCTTTAGAATCCACAAGTCTGAGAATGAAATAATATCAGTATGATATAAACAAGTTTTAATTACTTTGTAGGTACCTGAACTATCTATAAATTTGTAAATAGGTACCTAATTAAAAATATCAAATTAGATCACTGAACTATTTTTTTTATATAGACACTAACCTTTTAAGTAATTTATAATTAGATCCCTCAATTTAAATAATTTGTATCTAAGTCCCTAATTTCAAGGAATTCATTACAAACTATTTCTAAGGACCTAATAATTATGAATTACTAAAAAACTCAGGGACTCGGTGACAAATATTTTTAATTCACAGAATTATAGAGTAATTAAACCTATAAGAAAATGCTACAAAAGTTTGCAGTATATTAGTCTTACTTAACAAGTTTTGAAACTTCATTCATAAATGTGGAAGCTGAAGATGCATCTATAGAAGTGCTTGGACCAGGGGGTTTCCCATTAAGGTTAGCTTTCTCTTTTGGTGAATCAACATTAGGTTCATCGACAAATAACGGTGCAGAATTTGAAGGATTTTCAATAAGAGCAGCCTACAAAACATATAGTTAACGTTAACAAATTAACATTACAAAAAAATAATCGGCACAGAAGGGTTATGTATGATGACCATTTTTTTACGTTCAAAGTAAACTCAATGTGAACTAACCTCATTAGCATGTGCTTGAGACTTCCAGACAGAAGATTGCTTCCTTTCAACACACTGTAGGACAACAATAAAGATGGATCACATAAAAAGGTTTTCCCGAAAATGTAAAGGGCACTCATAAATAGGAATATTGACAAATGACTTAGCAATTGATATGTCATATGCTAAAACAAGAAATAATTAAACAACACGGCACCATAAATAAAATCAGCCAATAAGATTGAATTCAAACAAAAAGTTCAAAAGATTAAACCTTCAATTTGGTCCCTAAACTATCGCTTTCTTACATACATACAAGTCTCTAAAACATTAATAATATCAAATTAGTCTCTCGGTTATTTTCAAAGTATGAGAGTGATAGCTTAGGGACGGATGAAGAACGGACACCCCTCAGATTAGGCGTGTCAGACACCAACACAAACAATTACATTGAATTATATCATTTTAGTCAACAACAACAAATAACATTGTCAACATGCCACTGTCCGTGTCATGTATAGCATCCATGTCTATCTTCGTGCTTCATAGTTAGGGAAAATCATGATGGGTTGGTGCATAACACCGTGATACCAAACATGCACCGATTACATTTCAACAATTTAGAGATCAAATATGAGAGAGTAATAATTTAGTAATCAAATTGAAGGATTACTCAATTCAGCATATTCAATATCTCAAACATTATACATCATATAGCACACATACTCCAAAATTAATCACATCACATGCAATGACATCATCAATCAATATCAAAAATCTAAAGATTAATAAAAATAAAAAACAAATTATCATTCATTAATTCATTTCAAACTCCAAAACACAGATTCATAAATTTGACAAAAAATTACAAACCTGAATCCCAGTAGACACAAAATCAGAACTCACAGATCCAAATGACTGAGATTTGTTAAACCCAAACTGCACATTCATAATTGAAGAGTTCTGAGAGTTCATCAAACTCAAATGATGAAAAGAGAGACATTTAGGACAAGGGACAGTGGTGAAAGAAGACATTTTGAACAAAACCCAAGAATCAAAAAACGATTTTTATTGATTGAAAACTAAAATGAAGAAATGGGTTTGTGTGAATTTAAGGGTTTTTGTTTTGGGTGGCGATTAGATCGAAGAAAAAGTTTGGGTGGGTTTAGGAAAATGATGGAGAAAACGAAGAAGGAATGGAACAGAACAGAACAAAACAGAGAAATGGGTTTTTGACAATGTGGGCTTTCGATGATAACAATGTTGTTATAATCAAACGTCATAGGTTTGTTTAGGTTTCATTTTCAACTAACTTGGAACAATAAATTTTTCGGTCACTTAATTTTTTGTATTTCTTTCTCATTAATTGAAACAAAGAAAAAACAATCTTGACCAACAAAACAATAACATAACAACAAAAACAAAATTCAGCCTATATATATATATACAATATACAAATGTACTTGGGAGGATTTCCGCAAAATACGATTGGAAGGAGATTGAAATTATTTGATGTCAAAATTTGTCTCGAATTGAATTAGTTGAGTATTAACTATGATAACCAATATAAAAATTATGGGAAGTGATCAAATTGTACAAATATAACATTTGAGGAATGTTACGATATGTATAACAAATAAATTTTATAAAATTTATTGTTATATTAAAAGTTTATATCATATGTTCAGAATTCCTAGTTCAATTAGCATAAAATGTCAAAATTGTTATGTCGTCAGACGTCCATGACCAAAATTCGATCTCTGGTCATTGCATTTTATGTGTTACGTTAATTTATGATGACTTTGTCGTTTCATGTGTGCACAAAAAAAAATCTAATATCATATAATTTTAATAAAAAAAATAACCACTTCGATATAATTATATAAGATAATTACATTTGTTTCGAATGTAAATGAGCAACAGTTGCCCCGCTACTCCTTTTTAAATTGCAAAACTAATTTTCTTAAAGACCACATTTACATATTTGAGAGACACGACATATAAATAATTTATATAACTTATTAAAAAATTGAAAATATTAATTTAAAATGTTACTGAACTTTATCAAAACTTGATAATTTATTCACTTTTTTATATTTATTACTCATTTCATTTGTAAAAAATCCTTTCAATACATTTTTACTGAATTTTTTATTCATTGAATTTTTTTGCTTTTCTTCTCATTAATTTAAAACCAGAAAACACAATCTTGACTAATAAAAACCATAACAAGAAAAACAAAATTAAGCATTATGTACCCTATTTGGAGATCGCGATTGCCAAAGCAAAGGGTGTCCTTAAAGAGGGTTTTACATGAAGGGTTGATCGTGGCGAGATTTCCTTTTCGTACGACAAATGGACTATAGGAGGTTATTGGATTGGGATTTTGAGGGATTTTAAAAGATTTTTTTATGATAAAAAAGTCTTGTGGTATTGGATTGAGATTTTGAGAGATTTTAAAAGATTTTGAGGGAAAATAGAAGGTTTGAAATTTTCTTTTAATTAATTTAATCCTTAGAAATCGTAAGAATCTATAAAGTACTTTTAAATCTTAAAAGGCTTTTATAATCCCACAAAATCATGTGTTAAGAATCTTGATTCTAAAATGTCTTTTAAAAAAAGTCTCTCAAAAACTCACAAAATCAATATAATCCTATGAAATCTTTTAAAATCTTCAAAACTTTTTTTTTTGTCAAAATACTCCCTCAAAATCTTAATCTAATAACCTCCCTTACTTAGTGATTCAAGTATCTTTGTCACTTGGTCCCTTATGTCCATATTAGTAAAACTTCCCTCAAAGTTAATGATGTTGTGGAAGATGGTTCCATGGATCTTTCAGAAACTCTACACTATGCTTCCTTGTCTAATAAAGGATGATATTAGGAGCATCGCTTTAGATTGATTATCAATGGTTAGACTCTTATTTGGTGCATCAAGATGACCCTTTTGTGTCATGGAGTTGGATATATAAGCTTCATGTGCCTAAGAATATTAAACTATTTGCATGGCTTATGGTTTATAATTCTCTTTCTACCAACTCTTTCGTACGTTTCGTCACGTATCTTCAAACTTGTCTTGTACTATAATCATTTGCATGAAACTGTTCTTCATACTCTTAGAGATTGCCCTCCTCTCTTGAATTGTTTGGCTAGCTATAATCATTTCCTCAATTCTGCTCATTTCCTTGATGTTTGTGATTGGTTTCCCCTTCACGCTAATAGATTTGATAGATCTCTTTTTGCCACCACTTATTGGAAAATTTGAAAAGCTAGAAATAAATTTTTTTTCCATAATCAAATAAAATTCGAAGGATGCTAACACCTTTCTCTCGCATAACCAACTCTCGAACCCTTCTTATGGTTCTCAGGCCTTTTTTCTAAAGGTTTTCTCGATATTTCCTTTCTCAATGTGTCCCCAAAATATCTATAGTTTTTAACTTCATTATATCTTGAAAAATATTAAATATTGTCGTTTTTATATTTTTCAAGATAGTTTTTTTTAATTTGTCAAAAAAAAATAGTTTTTTTTAACTTCATTCAATTTTTATACTAATATTTAATAGAAATTGACTTTGTTTACTTTCTATAGATTTTTTTTTTTTTTGAAAATATGATAAGTATGAGTAATTTACACTCATAGTTAGATAACCGCTTAAGTCTCAACCCCTAACCTATTTAAACAAATTTGATTCAACCAATCTCTTTCACACTCTATAAATCCAACAATTGTAAATTAGGATTTCCAAAATCAATTGCAATGGTTTCTATTGGAATATGGTCAGATGATAACATCCAACAACTTGAAGGAACTATTCAACTTCGAAAGACTCCTATTAAAGAAAGAGAGTTTAATGGTAACTGTTGATTAATTTCATTTTTTTTTTAATGTATTACTATGTTGCTTTTATTCTAAGTGTTAAACTCTATATATGTTTGTTGTGTAGCACATAACCGTGCTATTGATGAACTTATTCAATCTGGTGCTGTTCCTCGTTTTATTGAATTTCTACATAGGGAGGATTTCCCTAAACTTCAGGTTTTAAATTTCTATATTTTGTTTGCAAAATAAATACAAAATTCTATTTTTTTTTTATCTTTTGGAAATTTTGTGTTAGTGTAGTGTAGTTGAAGTTATGTTGTTTTGATTGGTTGTTTGTTTGTGTGACTTTGTTTGTTTAGTTTGATGCTGCATGGATACTCACAAACATAGCATGTGGTACTTCTGAGAACACTAAGGTGGTAATTGATCACGGGGCAGTGCCGATATTTGTCGAGCTACTTAGTTCATCTAGTAATGATCTTCAAGAACAGGTATATTTATACTAATATGTAATAGCAGTAGAATTGGGATTATCCTTTTTTTCTGCTGAACACTAAAACTTTGAAATTGTAGGCTGTGTTGGCATTGTCAAACATTGCCGCTGATTCTATTGGGTGCCGTGATCTTGTTCTCAGTCATGGTGTTCTGACTCCGCTGTTATCCCATTTGAATGAGCAAGCAAATCTTTCTATGCTGAGAGTTACCACATGGGCCCTGTCAAACTTTTTATGGGGCAAGCCAAAACCTCCATTTGAGCAGGTGGTTGTTGTTTTCGATAAACCCTAAACCCTAAACCTTTATTTATATATTGATACTAGAATTTTAATGGACAGGTGAGCCCATTGCTTCCTGCCCTCAAGCGTTTGATTTTTTCCATAGATGAAGAAGTCATGATAAATGCATGTTTTGCACTCTCATATCTTTCTAATTATGGAACAAATGACAATATTCAATCGGTGATAGAGGCGGGTGTATGTGGCAGACTACTGGAGCTTCTTATGTAAGTACCAATTCTTTAGCCCTGATCAACCAGTAGTCTGTTGCAATTATTGATTATTTTGGCTCTGAATGTATGTGCATGTTTTGAAGGCACCCATCTCCTTTAGTGGTGACGTCTGCACTTCAAACAGTGGGAAATATTGTAACTGGAGACGATATGCAGACTCAGGTAATGTTATAATGGGTGGTGAATTGTTATAACTAGTTGTTACCTATTTATTTCTAATTATAATTTGAAATATTATATCCAGAAATTATTGATAGGTAAGTCTTGCAAATCTAATTTGATCAAGAGAAAACACAAAATTGTTGTAGTATCAGTATGTGGTTGTTTAAGATTGATTGCTATTTGCTAATTTTAAAAATATTAGCATAAGAATCAATTTTGTTGTTTTTAGGGATAGAAGAATTTGTCTTGGATAGAACGACAAGTTATATTGTCGACTATGAAGCACGAACACTCCTCATATTAAGTGTGTTCCAGTGTTGAATACACGTCAGTATTGTTGTACACACACTGAGTTTTACGATTACATTGAATAATATCATTTTCTCGATGTGTGAATCTTCGTGTCATGTTCGGTGTCCGTGCTTCATAGCTTGTTGGTGATTCACCATTTATTATTACGATGAACCTAAGTCTTTTCTCACCCTTGTATTATGTCTTCTCATGTGTCACATGTGAGAATTACCTGATTTGTTGGGACTCATTTTGTCAGGTCGTTATAAATCATGGTCTACTCACATGCTTTTTGAGACTGTTGACTGATAATCACGATCGAAGTATTAAGAAAGAAGTTTGTTGGACTATATCAAACATTACAGCTGGAAATAAAGAACAGAAACATGTAAGCTAACAAATCCCATCATATTGATACGATCATATGATGTTAAATATCATGTTTAATAAAATGTGTTAATTTATCTGTTGCTTATGCTTTTCGTCAAGTTTCATATGTTTGCGGACCACATGCATATAAATTGAAACTCTTACCTTTTATGTATGATGCAGGCTGTTATTGAAGCCGGTCTAATTGCTCCCATGGTAGATCTTTTTCATAATGCCGATGCTGGCATTAAAAATAAAATTGCATGGGCAATCGCTAATGCTACATCTGGTGGTACGCATGAGCAAATCAAGTATGCGAAGTTATTTTTAATTTTAATTTTCTGGCTCTACTTCATGCTTGCAATATTGAGAGTTTTCGTTGTAACTTACCAAATGTTGATGTTATTATTACAAGGTACTTGGCGAGTCAGGGTTGCATTAAGCCTTTGTGTGATTTGCTTGTTTGCTCAAATCCAAGTATTGTTAGTGTATGTTTAGAAGGTCTTGAGAATTTCTTAAAGGTTGGAGAAGCGGAGAAAATAATCGGAGATGTCAACATGTATGCTAAGATGATAGATGATGTTGAGGGATTGAAAAAAATTGAAAACTTGCAGAAGCATAAAGAAATTTATGAGAAGGCTAATAAAATTATCAAGACTTATTGGTTGGAAGATGAGACGCCACTTCCGAACCCATCTGGTGGATTCAACTTTTGGCGTCGAGTCTGGGTTGGATGGGGTTGCAGGGTCGGTCACTCGGTCCTTGTACTTCATGATGTCTGTAATGAAGTGCTGGGGTGGGTCAGTCGAAACTTGCTAGGGAGAAAGTATGTTGCAGTAGCAAAGAACCAATGAACCATGGCAATGGGGAAGGGTTTTGTTTGAAGGATCTAAGTACTCTAAAGTCTAAAGTCAGTATTTGAGTGTTATAAAATAAAGTTAGTATTATAGACCTAAGTTATTTATACCGAGTCTGGTATTTATCTGTGTAGATACAGCGTTTAAAATCATACTTTACGATGAATTCTAGTTAAAAATTAGCGCTTTTTTTTAATGTTTGCATTTATATATTTATAATTATAAGAAATCTCGACCTTTAGAAGTTAAAATGTTTGGAAAAAGATGAACACTATAGTACCTCGAAGTTAAGAACTATATCACAAATGATCTGTCACAAATAGTGATCATGAAAAATCACACTTTGAGCGGTCCTACATAAACGCTTTATTATTACTTGTGCAATCCTTTCGAATATGCTGGAATTTTTTATTCTTTAAAAATTTATTAAGAATAGGAAACATGATAGTAAGTTATTAATAAACAACATATTTAATTAAAATTTATATGCTAGAAAATATACAAATGTTAAAATAAAAACTATAAGATATAACATGATCAAGTATTAGATTATCTCAAAGATAAAAATAATAATCATATTTTTTATGTAATTAAAATATATACATTTCTTGAATTGAGAAATTTAATAAAAATTCATCTGAGCCCTGCTAGTGCTCTTCAAGGAAAGCAAATGTAATTATTTTGGTATGTGCTCTTTGAACTTTAAGATCTCCCTTGTCTTAGTTTGAGGCATCATCTCCTCAGCCTAAATTTCATCCTATAAAAAAAATACATTTCTCCCATTCTATGAATAAATTGAATTTTTTTTTCCACCATGCATATATATAGTATTCAAATTAATAGATCAAAGGATGTAACTGAATAAGGAGGAAGTTCAACATTCATGTCCTTGCTTGCATTTCTAAGTGAAGTTCGTTGGGGTACAATCTTCATTGGCTCTGAGAAGGAATTCTCATCCATCATACCATGGGATGTAAGAACCACCATTGATGAACCATATGGTTGCACATTTGTATTTACGCCATTTATCGAAATTTCTAAGTTCAGAGTTGAGTTACCAAAGTTTACTGTCTTTACTCTTAGATAAGTATTACCATCTTCATGATTTTTATACTGAATTGCAGATGCAACAATTGTGGTAGAAGAACTTTGAAGAGTTGAACTAAGTAAGGTTGCTCCACTAGATTCAATAAAGAAATGTTGGAGCCAATAACTTGGACTTCCATAATTTTGATAAGAGTTAAAAACAATTGCATCTGGTATCCATCCTTTATCATTTATGTTTAAAAAGAGGGGTGCATATGCAACCATGCTGACTACATCACTATTCTTTTCAATTCCAATAAGGAATGCAGCTTCAGCCACAGCTGCATAAAGACTTCCAAGACCAGCATCTTCCTTCCAAACAGCATACTCACTAACAAATGCCTTTGGACCGGATCGCGGTGACTTATCGAATTTGTTATACTTAGAAAACATGTCTTTAGAATTTGTATAAATATGATAATCATAGATATCTGCCGGGTGATTTAGTGGATGTTCAGAACCGTCACAGTTTGAGATAATCTGAATATCAGGATAAGTATGTCTTATAGCTTCGTAGAATTTCATGTAATTTCCTTCATAGTATAATTTACCACAATCTTCATTTCCAATAGCAACATATCTCAAATTAAATGGTTTGGGATGTCCCATAGAAGCTCTTAGAGAACCCCATCGCGATGTTGCGGAACCTCTAGCAAACTCGATACCATCTAAAGCTTCTTGCACAAATGGTTGAATCGAAGAAGTACTAACTTCTTCGTGATGGCTAATACCATTATTAAACACCCATATAGGTAATGCACCGAGATCCTCTGCCAATTGAAGACCTTCAAAATAACCAAATCCGTCATCGCTCCAATAATGCCAAATGTCATCTAAGTGTCCGGGTCTCTCTTCCCATGGTCCAACTGTATCCTTCCATCTAAAAGCATTCTTTTAATGATCTCCTTCAACATAACAACCACCAGGGAATCTTAAAAATTTTGGTTTCAAATCTGCCACCATTTTAAAAAGATCATTTCGAAAACCATGACCATTATATGTATCCAAAGGCATAGCTGAAACTTGATCTATCCATATTACACCTCTAGTTTTTGTTGTTATTTTTAGACTTGAATTATGATTTGTACCTCTAGCTTTAATAGTTCTTTCCATCCTACTCCATTTTGTAACATTATGTCCATTGACTCTTATATTTTTTGAACCCAAATTTTCACCATCATCCGATCCGATAAATGAAACTTGTAAATTAATTGGTCCAAGTGATCTAACATACAACACTACCTTATACTTCTTTCCTTCTTCAATGTTCATGCCCCAATAACCAGGATTTGAGATACCGACACCACCATGCGGACAAGATTTGCCTTGACAAAGAATATCCATGCGTAATGCGACCTTATTACCCTCAAAACAAGAGGACATATCAGATGATACGACAATGGATGATTGATTCTCTCCAATAATTTTCCAAGGATAAATATTTGAAGGAGCATTGGAGCTAACTCCTGCTTCGAAACCTCTATTGTTCACAAGTTCGGCCCATAATCCCCCGGCTCCTGCATGATTAATCTCCTCATAAAATACTCCAAATAGTTTATCTGGAATATGTCTTCCAGAACTTGCATCAATCACTAGCTTTGATATGATCTTGGTGGCATTAGCATCAGCATGACATTGAGAAATGACCAAACAGAAAGTTAAAAAGAAAAGAAAAACACTAAAGGAATGTGACAAATAATACATTATTTATAATATCTCTTAATTATCTACATAGTTTTGGAGGATGACAAGAATTTATAATGGAGTTGGTTTAAATAAATTTGAAAGATTTTCAACTTTGATTTTTATCAATGGTGTACCTATCTTTTCGGGTGTTTAGGACGTTTATAATCTTGATCATTTTGTTATGACTTTTGTATGCTTTGATGTTAACTCTTGTATTTTACTATTTGTGGCACATCTAGTGCGGTTAATATATTTTTAGTGAATAAATATTTTAATTTTTTTCGAAAACCAATTCTTATGTAGGTATAGTAGAACATTTTTAAAATTTAAAATTATGATAAGGTCAAACAACAAGAATTATAAGTTATAACTACACGTCAAAAAAACTATATCCTAATGGGGTAAATTTTAATTATAGATCACCTTCAAATGTGATCTATTCTTGATCATTATTTATAAATATTATAAATTTCAATGACAAAATACATTGTTGTTTGAAAGTATAAATTGAAGATGTGAAAAACACAAGAAGGAGGGTTAAATTATGTTTTTGGTATTTTAAAATCTTCTTTTAAGTTATGAGAACCTATTAGAAGTTGCGGCGGATAAACAAACACAATAATGAAAGTGTAACGTAAACATAGTAAGAAGGAGAGAGCGACACAAGGTGGGTAGTGGCAACTCTACTAAGTTTTAGAGGATATTTGGATTGGTGATCAACCTTAATATTTCGGTTAGATTAATTATCTTTTATTTTTTTTTAAAAAAATTGTTGCTTTATCCCGGCCCCCTATAATTTAAGATTCTACACTTTATTCTCTGATCAAATTTAACAAAATTTGACTGGGCAGAAGTTATGACGTTGCACGCCACGTGACATTTTTTTTAATCTACCACCTCAACTTTTTTATTTATTTACTTTTATAGATTTTTTATTTAACGGCAATTCAGAGTATAATTTAGGACGGTTTTATTATATTTAGTGGAAATTCACAGTAAAAAATTATATTTTCTTTAACTACACCTCCTTACAAATTCCTCTCCTCCCTTCCCACTCGATTGAACCAAACATTTGGTTCAATCGAGTGGAGGGGATGAGAGAGATTTTTAAGAAGGTGAAGTGAGAGAAAATAAAATTTATTATTTTGACAAATTACCCACACTTTTTAATTAAAATCCTAAATTATCCTCGTTGGAATATTAAAAATTTAGGTTTTATTTTTTTGAAAACAAAAAAAATTAGGTTTTCTACTCACTAGATTTTTTTTTTGTTATATATATATATATCCATTATAATTTAATCCTTATTTTTTTGTTAAGGATAAAAAGGTAAATTAATTATTTTCTCCCCTCCAAAAACCCTGAACCAAACAGGGCATTAGGTTATATTTTGTGTGTTATACAATAGGTTGTCCAACCTTTGTTGTTTTTGTTTTGGTCCTATTTTTGGAAGAAAAAAAGTGTGCAAAAAAAAAATTATTGGTGGATTAAAATTTGGGTATAATAAATTCCAAAAAAAAAAAAATATAATAAAAAGGAACGAGGGAGTAGTACTTATCAATTGCAAAATCATATATTGTTTTCATCTAAGATGGTTACTATGGTTGCTGCTGGGGTATGGTCCGATGATAACATCCAACAACTTGAAGGAACTATTCAAATTCAAAATATTCTTGTGCATGGTAACTTGGATTTTCTTTCATGTTTTTTTTTTAATGCATTACTATGTTGCTTTGATTCTATGTGTTAAACTCTTTATATGTTTGTTTTGTAGAACCAAGTCCTATTATTGATAGAGTTATTGAATATGGTGTTGTTCCTCGTTTTATTGAATTTTTACTTAGGGAGGATTTCCCTCAACTTCAGGTTTGAAACTTGTCTATGTTTTTATTTTTTTTATCTTTTGGAAATCTATGTAGTGTGGTGCAAGGTTTTAAAAAACTTTATTTGTTGCGTCCTGTCAAAAGATTATCAGTCTATGAAGCACGGACACAAACACAAAGTCAAAAAAATTGACGTGTGTTCGAAACCAAAACATGTTTACTCCGGACAGTGTCTATGCGTGATAGACTCATAAGTCATAGGTACCGAGTACCGATAGTGTCCATTACCCTTTTTTTTCTTGTTTTGATAGAGTGAAAAATAAAATACACGGAGAGCGTTCGCAATTTGAATCTATTAGTTGTTAATTTACAAGGTGTAGTTGAAGTTTAGTTGTTTTGATTGGTTGTTTGTGTGACTTTGTTTGTTTAGTTTGCGGCTGCTTGGGCACTCACAAACATAGCAGCTGGTACTTCTGAGAACACTAAGGTGGTAATTGATCATGGGGCGGTGCCGATATTTGTCGAGCTACTTAGTTCATCTTCATCTAGTGATAATCTACGAGAACAGGTATACTAAAAATGTAATAGCAGTAGAACTGTAATTATCTTTTTTTTTCTTCTAACCACGAAAACTATGAAATTGTAGGTTGTGTGGGCATTGGGAAACATTGCCGGTGACTCCCCTACGTGCCGTGATCTTGTTCTCAGTCATGGTGCTTTGACGCCGTTGTTATCCCAGTTGACTGAGCAGGCAAATCTTTCTATGCTGAAAATTGGCACTTGGACCCTGTCAAACTTTTGCAGGGGCAAGCCACAACCTCCATTTGAGCAGGTGGTGGTTGTTTTTGATAAAATAAAATTGAACATACATGAAGATCTTTATCTGTGTATTAATACTAGAGTTTTGATGGACAGGTGAGTCCGGCGCTTCCTGCTCTCAAGCGTTTGATTTTTTCCGATGATGAAGAAGTCCTGATAGATGCATGTTGGGCACTCGCATATCTTTCTAATGGAAGAACAAATGACAATATCCAATCGGTGATTGAAGCAGGTGTATGTGGCAGACTTCTGGAGCTTCTTGTGTAAGTACCAATTCTTTATCCCTGATCAACCACTTGTCTGTTGCAATTATTGATTCTTTTGGCTCTAATTGTATGTGCATGTTTTGAAGGCACTCATCTCCTTCAGTGTTGACGTCTGCACTTCGCACATTGGGAAATATTGTAACTGGAGACGATGTGCAGACTCAGGTTGTGAATTGTTATAACTTATAACTAGTTGCTACCTACCTAATTATTTCTAATTGAATTTAACTTTTATTGAGAAAAGTAGGAGAACAAATTAAAATTTGAAATATTATAACCATAAATTATTGATAGGTAAGTTTTGCAAGTCTAGTTTGATAAGGGGAAACAATGCTGTTGTATGTGGTTGTTTAAGATTGATTGACAATTTTAAAAATAAGGGGAAACAAGTCTAGTTTTATTTTTTTTCGAGGGATAGAAGAATCATATTAATTTAGTTTTTTGAGGGATAGAAGAATTTTGTCTTGGGAAGAATGATAAGTTATGCTTGATGGCTATGAAGCACGGACACATTCGGATAATAAGTGTGTCCTAGTGTCGGACACGCGTCGGTGTCCAACACCAACATGACACGGACATTTACTATAACATTTATATTATTTTCTCAAATGTCAATATTCATGTTGTGCTCAGTGTCCATGCTTCATAGTCAGCACGTGAGAATTATCTGATTTGGTGGGACTCTTTTTGTCAGGTTGTTATCAATCATCGTCTACTCGCATGCCTTTTGAGACTGTTGACTCATGATCACAACCAAACTATTAAGAAAGAAGCTTCCTGGACTATATCAAACATTACAGCCGGAAACAAAGAGCAAATACAAGTAAGCTAATAAATCCCATCTTATTGATACTCTTATGATGTTAAATATCATGTTTAATAAAATGTAATCTTCATTTATTTGTTGCTTATGCTTTTCTTCAAGTTTCATGTTTTGTCATCACATGCATATAAATTGAAACTCTACCTTTTATATATGATGCAGGCTGTTATTGAAGCTGGTCTAATTTCTCCCATGGTCGATCTTTTTCAAAATACCGAAGCTGAAATTAAAAACGAAATTGCATGGGCACTCTCTAATGCTACATCTGGGGGTACTCATAATCAAATCAAGTATGTGAAGTCATTTTTATTTTTTATTTTCTGGCTCTACTTCATGCTGGCAACACGATAGTCTTCGTTTAAACTTACCAAATGTTGTTTGTTGTTATTACAAGGTACTTGGCGAGCCAGGGTTGCATTAAGCCTCTGTGTGATTGGCTTGCTTGCCCTAATCCAAGAATTGTTATTGTATGTTTAAATGGTCTTGAGAATTTCTTAAAGGTTGGAGAAGCTGAGAAAAGCATTGAAGATGTTAACTTGTATGCTAAGATGATAGATGATGTTGAGGGATTGGTAAAAATTGAAAAGTTGCAGAAGCATGACAACCAAGAAATTTATGAGAAGGCTGTTAAAATTCTCGAAACATATTGGTGTAAAGATGAGACGCCACTTCTGGTCCTATTTGGTGGATTGAACTTTTGAGTGGGCAAACATGTCTTACTTTACATCATGGAAACAACTTTTAGTAAAACAAGGTAAGGCTGCGTGCAATACATCAAAATGATGGGATCTCTGTCCGGACCCTGCGTATGCGGGAGATTTAATGCGCCGGTCTGCCCTTTTTATGGTTAGCTGGAGCAGGGTGATCCTTTCGCATTAAGTCCGGGTGGGATCGGGTTGGGGAGTCGGTCACTCGGTCCTTGTAAGTCATGTTGTCTGAAGTAAAGAAGTGCTCCGGTGGGTCAGCATAATGTGAGCATAGTATCTTGTACAAGAAAGTATATTTTTTATGGGGAGAAATTATGTTGCAGCAGCAAGGAACCGTGGCAATGGGATCTAACTCCTCTAAAGTAATTTGCATCTCACTTTAGAAAATAAAGTGAGGATTATAGACCTAAGTCAATATTGAGTCCAATTTTTCATAATCATGAGATTGTTGAAATCACAAATCTTGATTTTTTTTTTTCACTCTAAAGTACTTTTTTATGCTTGCTTTTACATATTTATAAGTAATCTCGACCTTTAGAAGCTAAAAGGTTTGGGAAAAGATGAAAACTCTGATACCTTATAATTTAGTTGGGTACATGCACTCGATCTATAGATAAAATTTGTTATATCATAATTTTGTATTAATTTATATTAAATGCCTCAAAAAAAATTAATTTATATTATAGTAAATTCAAATTTTAAATGAATTTTGTCAATGAATACTAGTACTCAATTAAACTCCAAAGTACCTAAAAATGTACCTTGGAAAAAATAGAATTTGTTAAAGGAAACTTCATCTCTTTCTCTCTTGTCACAAAATCTCACATATTTCTCCATTTTCACATCAAATAACTTAATTGTACAATTTTTGTTGAACATCTAAAAAATATATTAAAATTAGGAAATGAGGAAAGCACAATACTAAATCTACAAATTGGAAAATGAAAAAAAAAACACAGTAAAGAAGTGATGATCAAATCGGTTTTGCAAGCTATTCTGACTTATACGTATGAGTATTTATCTTTTTTCGGATACAACTGTGCATGATATTTGAGAGGATGGTTAATTCCTTTTGGTGGGGAGAGGTACAAATAATAGAAGAATATGTAGTGGCTCTCTTGGTGAATAGGTGATGGTTCACAAATAAAGGTCATGAATGAAGCTTGGATTCGTAAGGATGATGGTCCTTGGGTGAGGACACCTCAAGATCAAGATATGTATGGTTTAACATGTTAATCAATTTGACCATTGTCTAAAGTTATATTTTGATTGGCTGTAGAGTGATATTAACATATTATCGACTAATCACACATAAACTGACACCATATAATTCTATAAATTGAAAGGCACGGACGCGCGAGACTCAGAGAGGTGCGAAAAGTAATTTTCAAACATAATATGATGGATGTTTGGCCCAAATTCATATTTCAACCAACCAAAAATGCAAAACATATGGCATAGAAAATGAAGACAAAAATCCCAAATTGAAAAGAAAAAAAATCTTTGCAATTGCAATCCCCAATCAATAATTGTCTTGTCTGTTGTGACTCTCTAAGTTTAACATTTTTTGTGAATACTAATAAAAAATTAATATGCTTCATGGAACATTATGCAATGTTCATTTTTGTTGCATAAATTTATTTTATGTTTGAGTTATATTGGGGTTTTAAATACTTAAATAAAATGAATTTGCTTTTAATTTTCATTTGTAAGGATTGGTGGAATTAGTAAATGCTGAATTTCATTTTTGTACTTCCAATGTGCTCATATTCACATTGTCTTGTTAATTTGAAAGTAATGTGGCATCGTTATGGCTGAATGACTTGACATTTTTTTCGACAACCACCATAGGCAATTTGTGACCTTCTGATATCGACAACACTATCCTAACATGCATTCATCCTCCTTAAACAGGATTTCATGCCATATTATAATTTAAATGTCGACTAGATTGACTTGACTCGACTCCAAATGTTAGCTTGGAGAGGGGAGTTTTTTAAGTCGCGTAAACTGGATATTCTCTGCATGCAAATGCATATACTCACAAGTAGGGCTACAATGGGCGGCACACCCTCCTTCAAGCTTGTGAAGGGTAGTTTATTGGTTGTATACTTTGCACATATGGTGCTTCTATGTATGAATATCAAATAATTATTTAGTTTAGTAAAAATTTAGTTGCTAAAAGAAAATTTTACTTTGTAAAAGTTATACTCTTTAGTATGTTAATTTGCTAATGTGTTCGTGGTTCCACCTGAATATTTCTTAGATGGAGCTTCCTGAGTGGACAGACATAGTTATAACCGCAAAATTTAAAGAACTCGCTCCCTATGATCCTCACTGGTATTACATTAGAGCTGGTGAGTTACTGAGTATACTCTTAACTATTTGCAAGTTGTTTATGAGCTATATAGTATACACAAACTTTGTTTACGGTGTTGGGAAGCAAGCCTTTATAATTTTCTGTTCGGTTAAGTTAGTTCGATATTGGTTACAGCCTCCATGGCAAGAAAGATACACTTGAGAGGTGGTCTTGGTGTTGGAGCTTTTAGGAGGATCTATGGTGGAAGCAAGAGGAATGGAAGCCGTCCTCCACATTTCTGCAAGAGCAGCGGCGCTATTGCTAGAAACATTCTTCAACAGTTGCAAACCATGAGCATTATTGAGGTTGATTCAAAAGGGTAAGTCGTGTTTCAGTTTCTATCCGTGTCAACATGTCAGTGTCCGTGCATCATAATCTAAACATAGCAGCATTGTTAAATAGAACCGTTGTAGCACTATAGTGTAGCGGACTTTGAACAAATTGTTATTGTTCTACGATAGGCTACGTACTTAATACGAAATACTGTAAAATAGCGACATTATAGCCCTATTGCATAGCATTATTTGAGCAAACTGTTTTTTCTGTGATCCGCGATTGACAACAGTTCATTTAAGACGACTCTAGGTCAGACTATATTTTCCATGATATCTTTAAACATCAATGGTTTCAGGCAACAGTTTAACCTTTTGAGATGGTCGAAAACATCCAAATGTATCAAATTCAGTTCCACACCTCTGAAAATAATTTTGCCTCCTCTAAAGTAGAATTTAACTAACATGAACTAAAGCTTGATATGATTTTAAACAAAGCTTAAATTTCATTATGAATATGTATGCTATACTATTTAACCTGTTTGTGTCTTTTATATTGCAGAGGTAGGAAATTAACTTCTAGCGGTCAAAGGGATCTTGACCAAGTTGCCGGACGAATTGAGGTTGCTACTTGATTATTGGAAAACGATGGTTGCTACTTGTTGGATTGATGATTTATTTATGAAAGTTGAATTTTTGATAATGAAATCAGAATGCATAAAATGTCAGGTTTTCAAATCCATAAAAGATGATCTAAATTAACTATCTACTCAATTGAATGAACCACAATTTCACATGTGATTAACCGGACGGAGTTGCAGGTGTAAGGAAAATTGAGTATCCATGAAACATTTTGATGAAAAATTGTATGTTCTTTAATGTTTTGAAATAGGCAAAATGACAGAGTTGGATTCCCTGTTGTCGTTAAATTTGTACTTATGTAATCTAGAACTAATCAAAATCTAACAGTTAAGATTCTTACTAGTATTTTGGATACAACTATAAAGTCAAAATGTGAACCGTTTGAACTTGATTAGATGGTCTCAATTACGTGACTGCAGGAAATGTGTGATGCTGGTTGTTATGGATTTGAAAATGAACTGTTTGAATTGATGACTATGGTGGTGTAAAAGTTTGGTGGGTTTGTAGTAAACTGATGTCACTCTTCATATAATGTATTGAAACACAATAACTGGTTCACTTTTGATTGAGGAACAGGCAGACGAAATTGTACAGAAATAGTTCTAGTTACAAGTGGCCAAATTATAAGCAAGCTAACTATAGGCGAACACTTGGGATCTTAGAGTGTGCTCTTCTAAAAGTCTTAAGTTCAAATGTTCTTGATACCACTTTCTATGTTGAGTCAATCTATACAGAGCTAAACTCTAACTTTAAATGAGCCTCTCACTATTGGACGGTTCAATTGGTGTCCCTCGAGTTAGTCGGTCTTTGGACAGAATACCGACGGCCGAGATAGTTCACTACAGAAGCCTCTATTATTTTTCAATGAATATATAGGTGACTTGAGAAAGGCTTGGTTTATCGGAAATGGCCCTTCTAGTTGGTTGTAAGACATGTTAACAGAAATCAAGCTTAACAACTCGTCAAAACTAGATGGAATCTTCACAAATCCTACTTCTTGCTTAGGTTGGTAGCCTCAAAAAATTGAAGTAGTATCCCACCAGAAATATTATTGCTAAAAATCAGAAACCTAACAAGATTAAGGCATTTTCATAGTTTGGTGGTCTGTTGCCAATAAGTCTATTGCCACTCAGATCCTTATATTTCAAATTTGAATGTACACCAAAAATCTTTTGCTATGTTTTCATCAGGCCTAACCTAACTCTAACTAAACTAGAATGGATCCAGATTCCTGTATTTCAAAAGAAACGCGTTAATATGTATAAATTGATCTCGGCCACTGATTTAAGATCGGTTGACTTGTATTACACATTTATTGATTTAACAATAAATGTGTCACACATTTACTGCTAAGAATCCAAACTTTAGTAGAGCAGTTTTTCAAGCTTCTCAGTGTTTGACCTGTTAAATGGTTGTGAATTTTGATCAGCATCAGAGAATGCTAGTGATCCACCAAAGCAGATTTGAGGTGGCAAATGGAAAATGAATCATTGCTTGATAATTACAAGCTATACATGTTATTCATTTCCCTGAGAATGCTACCATTTTGTTAGAGGATAATCCCAGCACAGTGAACAATATCAAATTTCCAATTGTGGAATGTATAGGGCCAGAGAGACAGATTCCTTGAAGGTAGAAGATAACATAATTGACCAGACTTCCAATAATAAAAGTTGAGAGTGTGGAGTTGACCTTGCAGATTTATGTTAGACTGACTCAAAAGTGCACCTATAACTCCAATAAGATGATGCCTTACTTGTTACTCAAGAAATTGTCTATTTCAAATTGATATATCTGACATGCCAAATAAGAACAGTTAGCAGATTTATTTTCCTGAACAATTTTTTCCATTCCTACAATATAACATAACATGACTTTTCTGATTGAATTTCTTTGGTCATGAAAGGGTGAAGTTACTATACAGTACTCCGACAAACTTTTCTCTCTCTCAAAATGTAATACAGAGTTACAGAAGCTTCAGTTTATCATTGATTGCTATTGCTATTAACAAAGTATATTGGCACTTGGTACCTTCCCCCACTATTATGTTGTTACCATCAATCACTGAAGCAAAACAAATATTAGAAACAATATGTTCTTTTAAGTGGAAACATACACACAATTTAATTTAATTCCAGGAGTAACAAAACATGTTATTGATTGATCAAATGAATTGATGATACTCAGAGAAGATATCATTTGCTCAAGCGCCGATCTTTTTAAACACTGTACAAAAGACCAAAGCTTGCGCAACTAAATTGGTTGCTATGTAGATAAATTCAACATTATTCAAAGGAAAGGAAAAGAATACTATTATTCACTAATGAATTAACATCAAAAAGTATCTTGGGAAGCTTAGTTGAGGCAGGAGGAGTATTGGTTCATATCACTCCATGATGATGAGCTGCTGTTGCACTTGACCTTCTTATGAAACTTAGGTTCTTTGGGTAGAGTCGGACACTTTACTGACCTGATTCATACAAAAATAATAACATAAGAGACATATTGTGAAGAGAAATCACCGATAAATGCAACTTTAAATCATTAATCATATTACTAGATCAATCCTCACCTCCTTGGGATAAAGGGTCTGTCAAAATATGGCATTGGTTGTGCTTTTGGAACGAGCTCCTTCCGCAACCTTTTGATTTCTTCTTCTTCTGCCAACTTTAGTAGTAGAGTAGCACAAAAAAATCATCAGCATTAACGAAAAGTAACATAGAAACATGAATGTATGGATAATAGTAGTAGTAGTAGTAGTAGTGTACCTTCTGTTGTCTCTCCTTTTCCAATTTATATTGCTCTATAAAAAGCAATTTTTCTGCCACCTGCATAATTAACATTCATCAAATCTTATTTCTATTTCTATTTCCTACGATTCACATCTTCCATAAATATATAGAATTCCATTATTCATAAATCAAAGATTTAAGTAGCTAAATTTATCCATGGGACCTTAATAAGCTAGGGCCTAGTAGTGTGAAATCAAGAAAAAACAAAGATAATACAAAGTCTTGATAAAGTACATAAATGAGGAGAAAAAGAAGCACCTGCTCATCGAACTCGGCACGACCCAATGCCCGCACATCAGTATGAAGCTTCACGTCAACCGGTATTGTAATTTCTTTGACTGGAGGTTTGGCTAAACACTGCAATAATAGCACCAAAGAATGTCAAATACCTCATATCAATTAAGCAACATACAACCATATATACACCACTTAACTATACTGAACTTTTGTGATTTGGACCACAAAAAAGTCATACAACACTCAAAAGAAGTGCCTTTCATTACATAGAAAAACGGCCTTACCTCCGGTTCATCGGTTGTCCAAGGAAGTCCTTGTGCTACAGGAATCCTTTGTTTCTCTTCTTCTGTCTTCATCTGTTGTACTTTTTGTTCAAATACCTCTTCTTTAACCTTTCCCCTTTGCTACATTAAAATTCCATAAAAAATGTCATAATCTAAAAATCTTTTTGCAAACAACAACAACAATAATAACATAACTTTAAAATGATGAATCAATAAATTGTGTTGAATTACATCAGTTCTAAGCTTGAACGGTTCTGGACGAGTGACTTTTTGCAGCTTCTTTCTCAGTCTCCTCGTTCCCCCAACAGTGGTCGTTGATGATTCCAAGCTCTGCAAATCATTCAAATTAAATTTAAAAACTCTTAACTGATCAATATATCATCATATACTTCATTGTTGTTGATGAACAAAAATGACTTACATTTCTCCTGCTACTTCTACCCCCTTTAGAAGTCAAACTGCAATTTGTAGAAAGACAACAAAGATCAATAACACAACACTTAGAACAGCACTCATTCATATATTAAATTAAAATGTTAGCTTATTTGTGTTCAAATCCAATCAAAATAGCCCTTGAAAAAAGTCGAATTTCTGTCGAAAGTAATTAATTGTATTCAATTGCAATCAAAATATCCCTAATATAGACTAAACACTAGATTGTAGAAAAATACTAACAAACATTAACAACACAACACCGAAAATATCACTCACTCATTATCAATGTCAAAACTAAAATTCTATGCAATTGCAATCAAAATAGCCATTTGAAGAAAAAAATCAATTTTTTTCTCAAATATAATCAAAATTGGATTAAGCAGAATCAAACCTTCCACGCGATCCATCCCAAGAAGAAGAAACCGATACACGAGGATCCAAACCAAGATTTTGAGATGTCAAAATCAAATCAGATGGACAAAATGAACCACCAGAAACCTTCTCATCATTCTCATTCCCCTCTTTTTGATCTTCATCTTTTGAATCAGGTTCAAACAAAAGCTTCTCAAAAGCCTTAACCAAATTCATAACTTTTCCTGACCCAATTTGTGTAACACTCTCTCTAACCTCTTCCCTCAATCTCTCTCTACTTCTCTTCGCAATCAAATTCAAACCCACAACCCCTTTTCCTTCTTCTTTTTCTTTTTCAATTTCCTTTTCATTTTCAACAACTACACTATCAATTTCACCAATTTCTTCTTCTTCTTCATCATCTTCGCGACCCCGATTCTTGAAAAACTCTTCTTGAGACTTTCTCAAAATATGATAAGCTACACAAACACATTTCTTATTCTTCTCTTTACAATCACAATTCAAAACCCTAGAATCTGCATCACCATTACTACCATCACCAGAACAAATTTCCTTCTGTTTCTTCTTTGCAACCACGACGAATTTCCTCTGCCGGAGTTTATTCCTCGGCGAATTAGGGTTTTTAGGCTTCTGAGATTTCTTAGCAGAACAAAAAGGGGTTGTATTAGGGTTTACATTTTCAGTGTGTTTAGGTGTTTGTTGAGGTTTTGATCTACAAGCACGGGATGGAGTCATTGTTGTTGCTCCGGTGGTGGTGGAAGCCATGTTCGCCGGAGAAAGTGGTGGCTATTTTAATCGGCGATTAGAAAGATGAAAAATGAAACGAATTTGAAAAAATTTTGAGAAAAATTGGGAAAATTAAGAGTGTTATAGTTGAAGGAGACACGGTTTTTTTGTAACGGCTAGTTTAACTGATGATTTTTTTTTTTTGTGATATAATTTTGTTTCGGTTTTATGACCGTTGGATTTTTTGTAGTGTTTTTGTTGTATATGGGCTAGTGGGCTGAATCATTGATTTATAAAGGCCAATTTGTTTTGTTGATTCTTACTTGAGAATTTCTTTGTGTGTATGTTCACTAGTTGGCTAGCGAATACTTCAATTGTTCGCTGATTACACAACGAATATTTGAGGTATTCGCTACTTACGCAAGGAACATTTTTTTTCTAGTTTTTACAATTTAACACACTTGATACCTAACCAGCAAATGGTGTAAAATTAGAAAGTCAGAGGCGCGTAAGAAGTTTGGAGTACACAAAAAGAAGCTCTCTTCTTAATTTCTTGAGAAAAATGCTCGATCCATCCTCTAATGCGCTCAAAGGCCTGATTATTTCAATTTTACCCTTATTAGAAAAGGTTCTTTCGGTCATCTTTTTGTCAAAAGTATCTTTTTGGTTTATATATATATATATATATATATATATATATATATATATATATATATGATTGATTATAATTTTGATACTCATTTCGTGAACTTAGCTAAGTTGTGTTTTACTATAATTATTCACAAACGATGCGGACACATGGATGACGAAAAATTTAACTCACATTTTTATAGAGTATATAAACTAATTGACTCTTTAGTCTTTACCAACTTGACAAATCTCAGTTCATGACATGTATAGGTGTGATATTTAAAAACCAAAGTAAGAACTTACAAAATATAATTTGGCACAACAAGAAATCCCTTTTGAATATAACTATATAAGCACATTTTTTTGTCAGCAACAAACAAGTTTAAGACTTTTTTTTTTCTCATTCGTCATATTTTTGTCGTGTCATAGAGAAAGAGAACAAAAAGAGACAAAATAAGAAATTTAATATAATTTGTGAAAATGCTTGTTTTCTTTCCTTCTTGTTGTACTTGGACTTTCACATCTGAGATCTATCATGATTACATCATGACCATGGATCATTCAACGATTTTTCTTTTCATTTCAACTTATATTAATTGAAATTATTAAATGTTTCTTTTTTTAGCTTAAAATGCACTCAATATATATTATTCATTTTCTAACATCTCAAGCAAAGTTCATTCGTAGATTACAAGTTTGAGCATCATGCTTTCATTAGAAAGGCAATTTAATCATGGTGCTTTGGTCAATACCGAAAGGCACATGAAATCCTACTACCATAATTCAAGTCAATTAATCATGGTGCGAACACATGTAAATATCTTTTTTCTGGAGTTGAAAGTCATCAAAGACTGTGAATCTTAAATTATTATTGACTTTTAGTCATGTGTAGAAAGATTTGCTATGGTTGTAATTTAGGTTTTGGTCTGTTAACTCTATATTGTCAATTGAAAGTTTTATATGTATCTTTAGTGAGTATTTAACTATCGTCTCTTGTATTATTGTTATTTTAGCATATGAATGAATGAAATTTGTTTCTTGTCAAAAAAAAAAAATTCAAGTCAATTACTCTTTGCATGCATCTCAAATTATAAATAACTTTAAGAAAAAATTGTCCTAAATTTTAAGTCATTTTATAATACTATTCATATATCAATGTTATTGTCCTTGTGAGCTTACTCAGTTGGGAGTAATATCACTTTTTTTTTAAGTAATATATCACATTTCGGAGACTATATTTATTCACCTTTGATAGCAAAACTCTAGCAATTATAGATTGTTTGACCTAAAAAAAAATTAAGGTTATCTTTTTTATCATATCATTAACTATTTATTATTCTCTCTTCTTTGAATTTTTTAATTTATTGAGAGATCAATTTGTATAATGATTCATATAACTTCTTATTTTATTCATGCAAAATTAATTACATTTTTTAATTAAATTGTGTAATAATCAGAATGATTTATAATTGGATCTAGTATATATTGTGAATTGAATTTTGGAAGAATAGTTTGAAAGGCTAAGCCTATATACTATTTTGAAGAAATTACCTGCTAAATGATAATTACTTCAATAACATTTAATTCACTTTTTAAAAATATTTCCTAATGTCGTTAATTTAAAAAAGAAAAGTAAGTTCTCTCTTTTTTCTGAAATTCAACTCGTAAATAACTCTTAAGTGTTATAAGATATTGTGAATTGAGGATTATAATTCGCAAAGTTGTACTTATGAACCCTCTTTGTCCCTTTTAAAGGTCATTTTCTATTTTAATTTCCATATATAAAAAAAAAATTACTTCAAAAAAACCTATATGGTAGATCTTGAAGCATGATGGGAAGTGAAAAGTACATGACTACCTACGATTTTTAAATTTTTTTCTATTCCCAGTCCAGTCCATGTCTTGTACCTAAAATTTTTTAATGCATTGTCCATTTATATAATCCAAAAATCTTTACTTGAATCACACATTTTACATCTAATTATGCATATTTGTATCATACACTCACATTACATAAGGTACTAATAATATAGAATGTAGCCAGCACAAGAAATTTCTTAATTTACAGCTCATATAGTTAATCATATATATTCTTAGTAGAACAAACAAAGTAAGTAGACAGAGAAAAGTAAGATGCAAAATCTTGCTGTTTGTTATTCTCCTCCAATAGAATATAAAATAGAATATGCTACACCATCACTAAAATGAAAAAAATAGTTTTACAGTGACATTCATATTAAAATTATATAGTTGTTTTAGAATTAGTTATGTGACTTAGCTTGATAAATTAATGATTTCTTATTAGATGATCATGTAAAACTATTTTACACTATCAATGCATATTTATTAAATTCAAATTATATTCATTTATATTAACTATGGATGATAAAAAAAATTACTAAAAAAATATTCATTGTTTAAATGATAGAGTACAATAAATTAAATTCAAACACAAATTTAACATTACTAAAAACGAAATTAGCATATAAAAATTGTACTCCCTCTGTCTCTAATTATAAGACCCTTTTTTACCACTGCACATATGCCAATGCACAATTTTAATCCCTAATATCTTTAATTATCTAGCAGTAAAAATTATAAAAATTTGATATCTTGAAAATACTCATCAAAACAAATCAAACAAGATCTTATATGCTAATATTTACATCTATATATTATTAGAAAAATACGGTCAAAACATAATAGATGAATAGTAAAATTTAGTCAAAAAGGGTCTTATATTAAAGGACGGAGGGAGTATTAGTCAATAAACACCACCACCCGATTTATTGTGATTAATTAGATAAGATCACTTAATCACCTTAAATGTCTTGGTTATTTAGATCAATTGTATTAGTCAATATGTTAGTTTTTTTTACAAAAGTCAATATGTTAGTTGTCGTGCTTTTTATTTTATATTTTTGTTATATGGATGAAATGACAAATTATTAGAAACTCACACACACAATGTAGAATGAGTAGGGTTCAAACTCCGCTTAGCATTAGCGGTATTTTTTGTCGGTTGAGATAAAATTTTATCAACTTGTGTACTTTTAATGCTTACTTTTATGCACACTTTATACCCATTTTACATTTGTATTTAATTTAATCCCTTTTCTTTTGTACATTCAAATGATAAATTGTTCCCGTCAAAAGTTGAACTTTTGACCTCCCATATCAAACTTATATGTATCCTAACTTTTATTACTTGAGATATATTATGTTTATTAATTTAATCATCTATACATATAATGAAGGGAAAACATTTTGTTTTGGTGTAGCCTTTTTTTGTAATATCTAAAACGCCCTTAACGGCTATTTTTTAAAACTCTAACTTCTATGATTTTTTTAATATTATTATTAACTTCTATAATTTATGTCTCCTTAATTTTTATGTTTGTGACTTAATTTGTTGTTTTTAAAAAATTAACTATTAATAACACAAATACGCATCACACAAACGGGCACGGGGCCCGCTAGTGTTTAAGAAAAAGAAAAAAGTTCTGATATTATAATAAGGAAAATATGTTTTTTTTTTTTTTTTTTTGGTCAAGTAGGAAAATATGGTTAGTGTTTTTTTTTTATTACAATAAAATGAACATCTAGGAAGGTGGTAGTGATGAGAATGTGGTGCTTAAAGTTGAAGTTGACCGTTTGACACACATCCAAAACGTGTGAAGAAGCTGTTAATTTGTTTTTGCCATTTGCCAGTTGCATACAACAATAAAAAAAAATTATGGCTTAAATTCGTGGATATAACATTTACAGAAATTAACCAAGGGTTCCCAATTTGCCCTTATTACACACTTTACGTACGAAATAAAATTGTGAATGTCTTTTGTGAAAAGAATAGTTTTTATTTTTGAATTGGCCCAACCGACATTTTAGTATATCAAATTCAAGCAGACAAACAAATCTTTCACACCAATAATTTTAGTATGACAAAATGAGTTAGATTTCTGCAATATTTTTGTGATATTGTATTTATACGTAGTCTTATTTAGTTCAATCGAGGTAATATGTAACAGTAGTTCGAACTTAATACGTCCACTTAATTTATTTACATTTAAAATTTTTATTCCAAAAAATGTAGTAATTGAAGTATGAATTCTAATACATATATTTTTTTGTTTGATAAATTAGTGGTTAGAATTTTACTTTTAAAAGTGAATAAATGAGCATATCAAAATTCAAACATTAGTGTTTACATTTTACCTGTAATGTTTATACCAACTGAATTTAAAAATTTACGGGAACTAATAAACTCATTTATTCACCTTAACTTAAATACTAGTTTTTAAATAAAAGTATAAAATGTTTGCATTTATTTATCATTTGAGGTATTAGCCTAGTGATAATAAACTTAATCTTTATTTATCAAAAAGAATAACTTAATCTTTATTGTAAAACAAATAACTTTTTTTTGAGTAAAAAAAATAATTAGCAGTCAAAATAACTTAATCTTTTTTTTGACGAAAAAATAACTTAATCTTGTAATTTTATGGTATTGAATTAAAAAACATTCAAAGACTAAAACAATCATAAGTCAAAATAATTTTTTTATTTATTCAAATCATATTCTAGATTAATAATTTAATTTAATTTTTTTCCTAAGTTAAATAGTTAAAAATTTCGAAAACTAAAATTCTTATAAAACAATAATTTATAATAAACAAGGTTAAAATAAAAAAATGTAGCATTTACTTTAATCAAAAAGTCAAAATAAGAAATTATTTTATCATTTTATTTTTTATTTTTATCAATAACCTTGACTTATGAAAAAAACTCATAATTTACATTATATATCGACACTTTAAATCATTGAATCTAGACATAATTAAAATATTTTAGAAAAATGATTTATTTGTTTGGGTCAAAGAAAAAACATAATTAAAATATTTTTTAGTCAAAGAGAAAAATAATTTAATATTCAAAAAAATATTCTTCTTAAATAGAAAATATGATTTTCTTTTTTCTTCTCTATTGTCAAAAAAGATTTTTGGACACCTACACCAAACGAGTCCATTTTGGTAATAACACATTTCAAAGCTACATTTTCGTTGCGTATATATAACCTTTCTCACATTCATCTTTCTTTCACATAACCAATTTCTTTCATTCTCTTTTCCCTTTTAGTCAAAAGGGTTTTCATCATTCTTTCTCAAGGTAGATTTTTTCACACTATAACTTCATTTTTTATGCTGTTAAAGATTTCATTTTTATGTCAAATTTTGTTTGATCACACATTTTGAATTGTAAATTTAGCAAATTTAACTTGATTTTAGTGTTTACATGTGATTTTGCTTGATGGGTTTTGTTTAGTTTTTGTTATATGTTGATTTTGTTATTGGGTTTGTGTTAAAAAATGAGATGGATCTGTGATGATTTTTAAATTTTTGTGTTGTTTTATTGTTGAATTTTGAGAATGATTTGATGTTTTGATGTGATTTTGTTGGTGGGTTTTGGTTTTGAACTTGTTTTGAAGTGAATTGGTAATGGATCTGATTGAATTAATTGGTTTTGTTTGAATTGAATTTATGTGAATTTAGCTCATTGTTCTTGAATTTGATAGATCTGTTTTGATGAGATAGGTATGAATGGTCAACTTATAGAATCATACTGAAACTTTTTTGATCAAATTATATACTTATGCATGTGTATGTTAGATCTGTGTTTTTAGATGCTGTTTTACGGTTTCGTGTATCATATATGTCATTGATGTCATTTTCATGTTATAGATCTTATATTGATGATTCATGATCTGGTTTTATATTTGTATTTTATGCAAAATAATTCGTATGTTGTTGATTTTGAATCTGAATGGGAAAAGGGGATATGCACTGTTAGTGTAGATTTGTTTTACAGTTATGTTACGTCTAATCGTAATCGATTATTGTGGTTATTTTCAAATTGAGTTTGCGTGGTTTTGTCGAGGTGGCCTATTTTTTATGATTTTGTTCTTACTGATCGGTTTGAATCTTTATTTGGATAGGTTAATTTGAAAAGCAAAATGGTGAAGATTTGTTGCATTGGTGCCGGATATGTCGGTGGTCCGACAATGGCAGTCATTGCACTTAAGTGTCCATCCATTGAAGTGGCTGTTGTCGACATATCCATATCCCGTATCGCAGCATGGAACAGTGACCAGCTTCCGATCTATGAACCTGGCCTTGACGATGTTGTCAAGCAATGCCGTGGCAAGAACCTCTTCTTCAGCACAGATGTTGAAAAGCATGTCTTTGAGGCTGACATAGTTTTTGTCTCTGTTAACACCCCGACTAAAACTCAGGGTCTCGGTGCCGGCAAAGCAGCAGATTTGACCTATTGGGAGAGCGCAGCTCGTATGATTGCTGATGTCTCAAAATCTGACAAAATCGTCGTGGAGAAATCAACTGTCCCTGTCAAAACTGCTGAGGCAATTGAGAAAATTTTGACTCACAATAGCAAGGGAATCAAATTCCAGATTCTATCAAACCCGGAATTCCTTGCTGAGGGAACCGCAATCAGAGATCTTTTTAATCCAGACCGTGTTCTTATTGGAGGCAGGGAAACCCCCGAAGGCCTGAAAGCTGTTGAAACATTGAAGAATGTTTATGCTCAATGGGTTCCCGAGAATCAAATACTAACCACAAATCTTTGGTCTGCCGAGCTCTCTAAGCTTGCTGCTAACGCCTTTTTGGCTCAGAGGATCTCATCTGTTAATGCAATGTCAGCACTTTGCGAGGCAACCGGTGCAAATGTTCAACAAGTGTCCTATGCTGTCGGCACTGACTCAAGAATTGGACCCAAGTTCCTCAACGCTAGTGTCGGTTTCGGAGGATCCTGCTTCCAGAAAGATATCTTGAACCTTGTCTACATCTGCGAGTGCAACGGCCTTCCTGAGGTCGCTGAATACTGGAAACAAGTTATCAAGATTAATGATTACCAGAAGAGCCGTTTTGTCAACCGTGTAGTTGCATCTATGTTCAACACGGTTTCAAACAAAAAGATTGCTATCCTCGGATTCGCATTCAAGAAAGACACCGGTGACACTAGGGAGACTCCCGCCATTGATGTCTGCAAGGGACTACTCGGCGATAAAGCCAACCTGAGCATATTCGACCCGCAAGTTACCGAGGATCAAATCCAGAGGGATTTATCCATGAACAAGTTTGATTGGGACCATCCTATCCATTTGCAGCCAACAAGTCCAACAACTGTGAAGAAAGTGAGTGTGGTTTGGGATGCATATGAAGCAACAAAAGATGCACATGGAATTTGCATTCTTACTGAATGGGATGAATTCAAGAATCTTGATTATGAGAAGATTTATGAGAACATGCAAAAACCAGCATTTGTTTTTGATGGAAGGAACATTGTTGATGCTGACAAATTACGTGAGATTGGTTTCATTGTTTACTCAATTGGAAAACCATTGGATGCATGGCTCAAGGATATGCCAGCTGTGGCATAAAAATACAAATCATTGATAAGTCAAGTATTGAGTTGAGACACTACACTACTCAGTTTGATTCTTTAATATTTTTTGTTAAGAATTTTGTTTTACTTTACCTTCTTCAATTTCCCATAGTAGTTGATATGATATGATGACTATAGATTATGGGAATGTTTGGAGTTTTATGTTTAATTACTTTGTTTTTGTACTCACACATACATTACTGTATGGCTGTTATGAATGTACTTTTGTTTGATTAATATGTTCTTATTATCAAGATTGGTTATTATAGTTTTCAAATTTTGTGGAAAATATTTTGGCATAGTATTAGCATGATTGGAAATTTGAGAAAATGAATGTAATTTCTTATTTCTCACTCACAATCTCAATGAGAGGCAGAATTCTATATAGTTTCAAATGAGGTCGAAAATTCCTAATTAAAGCAAGATTTTCAGGTTCATTTTGAATTTCTACTATTGCTCTTTGACCCTCTACATTTATTCCGAAATACATATTTTAACTTTAAAGGTTGCTCTTCGATTCTCCACATTGTATTGTTCACTTTGAAAAGAGCACTATTGAGGGATATCTTTTAATACGATTTGTACTATTGGAAATTATCATCCGATAAGATTTACACAATTTAGAGTTATCTTCCGATAGATAGAGAATGTGGGAAATTCTGATCAATTTAAAGAAAACGAAGAGCAATTGTGTTTAACTTTTTGACAATGAGAGCTAATTTTACCCTCACTCATTTCTTGACAACCACACCCTTTTGGATTTATCAGTTGGCACGGAGAAAAAATAGTTTTCTTTTTGCATTCGAATGAATAATTTAGGAAAAATGCATATCCAGATAGATAAATTTGAAGATGATTGCTCATCTTCCTCATTGTTTTGATCAAAATCCCTCTATATCTTTCCTATTCATAGGGAGATATTTTGCTGTAGTGCCACTACCAATGGGATATAATTTTGGTGTGTTTTTTCATTTTTGTGAGCAATGTTGAGAAGGCACCTTCAAATTTGAACCAAACAGTTTTAAAGAACCAATGCAGTCCAAAATATGAGGGAAACAAGCTGGTCTGTTGGGGGCAATACCAAAATTAATAGTAATACTCTAATATGATTTTCTTTAGATGATAAAAAAAAAAAAAAGATTAATTAATCATTAGCATTAATTGTCATATTTTTGATAGGATTTAAACTCAACACCTTGAAGAAGTTATGATATTAGACTTTTATTATTGAGCTAACACCCCAATTGCAGAAGAAATAAATAATATATTGAGCTCAAATGGTTAATAAACTTCTTTAAAGAAAAGACTTTTGAAAAAACTAGAATTCAATTTTTAGGTTTTGAATAGAACAAATTTATTTTTTAGTTTTGATATCTAGTTTTAGGAAAAAGGGACTCTAATCGTCTAGACTATTTGAGACAAGTTCTAACGTCAAATAATTTCAATATATTTTCAAATACAGTTGTGAAAAATTGAATTTTAATCCTCTCTCAAATCCAACATCAATCACTAAACCGATTAACATTGAAAAAAATTTAGTCAAACGTTAATATCTTTTTACTAACCAAACTAATTTACTATTTAGAGGAGGAATTACTATCGAACATATCATGTGAATTTATTATGTTCATAAAAATATTTAAATGCATTTAATTCTATTGAGATTGTCCCTTGTCCTAATATTCTTTGAATTGACCAAGCAGATCCCACACTCAAACTCAAAGCCATTCATTCATTCATTCAAAAACCCTCAGCCCTCAGTCCTAAGTCTCACACATAGACAGACAGAAACACAATATAGTCTGAGCTGAATGGCCTCTCACCACCACCACCACCACAACCACCACCATCACAGCCACCACCAACCTCCACTTCCACCACCACCACCACCTCCTCCAACTCATTGCTGCTGCACCCCTTCCTACACTTGCTGCACCCCCCAACAACCACAACACGACCACCTCGTACAAACCATTTCCTCACTCATCCTGTCTTCTCTCCAACACGACCACCTCGTACACGACAACATCATTCCCACACAATTCCACAACCCAAAATCACAAACCCTTCTTCATCAAAATCAAAATCACAATCATAAACACCAATCTACAATCTCTTCTCTTCTTAACCGCATTGAATCACTTGAATCTTCACTCAATAATCATCAAACCCATCAATCTCAATCTCTTCGTCACTCTGCTGCACGTATTATTCAAACCCATTTTCGTTCTTTTCTTGTTCGTAGATCAAGAACCCTAAGAAACCTTAAACAACTTGCATCTATTAAATCCTCTTTCATTTCTCTCAGATCCTCTTTTTCAACACAAACCCATTTCGATTTTCCATCTCTTTCTCTTAAAGCTGTTAACTTGCTCCTTCAACTTGATTCTATTCAGGTAATCCAATTTTGGGTATTTCTTTTTTTTTTTTTTGTGTTTTTTTTTTGGTGAATTTGTTCTTTTAATTATACCCCTGAAAATAAAAATTTGAACTTTTTATTTAGGGTTGTGATACACTGATTGTGAATGAATCTGAACCTTGTTTTTGGGGGAATTTAATTTCCTCTTTTATTTATACCATGAAAATAAAAATTTGAACTTTGGGTTTAGGGTTGTGATCTATGAAGCACATACACCGGACACGACATGGACACTGACACGTCGACACGGATAATTTTTTTTTGTTGATAAAGTGATATAATTCAATGTAATTGTAAGTGTTGGTGTCAGACACTAATCTAAGGAGTGTCGGAGCTTCATAGGTTTTGATACAATGATTGTGAATGAATTTGAACTTTCTTGTTTAGGGTTGTGATAAAAATTTGAACTTTTGATTATACCATGAAAATATTTTTTTTTTAAATTTTGGCTTTAGGATTGTGATACAATGATTGTGGATGGGAAAAGGTCGATTAGTAGAGATTTGGTTCAGTTTTTGGATTCAATTGAAGAGGTTGCTGCGAAAAAGCATATACGCTATGTTAAGGCTGTGAAAACTTCTAGGTCTGGTCAGAAAGTTCAGAGACCGAGAAATTCAGATGGTGATGATGATGAGAAGAAGAAGCTTTTGAAGAATTTGAGGGGGAGGGTTGAGAAGATTAGCAAATTGTGTGAGGTTTATGGAGATGATGAAGAAGGCATTCATGATCACGGTGATGATGATTATGACGATGATGTTATGATTGGTAGAAGGGATAAGAACAAAAATGGGGTTAAAAGGCAAGAGGTTCAACCTAGAGTGAAGAAAAGTGTGAGCTTTGCAGAGAATGGGAATGTTTGTGAGGTTTATAGCACAAGAGCATGTGAATCGGATGGAAGTTCATCGAATGAAGAGCGAGGCGAAGTTTTGGACAATGGAAAGTTTGTAGTTGTAGATGTTGTGGATTCTTCTCAGGGTGTTAACGATGACGAGGAAGCGTTGGTGGAGGACAGTGGAGGATCAACACGTAGTAGTGACAATGGAGATATAGGGAAAGAGCAGCACCAAGAGAAGCTTCTATTTTCTGCTCCATTGCCAGTTAAGATGGAAAACAGAACCGGTTTGAAGAGTAAAGGTGTGAAAATTTTGAGGTGAAATGTCATAACATTATATCATGTAAGGCTTTGTTTACATTTTGATTTGTAATGTTTGACTGTATTCTGTGAGAATTTGATTTAGACTTGGATTGTTTGGTAATTGGTAGATCATCTGTGTGTCTAATTAGTGTTTGGTTCTGTAAATGGATTTGTAATGTTCCACTTCATACTATCAGCTTTTCTCAGCAATCATTGAATTAACTAAATTTGTTTTCTTAATATTAGTTGTAATGACTTATATCACATAATCACAGCATTACTCTCCTACTAGTTGACTTGATTAGTGAATTAGGATTCCTAATCTTTTGAAAATTTGATGGAACCATAATAGGAAAATATTGAGTTGTAGAGCTGATATGATATCTTGTCATGAAGTAGCATATCCTTGCATTTAGGACAAACATTTCAAAGAATGGATTCTGAGCTTCAAGAAGCAAGTATGGTATTGGTATAACAGTGATCAAATGTGTCATCTAACAGTGGGCTAGGGGTCAAGATGATTAAGTTAAAATTAACAAATGTGAGCTTTTGCAACAAAGAAGACAAAAAAGATTAACAATGTGAAATGATTATCAACAATCTATGAATATATGATTCTGTGATGATACCCTGTACTTATGCATCAAAGGTTTAGGAACACAACAAAATGGCACCATTTACTGTTATATTTCATTTTTCTTCTTAGAAGAACCAAATGTGCTTCTTTTGTTTACATTTGATTTGCATTGTTTGACTGTATTTTAGGAGAATTTGATTTGGACTTAGATTGTTTGGTAGAGCTCATCTCTAATTGATCCTTGTTCTGTAAATGGCCTTGTAATGTTCCACTTCAACAGTTCAACTGTTGTTTACTAGTGCACTTGAAACCACAGAACATAGAGTTATGGACCTATACTATGTAGCCATGATGCAACATATACTTGCACTTGGGACAAACACTTCAAAGAGAGGTATGATAAAGAGTGACACACCATTTAAGTTCAGAGACACTCCCTTAAACACACTCGTCTATTTAGCCACATGACCGATTTTTCCGAACCCATTACCGGTTAATCTATTAAACCAGTTCGATCATTTTTTTACATGTTTTTTTCACGACTAGCCTCAATTAGCACAACCCATAACCTAGCATTATCCTTCACTGAGTGTTAATCGGAGTAACATCACAATGAGTATCTTAGCCAACACAATAAAATTGGAGTTGGTGGGATTGACTCAAGGATTGTACAATTAAGTGAAGTTGTTATTAGTTCAACTGGAAATCGTGATGTTCAACATTCTTTAGATCCTCGGCGATGAACAAATCCGCGTTGTTCCAACTTCAAACCCTCAACTTTTGTGTTCATGGAGATGAACAAAGATGTCGAGATGTGGGTCTGGTGGCAACTTTTCCTCTGTACATTGTTAAGAAAGACAGTTTTGCGATGTTGTAAAAATGATCAACATATATTGATCTTGATTGTCTAATCTAAAATCATCATTGAACCGACCAATCTCAAAATAATCGAGATCAATTAATGTGTATTTTTTAAATGGGGGGAATCCATATCCGCCGTTAGTACTAAGAATTCTATATCAAATAAACCACCTTAATATGAGCACAAATATATCATATTTATGATGATTGGCGAAGTTAAGCATCATCAACATTATCTTATCTAAATCAAATCAAATAGTTGATTTACAGAAAGCCAACTATAATTATTATACTAATTCTAACAACATAAAATTGGTTTTAAATTTATTATAGGGGAATGCCACTCAAATTTAAATATGCATACATAAAATTGTCCTCTAATAATGAGTGTTGTCTAATAAAGAGAAGTTATCTCTTTCCCAGAGAAAGTCGTGACTTCAAGATTCTCACTTTGCAGCCTGTTCCATAAGAGATGAATGCAAAATAAGGAAACACAAATTTCTGCTTGTCCTATCCTATCCTCAACAGAACATAACCTGCAGCAATTCCAATCACAAAGGAGTGAATACAACAATGTACTAGGAAATCAAAAACCAGACTTGATGCAGAAACAATTTAACAACATGAACCTTTGCATAATGTTTATACTATAACAAAAAATATGTTTCATATCTTCTATTGTTTAAAAAAGTTGGGTGCTTTTCTTTTCATAATGAGTCCGGTCCTATAAAACTGGATCTAATTCTAGTCGTTTTAAAAGGTTTCCTTACATGTTCCAAGGTTTATCAGACCAGAAAACCAGCCCCCCTTAATATATTTTCATTCTCTCTTTGTGCAAACTTATGTGTATGAACAAACTATAGAGATTATAAGCAAATTGCGCACCATGACAATTAGTCTGCTGTAACTAGTTAGGAAAGCTTAATAAAATGTTTAAAAAAAGTTTTAATAACTATGGCAGACTCATCAGAAATGGATAAAGGTCTTTTAAAGTGAGCTTAACTATAAAATGCATAAGTTGAAATGTATCTACCCTTGATTTAGCATACATTGGGGTAAACAACTTAGTTAAATATTTACCATTAACTGTTTATCAAGCATTTGTGTATAAATTGTTTCAACAAAAGAACAGGAAACAAGGGGAAACTCTGTGTGAAGTCTGTATGCTTATGAAAATAAGCTACCAGCATATGAGTAAGTATACCATAAGCGGTTTTCATAAATTGTTTCAAACACTTATATGCAACTTATGTAATAAGATAAATCAAATACTTTTTACAAACACTTGCATTGTCTTCCCTCCTAGACTGCTGTTCAGAATGTACACGATAAAGTTGCTTGAAAATCAAGACAACGCGTAGTTTATAAACATTTACTCTAATCAACCTAAACCTTTTAACTAGGGACAAAATCATGATGGCTCAAATAAGACAAATAAGACCTAGAGCAAACAGAAAAACAGATCAACGAACTTGAGGTCAGAAAATATACTAACAATATATAAACAACAGAATGCATCAATGAAATAACATAATTAGGAAAACCCATTTAGATTATTTAATTTTATATAAACATTTTATAGCTCTTACAATTTAGCTTTTTAATAAGAAAATCTAGGGAAAATTACATTGACCTCCCCTTGTGTTTGCTGTAATGTTAGACACGGCCCCCTTTAGTTTTCAATTGAATTGACAATGACCTCCCCTAATAATAACTCCGTTTGGCAGCTGTTACCTAAACCAGGAAACGGCGCCACACATACATATTTTCCTTCTGCGCTCATTGCTTCTAATATGTGAAACATTGTCTTCTTCGCATGTTCTGCAATGACTATGCCTACCAACTTTCTCACAACCCTTGTATGTGTCATGCTTGAGTGCACAAAACTTCAAAAAATAATAACTTTTATGAATAAAAGTACATAGCTTCTTTGTGCTTGTATTCGGTAAAACTGACAACACTATTTCTAGCTTCATTCTGAAATGGGGTTAATGTCATTGGCAAGGTGGAAGAACCCCAAGTCCAAGCCTGCTAAGCCACACATTTTCTTAAAACGAACAAACCCAATATTTTCACTCAAATTGCCTTAAAATTGTACAACAAAACTACTTAATCCTCGAGAATAGTCATGTACAGTACAACTACTTAGCCCTCAAATATCTAAATTTTGAAACAGTTGCAAAATAATGATGTCCATTCCCAATGGTTTTGTTCCAAATCGCCAAATTTTACGATTTTATGCATTAATATTATTTACTGATCCAGTTGAGTTCTCATATCAATTATGCTATGCAGCATTAGTTCTGCAACACTACCATGTGAGCACGTGTAAGGTCCTTCAACTCAAAATGATGCATACAAATAAAGTCGCGGTTGAGTTTGTTTAAGAAAAGAGACAGCTCTATTTCTGTCAACAAAAGGACACATGGAGAGGGGATGACTGTGTCACATATCACACAAATAAGGGTAGTTACTAGTTGGTGTCTATTTAGAAACTAGAGAGGGAAGTCAATGTAATTTCCCTAAAAATCTTTTTAAAATTCAATCAAACATAACTCTCAATCGGAGAGCTAATAGACAAGATATTTGAGTAGCAAATTCAATCCCTACTAATTATTACCCACAAAACCTAAAACCCACAAAAAATATTGTCTTCTTAAGACATATCAAACCATGACTAAAAAGGGTTCTTATCAAATAAGCTAATCTAAACAGACACATAATCTACCAGCTTATGAGCACAACATACACTATTTTCATAAATTCATAATATGTTCAAAATTCTAAACCTTGCATAAGTGTTGGCGCGGAATTTTAACAAACTATTATTTTTCCGCAATACACGATTGGCAACACTTCTAACTGCTCATCATAAGAAAAGAAAAAATTTATCTTTAATTTTTCAAACACTAGCACACTCTCTTCCCACACAGCATACCAATAAAGAAACAATAAAATGCATCAATAAAATAACATAATTAGGATTGCCCATTTACACTATATAATTTTATTAAAAAAAAACAGACTATCTTCAAGTTCATTTAAACATTACCCTAAATTGGATTTTTTATTGTAGATACATGAAATGACAATAATCATTGTAAAATCACAAACAAAAGTAGAGGAGCTAGGGTTCGAATCCCGGTCACGGCGTCCTGCCTAACAATTTAGGTATTTTTATACCCATTGAGCTAGAATTTATGGACAAAATCCTAAAATCTAAAGCCTTAAAACCCTAATTGAAGTTCTAATAGAAAATATAATTGAGCTAAAAATTCAATCAGAACCAAATTCCCAATTATCAGGAACAAAACCCAAAACCCTAAAACCCATAAACAAACAAACAAAAAATCAAGTCTTATGAAAAAGGGGTTAAAAAAAATCAAACCTTGTAATTAGGGTTTAAATGGAAGATCCATAACACTAGGAAGAGGAGGAACATAAAGAGAATAAACAACAGCCTGTCTTTTAGCAACTTCAAGCTCAGATTTTCCGAAATTGAAAGCTTCAGAAATTGAAGAAGATTCAGAAAGTGTTGCGTTTTGACGAAACGCATCGATTGCACGTCGTTTAGTGTATTCTCTGATATTGTAATCTGGAAATTGACGAGCTACTCGTATGAAAGAACGGAAAAGGGATAGGATTTGTGATGGAGATGGAGATGATGCTGTTACCGGCGCCGCCATGGGGATAAACGGTGAGAGGCGGTTGCGGTGGGTGTGATGGTGGTGGGAAGAGGAAGTGAGGGATAAGTTACTGATGGTTTGAGGAAGGAAGGTGAGAGAAGAGTTTTTTGGTTTTTTAAGGGTTTGGTTTGTTTGAGAAAGAAAAGAAAGTGCTAAATTAGTTTTTTTATTATATCAAAAAGAAGTAAATTATTTCGTCAAATTCCTGAACTTTCTTTATTTAATTTATGAGTTTAATTGTTGTACACTGACGACAGTGTAAAACTTTTTTACACATGCATTCAATCAAAACACAATAAAATGTCACTTTTATAGATTAGTTTCTAAAATATTTCCATAAATGCTTACATAACGTGATTTAATTGGATGCACGTGTAAAATAATTTTACATCGTCGATGCATATAAATTAAATTCTTAATTTATATGTCTCTCGTGTTTTATGTAAGTTTTATTTTTATCAAATAGTTTAATGGTTAGGCTTTTGCTCTTTAAAAATGAATAAAATGGTGTATTAGGAGACCAGAAGTTGTTCAACTGACAGAAAATGTCGAAATTGCTAGGTCAGACGTCCATGACCTGAGTTCGAACCCCAGTCACTCCACTTGTATGTATGAGTTTATTGGTGGTTTTGTCATCTTGTCTATGTACTGAAAAAAAGGTGTATTAGGAATCAAATTTCACTCTCTATACATTACGTATAAATGTCTTACCAACTGAGTTAAGTTCACGAGACTCTTATGTTATGCATGATTATTTAAAGAGAATTATTACAAAAAAATGAGTTATTTGAATCTTGGGTGTGTTTAGTAGGAGAAAAATTGAGAAGAGAGAAATAAAAAGGTTAATAGGTCAATACCTTTTAGGGTTAATGGGTATATACCCCCTGTAAAGTACATGATTTTTGCAATACCCCCCTGTAAAATATTTTTTTGAGAATACCCCCCTGTAATTTTTGCATTTTTGCAATACCCCCCGGATTTTTTCAAACATTACATTTTGTGGGGGTTTTGAACCGCCGCAAATAAAAACCGCCGCAAAATATAATTTTAGTGGGGGTTTTAAACCGCCGCAAAGAAAAAACCCCCGCAAAATGTAATGTTTGAAAAAATCCAGGGGGGTATTGCAAAAATGCAAAGATTACAGGGGGGTATTCTCAAAAAAATATTTTACAGGGGGGTATTGCAAAAATCATGTACTTTACAGGGGGGTATATACCTATTAACCCTACCTTTTATAAAATATGTAAATTTTGCAATACTCTTGCAACTTTTTTCCTTGAGAATTTTCTCCTATAATGTTTGCTTTTTTGTAATATCCCTGGACTCCATCAACCATAAAAAACCTCACTAAAATTATATCTTGGGCAGTTTTTTTTTGCGGCGTTTTAAACTCTCGCTAAAATAATATTTTGCGGCGGTTTTATTTTGTGACGGTTATATTATGGTTGACTGAATCCAAGGATATTGCAAAAAATCAAATATTACAAGAGGAATTCTAAAAAAAAAATATTACAAGAAATATTGCAAAATTTGCATATTACACGGGTGATATTGGGCTATTTACCTGAAATAAAAATATAGAAACCAATTTGAATGATTGAATAGGGTCCACCTTAAAAAAACATAGACATGTAAAAGAATTAATAAAAGAATTAGTAAAAGAAACATAGACGACATGTTTTGATGAGTCTAGCTCAATTGGTAAAAGACATTGCACATTTTTTTTTTAAGAATTTCTTTATGTAATGTTTGAATTTTTGCAATACCCTCTAGACTCATTCAACCATAATATAACTGCCGCAAAATATAATTTTAGCGGGAGTTTTAAACCGACGCAAATAAAAACCGCCGCAAAACAAAACCTCTACAAAAGAAATTTATAGGAAGGTATTATAAAATTTGCATATTTTACAAGAGATATGAACCTATTAATCCTAAATTTTAGAATACCCTCTGTAAAATGATGACAAGTGATACATAAGGATATAAGTTTTAGGGTAAATAGGTCAATACCTCCCGTAAAATATGTAAATTTTGCAATAACCTCTGTAAATTTATTTTTTTTGTAAGAATTTCCTTATGTAATGTTTGAATTTTTACAATACCCTCTAGACTCATTCAATCATAAAATAACCGCCGCAAAATATAATTTTAGCGGGAGTTTTAAACCGCCGCAAATAAAAACCGCCGTAAAATATTATTTTTGCGAGGGTTTTAAACCGCCGTAAAACAAAACCACTGCAAAATACAATTTTAGTGGGGTTTTATTATAGTTGACTGAGTTCGTGAGGTATTGCAAAAAAGGAAAATTTTCAAAAAAAAACATTACAAAAAAAAATTACAAAATTTGTAATTTTAAAAGGGGTATTAACTTATTTACTTTAAAATAAAAGATTAGTGTAACTTAAATATGTTGACTGTCATAAATAAGACCGTAGACTCGTTAATTGTTCCATCTTATTCTTATCACTATATAAACAAAGAGCTTAGAACACATATAACTCATATTTTTCACATTGAGATTTGTCTACAATTGAGATTTGTCTACAAACCTCAAATCAACAATGGTGTCATTTCTTCACACACTCCTAGCCTTTCCTCTATTGGTATTATTCCTTTTCATGAAATACAAAACCATTATTAAGAACTCATCAACAACCTTCCCCAAAGGTCCAAAAGGCCTACCTATCATTGGCAATCTTCATCAACTTGACACATCAAATCTCCATTTTCAATTTTGGAATCTCTCAAAAATCTATGGCCCTCTTTTCTCCCTTCAAATTGGTTTCAAGAAAGCAATTGTTGTTTCAACACCTAAACTAGCTGAAGAAATTCTCAAACATCATGACCATGATGTTTCTAGTAGACCATCATCATATGGCACAAAAGTATTGTCTTACAATGGCATAGATATGATATTTTCACCATACAATGATTGTTGGAGAGAGATAAGAAAAATTTGTGTTGTTCATTTCTTTAGCTCCAAAAAAATTTCTAGCTTTTCTCATGTGAGAAAATTTGAGGTGAAGCAAATGTTGAAAAAGATATCTAACCATGTTCATTCTTCCAAAATTTCAAACCTTAGTGAGATCCTAATGTATGTCTCAAGCTCTATTGTATGTAGAATTGCTTTTGGAAAAAGTTATGAACATCAAGAGGGTGCAAAAAGTAGGTTCCATGATTTACTAAATGAGATACAAGCTATATTCCTTTCTTTTTTTGTTTCAGATTATATTCCTTTCATGGGGTGGATAGATAAACTCAATGGATCAATTGCTCGTGTTGACAACACTTTCAAGTCTTTGGATGAGTTTTTTGAACAAGTCCTTAAGGAACATCTAAATCCTAACAATAGGCATAAAGAAGAAGAGGAGAAGGATATTGTTGATGAGTTACTTGAGTTAAAGAAGAAGGGTCATATCTCAATTGATCTCACCAATGATCACATCAAAGCTATCCTTATGGTATGTAATCATAATTTTCAATATCTATTTTATACATTGTTTCAAACACCGTATTTTTAAGATATCGTCATTTTGTCTGTTTTGAATCTTGTGTAGGTCTACCTTTGTCTTTTGTTTTGTTTAAAGATGCTTAGGTGGTCAATGAGAGTTCGTATTTGTAAACTTCTTAATCTCAATTTTTTTAATTATGTGAAACTTTTTTGGTACCAAAACAATAGACTCTAATTAAGTGTAAGAAATTAAATTAAAAGGTATGTTCACCCTCATGCAAGACTTAGCCATCCTTTTAGCCAGGGGTGGAGCCAACCTTGGGCAGGGTAGGGCCATGACCTGCCCCTACTCTCAAAATATCAATTTTTTATAGATATATGTATACATATTTTTGTTAAACTGTGTATAATATATGTTAGACATTGTAAACTTTATGCAAACAATTACCTCTGTTTCATTGGTAAACAATTACCCCTTTATGCTTGTTTTTAACATTTTAATTTTATTTTAACCAAAAAATACTATAAAATTGTAACAAGTGAGATTAGAACTCTAGTCTTGCAAGTAAAATTGAGATAAACAAACCACTACACTCAAGTGATAAACAAGATCTTATATAAATTTGTTTTTGTTAAAAATTATGTCTCTCCCCTAAAAAAATTTCTAGCTCTGCCACTGCTTTTAGCACCAATATGTTTTGAGCTCTAGTTTTAGTTTTGCACTATCGATCACTTTTTTTAGATATTATCAATTATGGATCTTATGTAATTTCTCAAAATTTTACTTTTAGTTAAAAGACATCTCAATGAGGTGAAGAGAGAGTTCCTAAGTTGAAATATTGGCTCAAAACATACTTTGGTGTTAACATAATTTCTTGAGCAATATACAAATAATTTCTACATGTGATAGCCACATTTGATCATGAGCTATTTGTTATCTTTTTATGCATTTCTATTTTATGTAATGGATAGCTATTTATTATCTAAGAAACAATATCGTCATTATCATATTTGGAATGACATAACTATGCAACTCATGTGTGTCACATTGACAATGTCATAACTCATAAGTAGTAAAGAACAAAGAGATATAACCTAATTAGTTGCTTGGCTTTTGATGATCACAGAACCTACTTGTCGCAGCCAGTGATACAAGTGCAGCCACATCAGTTTGGGTGATGACTGGATTAATGAAGAATCCAAGAGCAATGAAGAAAGCTCAAGAAGAACTTAGAAACATTTGTGGCAAACAAGAGTTCATAGATGAAGATGATATTGAAAAACTTGTATATCTTAAGGCTGTGATAAAAGAGACCTTGAGATTTTATGCACCAGCACCACTAGCTCCAAGAGAGACCAGTAAGAGTTTCATTCTAAATGGATATAAAATAGAACCAAAAACATTAGTGTATGTGAATATTTGGGCCATTCATAGGGACCCTGAAACATGGAAAGATCCGGAAGAGTTTTATCCAGAGAGATTCTTAAATAATGGTGTAGATTTTAAAGGACAAAACTTTGAGTTGATTCCATTTGGTGCAGGGCGTAGAATTTGCCCCGGCATACCGTTGGGAATCGCCACAGTGGAAATGATAACTGCAAATCTTCTTAATTCATTTGATTGGGAAATGCCTGAAGGACTCACAAAGAAAGATATTGACATTGAAGGATTGCCAGGATTAGCTAGACACAAGAAGAATCACCTTTGTCTTGTTGCCAAGAATCACATGTGAATGTCACAATATTGATGCTTAGCTTGTTGGTAATAATTTATGTATCACAATGATATAAAAACTAGATGTTTGCTTATGATATATATTTTTTTTTTGCATAACCTTAGCATATCTTATGTTTTGTGTTGTGAGTATTATTATAACTTTGTCTTTTAAAAAAAAAAACTTATTGATCGTTTTCGTCTCAGTATGTACGTGAAATTTTGATTTTAATTTATGTATCAATTTTTGTTTTAAATAAGTTCCTAAATCAACCAAAAATTTTGCTTTTGGTCTATAAACCAAAAATCCACAGAAAAATTTGTAGAAAAATCTGCAAGAAACTTGCGAATTTTCTTGCTATTTTTAAAAAAGGTCATGCTATTATAACTGCTCTTAATTTTTTTAAAAAAAATCATGTCTACAAAATTTGATGTATATGATCCAAATTATAAATTAGAAACATAATTTTTTTTTTGATAAAAAACATAAATTTTGTTGACTTTTAGTGCCTGTTTGTTATATTTTTTTTAGAAAATAATCACTTATTTTTAAAAAATAAGCACTTTTAAGAAAATAATATTTGTTTGTTATAGCTTTTTAAAATAATCAGAATATGAAAATAATCTAAAAATTGCTATAAATCTGAAGCTGATATTAGTAGCTTATTTTTATAGATTTTTTTAGAGGGAAGAGAAAACCTGTGTAAAAAAATTTCAGACAAAAATATCCTTAAATTTATTCTAATATTCCAAAAATATCTTGTTTAGAATTTATAGGATTAATTTGTTATTTTAGAAGATAAGATTTAGAAAATTGTTTAAGTGATAACTATATAACTATATATGTTGTGCTATATGTCTGAAACAACTATATATATAGGCCCCGTTTTATTCTTTTAACTATATGTTGAAAAAAACTAACTTAGTGGCCGTTTGTTATAGTTTTTTTTAGAAAATAATCACTTACTTTTAAAAAATAATCACTTTTCAGAAAATAACACTTGTTTGTTATAGCTTTTAAAAATAATCAGAATCTGAAAATAATCTAAAAACTTCTAAAAATCTGAAGCTGATATTAGTAGTTTTTTTTATAGATTTTTTTTTGAGGAAAGAGAAAACAAGCGTAAAAATTTTTTGGACAAAAATATCCTCAATATTATTTTAATATTCCAATAATATCCTATTTAGAATTTATAGGATTAGGTTGTTATTGTTAGAAGATAAAATTTAAAAATTTATTTTATTTGTAGCCATATATATAGAGTTATATGACCATAATAAAAAAAAAGAACTTGAGTATTTTACATATATTTATTTTATATGATATATTATATTCGGATAACTGTACTTTAAAGTAATTTTGTGATGCAAAATCACTTTTATATGGTTGCATCCAAACAAGTTAAAGATTATTTTTTTATAAAAAATAATTTTTTTAATCGTAAACAAACACAAAATAGCTTCTAATTTTTTGTAAAATCTCTAAAATATAATCTCTAAATTATTTAATGGCAAAATCACTTATTTTTTTATCTGTAACAAACAGACCCGGTGTTAGCTTCTTTGTCAAAAAATCAAAAAAAAAAAAAAACCCCAAACTTTCTCATTACTATAATAAATTAAAAGATTGGTTTTACTTAAATATGTTGACTGTCATAAATAAGACTGTAGACTCATATTGACCATTATGTCTTGTTCCTATCACTATATAAACAAAGAGCTTAGAACACATATATCTCATATTTTTCACATTGAGATTTGTCTACAAACCTCAAATCAACAATGGTGTCATTTCTTCACATACTCCTAGCCACTCCTTTATTTGTATTAATCCTTTTCATGAAATACAAAACAATTATTAAGAACTCATCAACAACCTCCCCCAAAGGTCCAAAAGGCCTACCTATCATTGGCAATCTTCATCAACTTGACACATCAAATCTCCATTTTCAATTTTGGAATCTCTCAAAAATCTATGGCCCTCTTTTCTCCCTTCAAATTGGTTTCAAGAAAGCAATTGTTGTTTCAACACCTAAACTAGCTGAAGAAATTCTCAAACATCATGACCATGATGTTTCTAGTAGACCATCATCATATGGCACAAAAGTATTGTCTTACAATGGCATAGATATGATATTTTCACCATACAATGATTGTTGGATTGAGATAAGAAAAATTTGTGTTGTCCATTTCTTTAGCTCAAAAAAGATTTCTAGCTTTTCTCATGTGAGAAGATTTGAGGTTAAGCAAATGATGAAAAAGATATCTAACCATGCTCTTTCTTCCAAAATTTCAAACCTTAGTGAGATCCTAATGTATGTCTCAAACTCTATTGTATGTAGAATTGCTTTTGGAAAAAGTTGTGAACATCAAGGGGGTGAGAAAAGTAGGTTCCATGATTTACTACATGAGACAGAAGCTATTTTCCTTTCTTTTTTTGTTTCTGATTATATTACTTTCATGGGGTGGATTGATAAACTCAATGGGTCAATTGCTCGTGTTGACAACACTTTCAAGTCTTTGGATGAGTTTTTTGAACAAGTCCTTAAGGAACATCTAAATCCTAACAATAGGCATAAGGAAGAAGAGAAGGATATAGTTGATGAGTTGCTTGAGTTAAAGAAGAAAGGTCATCTCTCAATTAATCTCACCAATGATCACATCAAAGCTATCCTTATGGTATGTATTATTCATGATTGTCAATGTTTTTTTTTTTGCTCTATACCCTATTATATATAGTGTTCCAAATATCGTTTTTCTAAGGTATATCTGCTTTGAGTTTTATGTAAGTTCAACTTTGTCCTTTGTGTAAAGACGCTCACGTGATCGATTATATTAATGAATATTTATAAATTACTTAGGGTCTGTTTGCCAACACCATAAAATGAGCTTATAGCTTATAGCTTATAAGCTCATTATGTAAAATTAAGGCTATGAAAACAAAAGTACCGCCAACCCTTGTGCGTGACTTAGCCATCCTTCTAGCACCAATGTCTTGACCTCAAGTTCATTATATCACTTTTTTTAGATATTATCGATTTTGGATCGAATGTAAGTTTCCAAAATTTTACCCTTAATTAAAAGACGTTTCAACGAGTTAAAATGACTGGTTAAAGTGAAGTATTAACTATATTAAGTTAACTCTTCGGATAGCTTGTTTCATAACCAACATACAACTACTTTCCACATAAAGATGACTAACTTGATCATGAGCTATTTGTTATCTTTTGTTTTTATGCATTTCTATTTTTTCAATGCATATATAGCTATTTGTTATCTATGAAACAATATCATCATTATCATATTTTGAATGACATAATTATGTTGTGCCACATGAATAAAAATAAATAATGCAATAGCAAAGAATAAAGATATACAAGGTTCTAATTAGTTGCTTGACTTTTGATGATCACAGAACTTACTTGTAGCAGCCAGTGATACAAGTGCAGCCACATTAATTTGGGTGATGACTGGATTAATGAAGAATCCAAGAGTAATGAAGAAAGTTCAAGAAGAAGTTAGAAACATTTGTGGCAAAAAGGAGTTCATAGATGAAGATGATATTCAAAAACTTGTATATCTTAAGGCTGTGATAAAAGAGACACTGAGATATTATGCACCAGCACCACTAGTTCCAAGAGAGACCAGTAAGGGTTTCATTCTAAATGGATATAAAATAGAACCAAAAACATTAGTGTATGTGAACATTTGGGCCATTCATAGGGACCCTGAAACATGGAAAGATCCAGAAGAGTTTTATCCGGAGAGATTCTTAAATAATCGGGTAGATTTTAAGGGACAAAATTTTGAGCTTATTCCATTCGGTGCAGGGCGTAGAATTTGCCCCGGCATACCCTTGGGAATCGCCACAGTGGAAATGGTAACTGCAAATCTTCTTAATTCATTTGATTGGGAAATGCCGGAAGGACTCACAAAGGAAGATATTGACATTGAAGGGTTGCCGGGATTGGCTAGACACAAGAAGAATCACCTTTGTCTTGTTGCCAAGAATCACATGTGAATGTGGCAACTGATGCTTGTTGGTAATTTATGTATCACAGTGATATAAACACTGGTTGTTTGGTTATGATTTATGATGTATGCTTTTTTTCTTCAATAATCTTGCCCTATCCTATGCTTTGTGTTGTCTGTATTAATTTTGTCTTATAAAAACATGTGGATGTCATAAGGGTAATTGTAGTGATAAACATATATTAGTTTTGGAGAAGACCATCTCCAATGGAGAATCCCATTTTAGAGTACTTATAGGGCCCCACTTGTACACATTACTTATTTATAATTTTTTAATAATGGTATCTAATAAGCACCCATATCCTCCAATCTAACAATTCTCTAAAAAGTTCTTAAGTGGTCCCACCAATGATTATATATCATTTAATTTAAGAAGTAATTATTATTTACTATGTTATAATTATTTATTTTATTATATTAAAGCATGTGGGACCCATTAAGCACAATGAAAAAGAAAGTGCTTATTTAAGCATAGGTACTTAATATGTACCATTTTTATATGTACTCCAATGGTAGTACTTAATAAGTACTAGTTCTTATTAGGTACTAGTTGATAAGCACCTACCATTGGAGATGCTCTTAGAATTTGACACAATTATTAAATATAATTTTGGTCCTCCAAATTTTTCTACTCTATTTTGACCATTCAATTGATCTATCTTAGTCATGCAAGTTTATCCTATGTCCCTATTGTATGAAACTATCCGCAAATGTGATAAATAAAACAAAACAGATAATAAGTGATGTGCAGTATAAAAAAAACTTTTGTGAATTTAAAATGGGAGATGTTTTCTTTTTGTTATCAATTTTGTCTCTTCACATATGTAAAATAAACTTTTTTCTTAGAAATGAATTCCTTAAATATGACTCAAAATGAATCTCATTAATATTGTTTATCAGTTTTTATTATCAAGTTTCTTTTTTCACAAATGCAAAATAAACTTTTTTTCTTCAAACTTTTTTTTTCACATTATGGGACATTTTATTAAGATTTAAGAGATATCTTATTAAAAAGATACAAAACAATTAAGTAAGTGAAGAGATATCTTATAAAAATTATGTCAGTGGTGGAGCACAACTCAATTGTTGGAAGCGGGATTAGAGTTCGAATCTTATTAATTACGCCGACTTATTCACCCAAATTATAACCACTGCATATTCTATTTTATTTATTGGTTGCTTGTTATCAATTGTCCTACACATCAAATTTATTATTGGTATGATTTTTATTCAACGAATTCACGTCAATACCAAATGTGAGCAAATACCTTTGAGACGATCGATCTCCTTAACAATCAACTCTTTATCCTCTTCTTTGTTTAAAAATTAGGCTTTTTTACTACGGTAGCCCCCTTCCAAAAATTAAGTTCCAAAATACCATTCTTTTTTCAATATGTACCGGTATACAATCGTTTTCTATTGAATTAAATTACACCATGAGAAATTGTTTTTCCACACAGCGACTTCAGTTTGGTCTATAATATTTTAAAAATTTTAACAACATTGGAAAATCGCTATGACTTAGACCGATTTCTCAACACAGTTTGCAATTTATTTTTGCATCTATCAATAAGAAATCAGTTTACTGAATCACGATTTCTCATCAACCAAAGTCAATTTTATATATATAAGCATTGATGAGAAATCACTTTTGGTCGATTGGTTGACATGAAAGAAATTGAGTGTATGCCTGGTTCAAGTTTTTGATGGGTGATTGATTTTGTAGTTCTGGCTCTTCATATTTTGCAATAATAGGGGGACTTGGTTGTCGTGGTGTATTGCGCCTACGACGTTGGGTTTGTTGTGTGTTTGTACTGAATCTAATGTTTGAGTCTTCTGCAAAACAATTCCTTAGGTCTTTTAGTTGATGTGAAATTGATAGATTAAGTTTTTAATTTTTTTTTAGCCATTTCATATACTCATTGCTCGGTATGAGGTTTTCCTGAATCGGTTGACCGGTAAGATATTGAGTATGTCCAGGGGCGATGCTACATACATACCAGAGGGTGCATATGCACACCCTCACTTTTAACAATTACTCTTAGTATCTTATTGCAAAACTAGATTTGCACACCCTGACTTTTTGTCTTTGCACCACATATCTTAACACTCTTGTTCACTTTTTATCATTTCATACTTATTTGTCATTTTGTTTTATGGGTTAAGTTAAATAGTGTTCCGGGTGTACTAGTTAAAGAAGTAAAAGATGAAAATTTTACATCGAAAATAACATTTCTTATATTTTGAAAACATTGATCACACAAATTCTAAGATAACTTTTCTATATTTGAGTTCCTTTACAAATGTCATGGAGGCATCAGTTAGCATTTTCCTTATTTTATTTATTTAATTCATACTATTTTAATTTGATTTAAGTGGCTTCGTTACATTCTGACGGTAATACTATACTCCTATAATCCTATCCTATATTCATATTTAAATTGCAAATATGATGACAGTTGATTGTTTATTTACACAATGATACACTAATCTTTTTATTATTTGTCATTTTTTAATAATACCATTAGTTATTCATTATTTTATTTCATATTTTTGTATCTCTTCAACAAGTAACTACAAATTATATTGACGAAACAATAATTAATAATACTTTATTTTTAAAAATATCAATTAAAAAGAAAAACAAAAAATCTATAAAATCAAATATAAAAAAACCATAGAGAATAATTATTAATTTTTTCAAAAAAAATTGCACCCCCTGAACCAGGGTCAGGGAGTCGCCACTGAGTATGTCTATTATCCCAATATTCAATCCACATAACATATTTTTCTTTCCAATTTTCATGGTGATTACCTCGCATGTCTTGCATGTAGAGATTATCAACCGAAGAGTTGTGGTCTCTGTCGAAATCCCGGACATAACAAATCAAGTTGTCATTACAGAACAAATCCTCATGCAACTCAAGAAACTTGAATGTTATTAAATGTACTACAACTATGTAGTATTAAATTATATAATAGATTACACGTCTAATGTATTGAAATATTCAATAAATATAATCTAAAATAAATTATTATGTATGTAGTTTTATTTTAATTATTTAGTTATTTACTTTAAAAATAATGTAACAATTATTAATTACGAAAAAATATTTTTAATTTAAAAAAAACCAAAAAAGAGGTTTTGTAATATAAGAAAGAAGTAACAAATATGTCACTTTTGTCCGATTTCTCTTGACATATATTTTTTTAAATAAAGTAAGCAATGTTATGAAGTCGTCTTCTTGAACAACAATTTCTAACTGTATTAAAATTTAGCAAAAATTGTATAATGTTGGGAAATCGTTTTTTTAGACAGCTATTTCTCAAAGTCAAAATTAATTTATACCAAAAAAGTGGTACACCGGTACATAATAAAAAAAAAAAGTGGTAATTTAGAACTTAATTTTTGGAAATATGTTATTGCAGTAAAAAAAAGCCTAAAAATTAAAATGGCAACCATATAGTCTAAAACTTAATTTTACCTACTCACTATTGTAGACTAGTATTACAATGGACCACATTTATGAGTGAATAGTCTATCATTGACCAATATTTGAAAAGCTTGTACGCAGAATTTTGATTTTAGTTCGTGTATTAATTTTGTTCTAAATAAATCTTTGAATTAATCAATTTTTTTTTATTTTAGTCCTTAAAACATAAATCCGTAGGATAATATACTCTTTAAAAATAAACAATTACAACACTCTTAGTCTTTACGATTAAAACAATGACATAATTAACGTCCGATTAATTTGAATCACATTTTCATTTGGGCCCTGTTACTTGAAATAATAATTTTGTCTCGAAATTAACAATGTTTGACTTTTAAACTACGAAATGCACAAATTTTAATACTGTTTTTTTTTTATATTAACAAGTACTCCAGTAACATACCTATTTTAGTCGTTAAAATAAAGATGACTACTTTCAAACAACATTGTATGTCGTCATCGTCATTCAATTGTACAATGTTCTTTTTTTTATTGTTTTAACCACCAGTTTAATTTGGTTCGGGAGTCAGTTCTGACATCAAATGATTCAAGCTCACTCCCGATCATAGTTGCGGGGATCGAACTGTAATCTTTCCTACCAAATTCAATATCAATTACCATTGAATTAACTAACGATTGATATATTTGTACAATGTTCTAATTAAGTCAACAAATAATAACGCAATTGTGTTATTTAAGCTTTCATTAACCTCCTTAATTACAGTCAGGCTCCCCCCACCCTATAATAGTAAATGCAACAACAGGTTTATTTATGCAAAAGTTAAAAAGGACAAATATTTATTGGGAGCTTCTACGGTACATTTGAATAATTCAAGTGTACTGGTACATGACGTAGTAATTTAATAAAATCACGATTATTTTTATGAATTAAAAACACTATTAGTTTTAGTTGATTATTATATTGTAGATATACTAATAGCACAAGAAAAAATATAATTTCATTGTTTATAATGATTACACTAATATTTTAACATTTTTTCAATAAAAAATTGAATATTGACTATTATGAAGAATAAAAATTCAAAAAATACCAAAATTTATATTTTTGACAATTTTAGTTAATGTTATTTGGTTAATATAATGTTTTTAATGATAGAAAAATAATTTCACTAAAAAACATTCATTTTATTTAATAAATTGATATCCATGTACCGATACATTAAAAATTATTTAATGTACCATAGAACTTGCCATATTTATTGCAACATTTTTGTCATACTATATCAGCGTCCATTGTTGGACTTGGGTGGACAGTCCAGTCCTCCTAGCTATTACAAGGATTTTAATACACTTTCTACATTAAACTTACCATATATATAACCACTTTATTTAACTATTTATATATGCTCTAGTTTGATAGCCAAATATATAAGACCTTATTATGTACTGTACCTCTAAACTTGGAGTATAGTGAAGTAAACTATGCAGCACCGTCCTATTCCTATACGATTTACATATTTCTATTATATAGGTCCTTTCCTATATATATTGTTACTTTTTTTTTTTTTGGAAAGGATGTTATTTTTGTTTTTGTTCACAATATTAATGGAATTTCAAACTAATGGAATTCCAATATTTGATCATGCTAATAGAAATATAGTTGATTTAATTTTTTAATAAATTAAATATAATTTTCTTTCAAGGTATTTTATCATTTACAATATATTTTTTTCGGCAATCATTTACAATATGTATTGTCAAGTGTATAGAAAATATAAGAGAATTAATAGTATAAACTAATATATAATTGTAACAAAAAATAAAATGTAATTATAGTAAAAAATAAAATATGAAAAATGTTAACATGTATCCTTGGAGCACTTGTTAGTATACTAATAAAAGAAATTTTGTATTAAAACTTGTAAATTTCATATTTTTAAAAGTTGAACATTATTTTTAAGATAAAATTACTACTTAGATGTTAATCTGACCCATAAAATATAACTAAAAAAGAAAAATATACCTCATCATCTTCTTTATTTTTTTCTTTCATCATCTTCTTTATCATCTCATATAATTTTAGTTTTTATCATCAGTTTAATCTAGTTCGAGGATCAGTTATGACATCAAGTGATTTTAGTCCCCTCCCGATTATCATCTCATACACATTATATGATAATTATTATTTACTTTTTTTTGGTACAGAAAGGGAGGCAACGCCCCAAAAGAAAAAAACTAATGAACTACACGAACATTCCGAGGCATGCAAGCGTCGGACATGTCATTAAAGATGAAACTTCTAAGCTCGGAAAGAGGTGTCTCAAAAATATGCACATCGAAAGAGTCCAAAGTTAGACTAAAATTATATGATAATTATTTATCATGTCATATATTTTTTTGGTACAACTTTAAAATTGCACCATATCTTCTTACAAAATACACGTAATATATTTTTCGATCAATATTTCTAACCCTAAACATTTTACATTCTATCATATCCTAATACGACTTTTAAATTTCACCATATCTTTTTTATCAACATAAACACTACATATTTTAACTTTACTACCATCTCTACCATCACTCTAAATACCGTATCTCAAAGATTAACTAAAATTAACCACCATTTAAACATAATAAACCTATCCACATAATCCTTTAACCCTTGTCCACAAACATAGGAAACATCTAAATTTACCTCTCATTAACATCATACCCTTACCCTATACTCCCTAATCTCAAGGTCAAACTTTCACCACATTTCTCTCCTCCCATTTTCCTCTCTCTCTCTCTCTCTCTCTCTCTCTTCCAACACACGCTTTTGTCTATTGACTCATACAAACCTTTTCACATTTTCTTTCTTTTTTCTTTTTCTTTTTCTTTTCTCTTCTCTCTCATCATAAATAATATTTTCCCGAGAAAATCGAAATTATAGATCGGACCAATCAAAGAGATCCTCACAAACTAAAGAGAACCCAAAAAAAAAAAAAAGAAAAAAAAACCAACAAAACTAAAAAAACTTTCTCTCTCTTCTTTCTTCTTCATTTCTCTCTTTCTCTCTCTTTCCTTTGATCCATTGGAGAGAAACATTGAAACTTCAAAAACTTCAAAAAAGTTGAAACCATTTCTTCTAATTATCATCATCATCATTAACCTCAGCAAAAAAAAAACAACCAAATTAAGAGAAAAAAAGAACCAAATTGAAATTGAAATCCCTAAAAAAAGCCCCAAATGCGGTGAAAAAAAAAAAGAAGAAGAAAAATCGAAACTTGATCGATCTGAGCACAACCCAATTGAAAAAAGATCCAGAAAATTGGATCTGAAATCCATGGTGTGCGTTTTGATGAAATGGGTTTCGTTGTTATTGTCGTATTGGGTAATTTGTAGGGTTAATGTGAATGTGAAGCTGCATATGCATCATAAACGACGATGCAGCTTCACTTCTCGCCTAGTATGAGAAGTATCACAATATCGAGCACAACAAACAATGGGTTTATTGACTTGATGAAGATCAAGGTCGCAGCTCGCCACATTTCCTATCGAACCCTTTTTCATACCATTCTTATCTTAGCTTTTTTGTTACCTTTTGTTTTCATTCTTACTGCTCTTGTTACCCTTGAAGGTGTCAACAAGTGTTCTTCTTTTGGTACTTTTTTCATACCCTTTAAGCTAGATCTTGATTTTTAGTTTTTGATTCTAACTTAATATGTTCATTATCATGTAGTATTAGTTTGATTGATTGTGTTGAATTTTGTTTATGTATTGTTTGTTTGCATGTTAAATTGATTGTGTTTAATTTTGGGATTGATTGATTTTTTTTATTTTTATTAATGATGATGGATGGATGTTAATGCATTGAACTTGGAGGTGATTTAGTGAAAATGCAAATTAATTGTTGTTTGTTTAAGTTTATGTTTGGGATTTCGTAAGGTTTTGATTTGTTGCGTTGCGATGCCTGACTTTTTGATTGATGTTGTTAGGTGGGAGAGATTAATTGTAGCTTTAGAGTTAATGTTCGTTGACTGATTTTTTACAATGCTTGGTTACGGGGAGCTATGATTTGTATGTTGAGAGTTAGTTAACGTGCGTTGACTGGTTTTCTATGGTGGAAAGAAACCGATGCTATGTGGTTTTTGTGAGGGAAGATTTTTTTAGTGGTTGCCGGTTAGTATTTATGCCCCTTTATTAAAGGATTTGGAGAGTGATTGTGTGATTTATAGCATGGTTTATTAGGCTTCCATTGGACATGATTCTGCGTTTCGAGACACATTTACTTGAAGCTGGAATTTTGAGTTTTCATTGAAAGTGAAACGTGTGATTTAAGAGTTTGCAGTTTATCGGTGCTAATACAAACAGCTTCATTTGCATGGTTCAGATTGCACTTGAACTCCAAATTTAATGACGAAGATGTTTTGGTGATATGTATTGATGAAACTTATATGCTGTTAAGTCCTTCATGTATTGATGAAGACACTTTGTGTTATTGTATATTAGTAAGAATAATATTATGAGGCGTTATTTGTTGTTTTTTAGGTCTGTGTTGGAAAAAAGCTTGTTTCTGATGTGCTTGTTTCTGATATTTTCACTTTTAAGTTTGATGATGACAATAGTTTTGATTTATCTATTTTTGTATTTGTGAAGTCTTAGCTATCTATTTCTTGTTTTTTTATGTTACTTAGATTACATTCTGATAATTGGTTCTTTGTGCCCTTTTCTTTTCTATAATGTTCAACTTGTGCTTGTTTTATATCACTAATTTATTCCTTGTTTTGTGCTCCAGATTGTTTAGGCAGACGATTAGGACCGAGGCTTCTAGGCAGGGTTGACGATTCAGGGGTAAATAATTTTTACTATTTAATATCATCATCATATTCAATAATGTTTTGATTGAAAACAAATATCTGAACTCTTGTGATGATGATGACATTAATGATGCTGCAGAGACTGGTTAGAGATTTTTACAAGATCCTTAACGAAGTGAAGACAGGGGAAATTCCACCTGATCTAAAGCTTCCAGATTCCTTTGATAAACTTGTTTCTGATATGCAGACCAATCAATATGATGCAAAAACTTTTGCATTCTTGTTAAGGGGAATGGTAAGTTGCTTGTCACGTTTAACAAAGAATGTTATATGTTTCTCGGTATTTTGTAGGGAAAGGGTTGTCTGAAGCTGAATTTTATTCTTTTTTCAAATTTTATTGGAAATAGGATATTAGGAATCATTGTGTTTGTCCTTTTATGAGATTTGAATGAACTTCGGAATTACTTGAGCCTTATACTTGATACTTGTTTTTTTGAACCCAACACTGTATGTTTGAGTCATTAAGATGAATTAAAGAAACTTCAATGAAATGTCTGGAAGAGTTATCTTTGAAGTAAGAGCAAAGCAACAAAAAGGTAAAAGAAAAAAGTAATAGGCCAACGCTGCCATTTTGCTCAACATCTGTTTTGGGAAGCTGCCTAAATTATAGTGTCGTAAGACCACACGGAAGCCAAACACCTAACATTGTTCCAAATGAGCTGTCATGCAAAAGAAATATTTAGGGATAATGTTACGCTCAACTCAAGTTCACCATAGTGTATATAGATTGCACATCGTCACAGAGAAGGTTCCAAACAAAAATTTCCTAAGGGAAGCAGAAAAATGTAAAAATAGACGTGGAGCTGGTTCTGAGCAAGCCAAATAAATGATTCTTCTGAATTGCAACATAATCAATTGGTGCAAACGCACTATGATGTCCCAAATGAAAGAAGGGGAAAGAGGGCTGGTACTTCGTTTTTTGAAACGAAAGGGTCTGCTACTATAACCAAGCGATTGGTGCAGACGCAGTATGATGCAATCAGGCAATGAGGGTGTGGACTCTGTTTTCTAAGACACACTTCCTCATTTTCCCCCGTCCTCCGTGAAGTGGAGTATGATCACCATGTAGTTAGAAAGATGATTGATGCCTAAAGTGCATCTGCTTGATGTCTAGTAGGCTTAAAAGAAACCAATCCCTATCATCAAGTTATGGAAAAATTTTAATTCCATGAGACCATTATCTCATATTTATTATCATGACATTTTGAGTTTTTTTTTTAATTGGTATATTTGTCACATTATTATTCTTTCCATTTCTTCTTCCAATGTATGAGGGTGGTCAGTTTTATGTTTATGTTTTTAACATGTTGGCTTTTATTTATATTCTATTCCTCCTTTCTCAATGTTTGTTACAACTCAAATATGTACAATTGCAACTATTTATTTGTAAATGCCGGGCTTCCTGATAACCATTGGTTTATGCTACCCTATTAGGACTTCCAGAAATTTTATAAACATATACAAGTTTGATGTGAAAATTTTAGCATAAGTCTTTCTATCTTAGGTATAGAGGGAGAAAAAGGAAGACTCAACAATGAAATTATGTTGCTTTGTTTGGTGTTATTAGAGAAGGCAAAACGACAAACCTATAAACTTCCAATTCAAATTAAACAAGGAAACAATCATAATATATATAAGGAAATATGAAAACAATTCCTAAGAGAAAATATAAGATACTCCAAATCTGAATTACTCGTACTTTTTGTATACTTGAAAAGTATTATTTATTGGCTTTAGCCCTTAGGCACGCCTTCATATAAAATGTACCATTTTTATTGTTAGAAATAATATAAAACCATTGATATGACCTTTCCTAATAGCTTAAGCTTTTGGGATAATCGGTCATTTAACATGGTATCAGAGCCTCTATGACTAAGTGGTCTAGAGTTCGATTCCTGCTCCCCTCACTTTCTAATTAAAAGTGGAATTTTAAGCATATGGTAGGTGGACCTATGCATTATCCACGCTTCAAGCCCAAAGGGCTCTTGCGTGAGGGGGCGTGTTAGAAATAATATAAAACCATTGATATGATCTTTCCTAATAGCTTAAGCTTTTGGGATAATCGGTCATTTAACATTTATCTTGCAATGGTTTAAGCTTAAGCACATTTATTTACATTCGATACTCCAATTCTTATATTGAAAATTGTAGTATATGATTATGTCAATTATATCAATCTTTGCTAAAATGATGCTATTTTTGTGACGCAGATGGAGAAATTTGAGAGGGACATAAGAGAGTCTAAATTTGCAGAGCTGATGAATAAACACTTTGCGGCAAGTTCTATTCCTAAAGGGATTCATTGTCTGTCATTGCGTTTGACCGATGAATATTCATCAAATGCCCATGCACGAAAACAATTGCCTCCTCCAGAATTACTTCCCTTACTGTCTGATAACTCTTACCACCATTTTATTCTATCGACCGACAACATTTTGGCCGCTGCTGTAGTTGTTAATTCTGCCGTCCAGTCAGCTTTGAAACCTGAAAAGATAGTCTTCCATGTAATCACAGATAAAAAAACATATGCGGGTATGCACTCATGGTTTGCGCTAAATTCAGCCTCCCCGGCTGTAGTTGAAATCAAAGGTATCCACCAGTTTGACTGGTTGACGAGAGAAAATGTTCCTGTACTTGAAGCTGTAGAAAATCAAAATGGAATCAGGAATTACTATCATGGAAATCACATTTTAGGAGCCAATCTAAGTGATACAAGTCCTCGTAAATTTGCATCTAAATTGCAAGCCAGAAGCCCAAAGTACATATCTTTACTCAACCATCTGCGCATATACCTACCAGAGGTAGGTTGGATTCAATAATGATTACTCTTTTGTGTTTTCTCTCTTTATCTTTGTCTCTCAATATCGTTTATACTTCTCAAATTATAATTTTGAAATAAATAATAGTGGAATTTATTAACTTTTGTCATCTTATTTTTCATGTTACCTTTTTTACATTATAATATATTTGATGTTGAATGTAACCTAAGGAATGAATGATTCACTGGTCACTCTAAACTGAATATTTATCTGTAATTTTTTATATTATGTATATAAATTTAAATGCTTTAACAAAATGAGACCCGATAGAAAATAAGAGAGAAGAATAAAAAAAACCCAGAAGATTATATTTTAAGAAAAGTTTACAGAAATGAGGCAAAGCAGGATCTTAGCTTAAATGAGAAATGTCAGCAACACGCTCTTTTTGATTAGTTTGTTATTATTTTTTTTTAAAATTGAGTTGTCTTGTAGATTGATCTCTTTCAAAAAATTGTGTTGACTTTGGAGGATATGAACTAATCATAGAATGTGTCAAAAAAAAGTGTGTTGCTAGTATTTCTCTTGTTTAAATAGAAGGGAAGGGCATAAGAGAGGGTATTCTGAATTTGTCAATATTAAAGAACTGAATATTAGATCAGTTGAACAATGGAAAACCCTTTATCGGACATTGGATGAAAACCCTTAAAAGCCGAGATTCAATAAATCTACATAGCTTTGGTTTCTTTGACAAAATGAATGGAGTGACATTCCCCTCTCTCCTTGTGCATTGAATTGCATTGTTTTCATCTATAAGTATCATTCAAAGCTTATGTACCCAATACAGCAAGGTTGCCAACTTTAACACTAACATTATGATGGAGATTTTTCTTCTTATTATTCTTTTTGGAAAATGTTATTTAGGTTGTGTTTCATATACTTATGCTGATTATGTATGTCTTGTTTGTCAAACAGCTTTTCCCAAACCTTGACAAGGTGGTCTTTTTGGACGATGATGTGGTGATCCAGCGCGACTTGTCTAAACTTTGGGAAATTGACCTTGAAGGAAAGGTAAATGGCGCTGTTGAAACTTGCAGAGGTGAAGATGAGTGGGTTATGTCTAAACATTTTAGGAACTACTTCAATTTTTCACATCCCCTCATTGCAAAGCATTTGGACCCTGATGAGTGTGCATGGGCTTATGGAATGAATATCTTTGATCTTGCTGCATGGAGAAAAACTAATATAAGAGAGACTTATCATTCCTGGCTTAAAGAGGTAAAAATCCATATAAACACAGATTAATATTACTTAAGTTTATCTACATTATATAATTAATTATTCTTTGGTGTTCATCAATTTAATAATAAGGTAGCGATAGTGTGTTCATCAATTTATTTTGTGCTTTTGTTTGTTGGAAGAACTGTGTTATTTTGACACACTATGAGATAACAATTAAATGGTTAATGCAGTTCAAGTATATGGTTAATTATGTTCAATGGGTGATTCATGAATATGATAAGATGTCGCAATTTATTAACTATTCATTGAACACAATTAACCACAATTTTCAGGTGTATATAATTTGAACACAAGTCATAGTTAATGAATCTTATACATATTTAAACACATGAAAGCCATGTCTATTTGAACACAAAAATTGTAGTTAATGATGTTCAGAATTGTGGTTAAATTATGTTCATGTGGAGTATTAATTAACCATCCATTGAACGTAATTAACCACCTATTTGAACTGCGCTAACCGTCCATATTATTGAAATGTGTTGTATGTTTTTGTGTCAAAATATCATATGTTCTTAAATTTTTCATTTTTCTGAAGATTATATTATTGACAACTTCACTTTGGCAGAATCTGAGATCAAACCTGACAATGTGGAAGCTAGGAACACTACCTCCCGCGTTGATTGCATTTAAAGGTCACATTCATCCAATTGATCCCTCTTGGCACATGCTTGGCTTGGGTTATCAGAGCAATACGAATCTCGAGAATGTGAAAAAGGCTGCTGTTATTCACTACAACGGTCAGTCAAAACCTTGGTTACCAATTGGCTTCGAACATCTTCGGCCGTTTTGGACCAAGTATGTCAATTATACAAATGATTTTGTGAGGAACTGTCATATCCTGGAATCATAGTCCGCCAACCATGAGCGACCTCTATGGTTTGATTTGTACAACAGTGAATATGAAAGGGACTGGTTTTCATCTAAATTTTTTTGCGACTTGAGATTTTCTTCAAGACGATAGAAAAAAGGTTAAGAGGGCAAAGCGATTAAAAACTTTGTTGGTGGATTTCGCTACCATTCCCTACATTTTTGCAGAAAGAGTTATATTACAATCCTTGAGTTGTGACATGAAAAAACACATCCTCTATTTTTGGTTGGTGAAAAGGATTATACTGTTATTGATCTTCTATGGAACAAATATAACAAAGATTCCATAGTTGAATATATTGGAGAATAAACTGAAAAAAAGTTACATGGACCTGTTTCATCAATCTTGTTGGTGTTGAGAACATTACTACTAGGACAGTTAATTTGTGAGGTTCCCCCCTACTAGAGAATCATTTTTTAGTTTCTTTAAATTTTGTTATTACCAATTTTTAACTTCACCAACTTTGATTTGTTATTATCATATGATGATGATGGTGAATTCTAGGAGTAGTTCATGAGATTGGTTTGTTACAGGTCCATTGAATTGGGGAACTGTTTGTAGGATATATATAAATATTGTTATTCATTATGTAAGACTACAAGACATTGGAAATGTGCAGAAAATTCTTTTTTCCTATATTCTCTTCTTTTTTCTTTACATCTTACTTGCACAATGTTGTTTAAATATTTTTTCCTCATCACCTCCTCCTCCAATGGGATAAAATTGGCAAAAGTGAATGTTTAATGATAATATTTTTTATTTTTAAATTTGTGTCTTATTTTTTGACGGTTGCTTTTTACTTCTCTTAAATTGATCAGAATCCTCTTATGTTCTTCTATCTATCTATTGAGGGAAATTTTTTGTTAGTGTAAAGTTTAGGCTAAGTCCATATCCTAAATGATAAGGGCAACAATACAAAGTTGGTATCTCAGATATGCTAAATATCTGAAAATTGTCCTTTAAAAACATAACAAATCTGAAAATTGTGATATCAATTATCAATACAATAGGTATGCTTTCCACATTAAGAAGAATTCATATTTGGTACATATATGAGGGAAGTTGCTATTTCAATTGTCTTTGTTCTGGTATTTTTTGACAGTCTTGATCTAGTCTCCATTCAATGTACATGCATTCTATACTATGATGTGATGATTTTGTACATATTTGTTTGATTTAGTTATTAGTATAAAGTGTTTATATTACATTTATTTTAGTTATTCTCTAAAAATGTTATTATATTAATATCAATAATTTTAAGGAATAAAATGAAAACCCTTAAAAAATAGGAATAAAATGAAATAAAGTGTTAGCTAATGGGCCTAGTTAGGGCTGAAAGTGAGTATAGTTGAATTTGTCTGAGTTCGACTTAACTCAATAAGAATTGATTCAGTTTGTAACTCGGTCCGAGTTTATTAAGAACTCTTTTTTCATCTTAAGTTCACATCGTTTAAATTTCACAAATCACGAACGATCTAGTTTGGCATGTTAGGCTCAATTCATTTGTTCAAATCACACAACTCTCTAGAGCTAGAAATAAGTCAAGCTCAACAACTCATTAACTCAAAAGTCAAAATTTATTTTTTTATCAATAAATAAATTGAAATTTATACCATCTTTTAATGAGAAACCACTAAACAATTGCGCATAAAAATTAATACAGTGATGCAACCTCCAAATGCAGTTTTAGATTCTTTAGTCATATCTTATAATAGTTAATCTTATTCTCAATTTTTCACATACAGTGGAACTATTTATCAGTGTTGTAAAAGGTTACTGTGGCTCTAGGGTTGGAAGTGAATCGAGTTCGTCTGAGTTCAACTCAACTCGATAAGAATTAGTTCAGCTCATAATTCAACTCGAGTTCGTCACAAACACTTTATTTAGTTTAAGTTTGGTTCGCTTAAAGTTCACAAACATTTCAGTTAGATTAGTTAAGCTCATTCCGATTGTTCAAATCACACAACTCTAGGGCTAGAAATAAGTTGTGCCGAATCCTAACTCAAATTCAATTATCTTCTTCTTCACGAACAACTCGGTTCAACTTGTTAACTCAAAAGTAAAATAATTTAAATTTTGTATCCATAAATAAATTGGAATTTATACCATCTTTTAATGAGAAATTGTACATAGATATTGCGAATAATAATTAATACAAGCATGCAACCTCCAAATCTAATTTTGGCTTCTTAAGTTATATGTTGCTCTTATTGTAGTTAATTATATTCTCCATTTTTCACATACATTCCCATGTGGAATTGTGTATCAGTGTTGTAGTCCATATTAAAAAATTTACAGTGTTGTCTATCATTTAATTGTGGTTCATTTTTATCTTATAAAGTTATAATTTTTTTAATGTGTTATATATAATGAATTTTCTAAATGTATAAAATGAATTATATAAATATAAATGTATGAAATTAAATTTATAAAATTAGTTTTTTAAGTGTAATTATATATATAAAATAAATACTTCGATTAAACGCCATTCTTTGATGACTCATTGTTCAATGTATTACTTTTGATGCATCTTCAATCTCTAAGCTTTTTCTACCAAAAAAAAAAAATCTCTAAGCTTTTATATTTATTAATTGTGTTTTTAGTTTTTCAATTCAATTTTTAATCTCTGAGCTACTACTATTAGTGAACATTGATTTATCTATAAATAGCTTCATTTGATGGATAATTTGTCTAACTTTATTTAGAATGATTTCGATTATAGCAGGCTAGGTTTATCTTTAATTTTATATAGATTTTTTTACTTCAATTTTATATAGATTTTGTTGATGTTATTGTTCTTCTTTTATCTCTGCACTATTTTTTTCTTCATCAAAGTTTTATCTTTTTGAGTTTTTCTTGATAAATTTTTTAATGATGCTGATAGATTTTTATACCTTAAGTTTTTGTTTAGTCCCCCAAGATTTTCTTGTATCGTTCTTGTTTTACTTTTCATTAATACTCCCTCCAGCCTTAAATATAAACAACTTTCACTTTTTTAGATACATTGAATAATTAATGTATCCAGTCTACAATGTAGGTTAGATACATTAATTATTCAATGTATCTAAAAAAGTGAAAGTTGCTTATATTTAAGCTCAGAGAGAATATATTTAACTATGGTACTTTTTTGGTACCATCTTGAGGGTGCCAACATAATTGTAATGTCTTATAGTTGTTACATTCATACTTATGCCCTTTATGAAAAAAATTTGAAACTTTGATTTTTCCAAAAAACTTTAGATAAACGTGTGACTTTAATGACACATCGGTCCACATAGCATTTCCCGATGCATCTCTTGATATTTACATTTATTAATTGCCATTATAACCAGGGGCGGAAGATAATAGGGGCAGGGGTGGGCTGTAGCCCACTCCCTATTTTTTTTTTTAATTTTTTTATATAGAGAAATATTAATGTATCAATTTTTTAATATAAGAATTTTTTCATTTGATTGTTTATGTTCAATTTTATTTGTAAATTCGAAGATATAGTAATGTGTCACAGTGTTGTGTTGTGTTGTGAGTTAAATAAATTTAATGAATAAAAGATTAATATATGAAATAAATTTGGAGGAAAATAAGACTTTTATTTTTGTCGATTGTGTGATTGTACTTTTTTTGTTGATTGTGATCGTATTGTTTGTTGCTAAATATGCATTTAGTTGATTGGTTTGTTGTTAATTTCTTGTAAAATAGAAAAATAAAGATGAAGAATAAAAAAATTATTTTTTTAAGAGGAATTTAGTTTAAGTAAAATATCATTTTAAAGTATGTAGTTTAATTTTTTTATAATCAACTTTTTATATACTACAATATATAATTTAAATATTATAATCAACTTTTTATATTTAATTTTTTATAATTAATAAATTGTTGTACTACAGTCGCCCATCCGAATTTTTTTTTGTGGCTCCGCCACTGATTATAACTTGTCAATCTAACATTTAATATTTCCAATCAACTTTTAATAAACAGGTACTCCCCTGTTCTAAAATTATAATGAATTTTTTTTTTGTTTCAAATTATAAGGAAAAATCATTTAGAAGAATTTTTTTACTTATTCTCATAAAATTAAATTCAAATAACATTTAATTTTCTCTCACTCTCTTTTTCTCAATAAACAATAATAAAAAAAATATTGTTTTTACATCTTTCTATACAATTTATTTCAAGAAAAATTCACAAAATATATTTCAAATTATCATGTTTTGATTTTTTTATTAATTACTCCCACCGTCCCAACATAAGTGTCACAAATGACTATTTGCATTATTCACATAGTCTACTTTAACCGTATTTTTTTTACTAATATATAAATATAAATATTAGTATTTAAGAGGTTGTTTGATTTGTATCGATCAATACTTTTAAGGTATACAATTTTTGATAATTTTTAAAGATAGATAATTCAAGATATTAATGATCAAAATTGTGCGTCGGCAAACCAACTTTGACTCTTATTTTGGGACGGATGGAGTACTCCCACGGTCACATTTATAAGCAAAAAAAAATAATTGCGTGGTGTTTAAGAAATTTAGTTAAGTGTAGTTAATTTTCTTGATTTAATATAAAACATATGTAAGTTTACTATATTGTCTTTTTGATTCTTCGTGGAAATCACATGCTTTTGTAAAAGTGAAAAAATGCATTAAAAAAGGTAAAATTAAATAATGGTAAAAATAGTAATATTGATTTGTTTAAAAGTTGTTAACTTTTGCTTATAATAGTGGCCAAAATTTGAATTATTTTTTTCTTATAAAAGATGACTAGGGGAGTATATATTTTTCTTTATAATTTGATATTGAGGGAGTCTTTATTGTCAAACCGCTCAAAGTATCATATTTTAATGCATATTTAATCTCTAAACTTTTACATTTATTAACTATATCTTTTTAGGTTTCCAATACAATCTTTGATATTTTCAAAAAACTTTTGATAAACGCAAGAACTTTATTGACCCATTGCTATAAACTTTTACATTTATTGATTGTCATTTTAACTTCCCAACCTAACAATAAATATTTGATAAACACCATTGTCTTTTAATAACTCATTATTCAATGTGACATTTTCCAATTCATATACTCTCTCTGACCTTAATTATAAGCAGCTTTCCATTTTTTAAGTCTATTGGATAACTAATGTATTCAACCTTAATTATAAATTAAATACTTTAGTTATCCAATAAATTTAAAAAGTGAAAATTTGTTTATAATTAAAACCGGAGGGAGTATGTTTAAATCTTTACATTAATTAATTATCTTTTTAATTTTCCATTTCAAAATTTGATCTTTTCAACAAACTTTTGATAATGACACAATATTCAACCCATTAATTTTTAATATATATTTAGATCTGTATTTATAACTACCTCAGTCCCATTTTATAAGGTAAATAAATGTATATAAATGTAAATATTATCATATAAGATCTTGTTTGATTTGTTTCGATACATATTTTCAAAATATAAAATTTCTATAATTTTTACTAATACAAAATTAAAGATATTCACAATCAAAATTATGTATTGACAAACATGCAGTGATCAACGAGGTCTTATATTTTAGGACGGAGATAGTAATTTTTATTTTAGCTCAATACAACTTTCAATATTTACCCACAACTTTTGTAAATATGCATTAATTAATAAAGAACTAAATTAAACATCATTTTTTAATGCAACCTTTAATGTTCAATAAAATTTTGATATTTTTGAGGAACCTTTGATAATAACACACAAACTTTTATAACACATTACCTCACAATGCAAACTTTTTACAACTTACTTGTATGAAAGTTGAATTCTATCATTTAATATAATGTGACAAAAATGAATTTTTCTTTATTATTAAATTTAGTCAAAAAGGTTGCACCAAAGAAATTTTAGTCAAAAAGGATTATAATTATGGCTATTTAATAACATTAAATATGTATTAAATGTTGGGTTCTATAAAATCCATAGAGAATCTACCTAGTGGTCATCATCCATTGAATTGTAATTTGTAATAGATTATCGATTTTGATTAGTCACTACAACAATGTCAATTCCACCTCATGTATTTGGTGTTCTTCTTTTACTTTGTTTCTTTGAAGTATATCTTTGTATGAGTCAAGAAAATGGATTTAGTGTTGAACTCATCCATCGTGATTCTCCAAAATCACCATTGTACAATCCTACAAAATCAAAATACCATCAAATTTCCAAAGTCTTACACCATTCCATTAATCGTGCCAAATATATCAACCAATTGTTTCATGCTTCCCATATTGATGATGATACAATAGAAACCACTTTAACACCATATTTAGGTGTTGGTTACATCATGAGTTATTCAATTGGCACCCCACCTTTTCAAATTTATGGTTATGTTGATATGCATCTTAACTTGATTTGGTTTCAATGCAAACCATGTAAACCATGTCTCAACTTAACATCACCCATATTTGATCCTTCAAAATCGTCGACCTATAGAAATATTCCTTGCTCTTCTGCCAAATGTGGTGATGTGGAACACAGCTATTGCATTTCTGATAGTTGTAAGTATCGTTTTGATAATACTGTATTACATTCAGAAGGAGATCTTAGTGTCGATACGTTAACTCTGAACTCCACCAGTGGCTCTCCTATCTCATTCTCAAGAATTGTGATAGGATGTGAACACAAAGATACCAGAAGTTTTCTATTCGGGGGGAAAGTTTCTGGCATGGTTGGGTTTGGAGGTCGACGTTTGTCTTTTATAGCACAATTGGGTTCTTCGATTGGTGGTAAACTCTCATATTGTTTAGTGCCGTTCTTTTCGAACTCTAGCATTTCAAGTAAACTCAACTTTGGAGATGCAGCTGTGGTTTCTGGTCGTCATACCGTCTCAACACCCATAAAACAACTCAAACCCGTTGCTGTAACTTTGGAAGCGTTTAGTGTGGGAAACAAAACAATAAATATAGGTCAACCCGACTTCGGATCAGGTATACCAAAAAATACCCTAGTAGATACAGCCACACCAATTACCATTTTACCGGCGAAAATGCATTCAGAGTTAGAATCATCCATGGGAGATTTGATTAAATTAAAACGTGTTAATGATCCTACTAGTCAATTTAGTCTTTGTTACGAAAGCATATTAGAACAATTGGAGGTTCCAGTAATCACTGCACATTTTAGTGGCGCAGATTTGCATTTGAGACCTCTTAACACCTTCATACAAATAGATGAAAAGGTTGTGTGCTTTGCTTTTACCTCATTTGGATATTTTGGAGCTGTAATATTTGGAAACATAGCACAACATAACTTCTTGGTTGGTTATGATTTTCAAAAGAAAACTCTTTCCTTTAAACCTACAGACTGCACCAAGCAGTAATTGAATTTGGTTAGTTAAGTGATTTCAATAAAAAAGCCATTTATGTATTATCATATTTATTTATGTACTATATATGATAATAATAGCAATAACTATTAACTTTACATTTTGTTTGTGCATTTAACGTAATTTACACTGTAACACATTACACATGAGAGAACTCTTCCTTTTAATTTTCAGGGCTAACCAAGAATTGATTCATAGAGAAATTAAGCTCAAATTTTCTTCAATAAGAGAGCTCATTAATCACTTGAACTGTTTAAATTTTTGTAAAATATGAAAAGCATAAATACAACATTTAATAAAGTAGTAGTTTAATAATTAATGAAAAATTATTATTGGAAAAAAGTTAATGAAATTTATTAAATGAAACAAAATACAACAAGTGATGTTTGAAAGTGTTCATTTTAAAAAAAAAATTGCAATCGTTTAATAAGAACTTTTTAGGAATTGAAATTATGATAATATGCTAAAGGAGTACTTTTACAACAGAGGAAGTATATGCTAGAGACCTATGAAGCTCCAATATTTTTTAGATTAAGCGTGTCCCGGTGTCGAACACGTGTCATATCTGACACTGACACAACAACGACACTTACAATTACATTGAATTATATCACCTTTTCAAAAAATTATCCGTATCAGCTTGTCAATGTCCGTGTCGTGTCCGGTGTCTGTCAGTGTCTAGACTTTATAGCTAGAGACATATTAAGGAGATTCAATATGCAAAAATAGCAAGCCTATAGTCACTCCAATTGATACTGACACAAAGTTAACAAAGAAAGGTGAAGAATAACAAGTTGATGCAACATTGTTCAAACGTATTGTGGGATCACTAAGGTACCTATGTCAAACCAGGCCATATATGGCATATGGTGTAGGTTTGATTAGTAGATTCATGGAAAAGCCTATGACTTCACACTTAGTAGCAGTTAAGAGGATACTAAGATATGTGAAAGTAACTGAAGGGCTTGGAAGTCTATACACAGTTGGTAATGGAAAATTAGAAGCTGAGATTTATGGCTAATTAGAGTGGTGATGTTAATGACATGAGGAACACTGAGACATATGTGTTTATGTATGGTGGGGCACCATTCTCATGGTGTTTAAAGAAGGAACCAACATTATCATCATGTGAGGCTGAGTATATGGCTGCTTCAATGGCAGCATGCATGTCAAACACAATGGTTAAGCATGATGATGCATGAGTTGAGCTTGAAGACTGGAGACAAGGTGAGACTGATGTTTGGATAGTAAATATGCTATTGATTTGGCTAAAAATCCTATTGCTTATGGCAAGAGCAAGCATAAAGACACAAAATATCATTTCCTCTAATTATAAGTATTGAATTTACAACTACTAATAAACATTCCTCTAATTTTAATGTTGTCACGTCCTTTTTATATTTCGGTACTAATGTCACTGCATTTCAATATTGGATTCAAACTCACAATCTTTAAGGTGAAATTGACAAAAAACATCCCATTGAAACACTTTTAAGTAAAAAAAAAAACTGTTGGCGTTTTTGTATGTTGGCTATAATTTTGCAAAAACCGATTTTGTCACATGCTCTATGACATGCTGAAGCATCTGAGTATGTTGAGCTCTGAAGCTTTTGGCGCGTGCGCGTTTTTATTCTTGGAAGATATTTTGAGAAGATTTGTTTTAAAAATATACTACCTCCGTTCCTTTTTACTTGTCGTTTTAGAAAAAAAGACGAAAATAGAAGGGGCTATTATTTGTCCACCTTATTTTCCTATTATGCCCTTTTTAAAAATATATATCATATTTTTAATCCACCAATAAATTCTACTTTTTTTTCAATTATTATCAATTTCCAAAAAAATCGTAACAAATTTTATTTAAAATCAAGCAAAAAATTTGTTACAAGAAACTAGTGCTTAAATAAGAGATACTTCATCGTCAAAATTAAAAAAAACAAGAGATACTTCAAGGTTTCCCAAATCATTAATAAGTTCACAAAATTTAGAACTTCTCATATATGGCTTCAAATCTTGGTGTTGAAACAATTCTCATATTTTCAAGTTGCAGTCATTTTGAGTTTCTTAATATTGTGTAACAAGATTTTCAATAAACATGCACAAAACAAAAAAATAGGAACAAAACAAAAAAAAAATTATATGAAGAAGTTTAGTAAAAAAAAATTAAATATAATAAAAAGATTATATTGTTTCAACAAAAAAAAAAATACAAAATTTAGTCAATAAAATAAAATAGGAATGAGGGTATAATAGGCAAAATATAACCTAAATTGCTATAACGACAAGTAAAAAGGAACAAATATTTTTTCCTAAAATGACAAGTAAAAAGGAACGGAGGTAGTATTTACCAAGCTTAGCTGGCATGATAGAACGCGCCTTGTGTCACAAGTAATCTCTTGTGTGTGAAGATTTAATTCTAAAATATAATTCCTATATTTTAGGATTTGGTTTATTTTTATTGGATATATTTCTGAAGTCTCCTATTCTTTAGGAACAATTAAGTTGTGTGAAGACTCTATATATTCAGATGCAAAACCTAAAAGTTAAGCGAAGCCATTATTTATAAAAATGAGTTTTTAGGTTTTAGGGTTTCGTGATTAAAGCCTTGTGCTTTAATGTGTGTACTCCTAAGCTTTTAAGCATGGAGTTGTTTGTGTACCACTCTTAAACTGTGAAGTACGGAGTTGGTTGTTCTTGTGTACCACTCTTAAACTGTGAAGTACGGAGTCGGTTGTTCTTGTGTTCACTAAAGCGTGTGTTGTTTATGTATTAAGTAGTGAACTTGTGAGCCTTCCCTGTATCACGTTGATACATGATAAGGACGTAGGCTATGTGTATTGTTAATTGTGAGATTGCTCCTAAGCCTTTAGGTACGGAGTTTGTTTCTATGTTTGAGAGTGTTCTCATCTAAGTATTTGTATATTGAACTTAATGCAAGTGTGAAGATCAGTGAACCAGAGGCTGTTTGCGTGGAAGTCTTCAAACTGAGAGGAAGTAAGCCTGGGCGCCTTTGATCTAGAAGTTCCTAGGTTGAGTTGCACGGGTAGTTGCTAGGTGAGGAGACGTAAACGGGGCGTTTACTGAGATCTTTGAACTAGGGCTATTTTAGTGGATTCCTTCTTGGATTGGTATCCCCCCGACTAGGGCAGTTGAGCCGAACTGGGTTAACAAACACTTGTGTTATTTATGTTTATGTCCTTTACTGTTTTATGTTATCTGTTCTGTGCGTAGATACTGTAGCAATTGCTAAAGCATCTTACTACTGACTGCCAGGAATTTCAAAAACAATCAAATACACATCCATTTTTATTAAAAACTAGTAAAAAGAAAAGGAATCTATGCATGATGTTGTGCATAGTGCTTGCTTGAGGTCCCATATTTTGTTGTTGTGACTTGAGGTTTGAAATTTCATCAAGTTTAAACTAATAAATTAATGCCTGTAATAGTTTCGGCTGCTAATGCTAATGTTTCTCCTCCATCAGAATGGACTAATTCTTGGTACACATTCACATAAAGTTTGATCAATTGTACCAAACGTGAATCATGCTACTATGTCCAGACCAGTAGCGACAATTTAGAGATTTTAGGCAAATAATTAATATGAATCCTTAATAAAAAAATTGTATAAAAAAAAGTAATAAATAATATTTTTAAAAGAAGATCATTTATTTAAATTACGAATAACATCAAAAGCTTCAAAAATAGTAATTTATTTGTGTAATTAACATAAAGAAATTGAGCCTCTTATACTTAAAATTAGTCATTGATTGGACCTCTTGTTTCAACTAAATGGTATAACTATTAAATTTTAATTTTTTTTAAGGCCCTTATTTTTTAGAGCTCTGGAAATATAGTCTTGCTTGCCCGACCTCAAATACGGCTCTGACTATGCCATTAATTAATTACTAGCAAAATACTCCGTTGATTTTTCAGGTACATAAATAATGTTCAATAAGATAATGAACATCCGTACCTCATATGTGTATCATTTAAAATGTAAAATTTTTAAATATAAATTAATATGAAAATAATAATATCTTTGTAGTTATATTTTTCCCGATTTCTGTTCGTCTTGTGCAGAGACCGGTTATTAATAATAATATTTTTGCCGATCAAAAAGAAAATTAATATAAAAATATAATATGACATTGAATTTTGTATGGAGTATTGATATCTGATGACATAAATTTATATATGATTTTATCTATATTTTTAGAGTAGTTTTTAGTACTTTTAGTTTATTTTTGATAGCCAAATCATGAAAAAGGCCTAGGAAACAAATTTACATCTAGAAGAAACAAGAAAAGAGGAAACTTCACAAAAATGGGCCAAAACGGGCAAGAAAATGAGCAAAAAAGAATATTGATATTTCGCTCGTGTCCCAGGAGGATTATTTTGGACATATATGGAGCTACGAGTAACAGAATGAGGCTAGTGACCATTCGTTGGAAAGCTAAAAAGACAACCTACAACTTTAATGTTGGAGCCAAAAGTCAAAACCGACATCATTGTGGCGCGACGGACGTTGCATCGTGCCACGGTGAGAAAAACAAATCAATGCTAAAAAACCAAAATAATCACGCGAACTTGTTGAGCAAGTCAAAAAGATCGTACCACGATGGGATTACATCGTGCCACAATGGTGCGTAAAATTTAAGCTAATCCAAGCCCATTAGAAAACTATAAATAAAGCTCTCTCTTCCTCATTATTTCACACACCTCATAATGCAGAAAGTAAAACAACTTTTAAGAGCAAGAGAAGCTTCAAGAAAGAGCAAGTAGCTCTCAAGGGAAGGTGTCCTATTTCATTAGGAGTGTTTTACCTTCAGGAGGATTCAAGGTTATTTAATAGCTTTCTTAATTCTTTTATTATTTTAATTATTATTAGCTAAGTTCCTTAGGTTAGGTATAATAGAGGAACTCCTCTAGTACTATTTAATTCATGTAATATAATTTGGTTTGAAAAAGTTTATATTATTTATTTTCAAAGTTATTATTTGTGTTATTTTTTCTTTAACATATAATTATAATAAGGTATTGTTATAAGGATTTGGGCATCGTAACTAACATCTAATCCTTGAATATAAGGTCTTGTTATAAGTATATCATCTTAGGATAAGGGCATCGTAACTGACCCTTAATTCCTGAACCAAAATAATCACTCTAGTCTAGGATCGTAAACAGGAGACTAGAAGCCATTAAGGATTAACTGAAGGTAGTAAAACTTATATAACTTATATTGGCGATTGTCCTGATATAAATGTTATATAAAAGGTAGTAACAATACCACTTGCTAAATAGTTAATCGCTAGATAATACTCAAATTACATGAAGTAAATCAAATATGACTAAGGGAGGAAATCTAGAATACATAACCACTTGTCTTCCAACTTAAATAATTTGTCTGAATGTCAACCTAAATCAACTATAAAACTGAGCGGGAACAATCCATCCTAATAACCTAAATTCTTAGAAGAAACTAGTTATCTTGACACAATCTCTGTGAGATCGATATCTTACATACTATAACTAGATAAAAACTGGTGCACTTGTCAGAACTCAATCAATATCCAACGATATAAACTAGATATGTGATTGTTCACATTGTCAATATAAATTAATTTATTAGTGAAGGAACGTAACAAAATAGATAATTTTTTTAGTCTTGTGACCTAATAGACATAATTTCATCTTATAAAATGAATAAATGAACAAGTATTCAATATATACAATAACATGCAATGTCTCTAGTTTTTACCAACTTTGTGGTTATTGATCCATAATCTACAATTATTTTATACTTTGCATATTCCTTTCTTTTTACCAAGTCTAATATGCACAAGGTTTTCAAGTTGTGCAATGGTGCATAAGTAGCAAATAATATTATAACGAATATAAAATTTATAAAATTGTATGTTGGATTGAAAATTTTATGTCATATACATTATCTTTATAATTTTTTAAAAAAAAATTGAAAATCATTTGATATATTATTGAAATCTATCAAAATTTTGATGGGTCATAACACATTAAATAATTTTTAAATTTTCTAAATTTTAATTTAACAATCAGTTTTATAAAATTTATATTAGTTAGAAAAATACTCACCATTTATGCACCATGTTGTGCATGTTAGACTTAGCCTTTTTTCATAAAAGAAAATGAAAATGGTAAGTTTTTTCCATTTCCACAGCTTTCGGAGATTAAGGAAGAATGAATGAATGAAGACATTGACCACAAATTATTATATTAAATGACTGAATGAATGAATGAATGACTTTGAAATTTCCAAACCAACCAAAACTATAAATTGCAGAGAGAGACATATGAGAGGAACGAAGGAAGAATCGACGAAAGAAGAAGAAGAAGTTGAAATTGAGGTTTGAACCGACCGTATCACTTATTCAGATTCTGCAGGTATTTGCTTATTTAGATGTGTATATTTAGAGAACTCTTACTCAAACTTTTGTCGGTTGTTTGCAGAAAATTTGAGATTGATGATAGCATCTTATTGAGTAATTAAACTCAATTGAAGTGATTCATAGAAAAATTTGTTTGTAATCTTTGATATACAACTGAAACGTATTAGATTTCAATTTAACTTCTCGAGTTTCTTGGATCTCTGAGCATGACCGGGAACCAAGAGCAGTTTGAGATCAAGTTTAGGTTGACAGATGGTTCTGATATTGGCCCGAAAAGTTTCCCGGTTGCTACTAGTATTGCAACATTGAAAGAAAGTATTCTTGCTCAATGGCCGAAAGGTTAGTTGCTTTGTGATTGTCTTGTTTTTATGCTTTCTTGATTCAGGTTTATAGATTAATAGCCAATTTATCTATGTCATGTGAGGATCAAGATGTTGCTTTGGTATTTTTATGTTTGTTGTAAGAAACATCGTGTTCATGCATTAATAGAGACACCTACCACATGGTCTAACCCAAGTGGTTGGTGAACAAGGTGTTTGGTTTGAGTGTTGTAAACCTCGGGCTATGAATTTTGGTTCCTACTAAAAGTTAATTAGACAGGTGGTTTGGTTGGATAGATTTGAAAACTGGGTGACAGAATGTGCATGATCGTTTATAACATATTCATTATTTTAGAAGATACATATTGAGGATGAAGAAGTAATCATTTCCTTATGGTTTATAGTTATCACTTTTTCAATGAACCTGTATGTAGCCATTACATAAATGACAGAGAATATCAAAATATTTCATGTTTGTGATGGGATCAAAGAAGAAACAGCATTGAAATATTTCTCCATTTAATGTGATATTTTGAATTTTTAATGTTTCAAAGATATCATGTCCTGTATACGCTTGTTCAAAGATTTATTTTATTATCAATTCTTTTAGGATATATTTCCTTCGTAAATTAAGCATACTTTGCATTAATAAAATGTCATTTGCTTCATACAAAAAAGTTGTTTAGGCTTTCATAAATTAAGTAAGTATATAAGATGATAAGACCTGAAATAGGTATTTCAAAAACAAAAAAGAAAGATAACACAGTAAGTCCTGAAATAGAGCCTTAAACTAAAAATATATAAATCAATTACTATTTGTTTCGCATTTATTAGTTTGTTTTTGTTAAAATTCATTTCCTTAATTTTCTGACTGACAGTTTAATCAGTTGAACCATGAATCAACCTTCACTATGGTTTAGTTATTTTAGCAGTTCAACCATGGTTTCATCCCAATTCAAATGGTTTAACCGTTTAAGGTGGTTGAACTGCAATCCAAAAGTCTCGCCGGTTCAATGTCCAGTTCGACTTTTAAAATATTATTTATATATTATGAGCTTACAATAAACTTTTTGCCTTTTATTGTTTGTAACTGTTTGTTTTGTGTTGTGTTTTGAAGATAAGGAGATTGGGCCACAAACGATAAAATATTTAAAGTTAATTAGCGCAGGAAAAATATTGGAGAACAACAGAACAATTGGTGAATGCCAAAGCCAGAGCCCTTTATGTGATGCACCTGGTACAGTTACGACGATGCATGTCGTTGTGCAACCATCTACGACAGACAAAGGTCAAATATTTATTTCCAATAATGCAAAAAGCTAATTCTAATTCTTCTTTTTTTGGGTGTGAATACAACTTAATGTATACTATTATTTTTCGATGGTTCACTGTGATATGATTCTCAAACTATTTCTTTTTATTGGCTATTGATATGTTGTACTACATGGCCGTGTTTTTATATATAGTAAATAGGAAATATTGCACTAGAGGTTTTTAACTTATTTTAAAGTTTCAAACATGTCCTTATCTATTTCAACGTTTTAGGGACTTTTGGTCCAAGACTGCATGGGAAAAAATGTGTACCAAGTGGATGTAAAAAGTGTCAAAAATTGCTTGCAGTAGCTTGAGAAGGCTTAGCAGCTGCAGTAACCATTCCAACTTAGTATTTTGCAGTAGTAAAAAGTGTCAAAAGCTACCTACATTAGTTTGCATCCCCTTTCTAGCTTTTCCCCAAAGAAAACAGAAAGAACAAATATTGTGTATTTACTGATTGATTCTATTGGAAACTATGTAAGATCCCAACACTTCATATTGAAGTTGTCTGGTGTCTACACTTGTTAGTGCTTCATAGATTGAAAACACTTAATTTTGCAATTATCAATTATAAATTTATAATTGTGTGTTTCAATTGCGAAATATTTTTTAAAGTGTCAGAACTAGGAAACCGTTTGTTTCTAAATGTAAATTTACTGCTGTTTGGTTTGGGCAAATTTGATTTTCATGTAGCTTTAGTTCTTTACCATACACATATTGATATGCTTGTCTTTTCTCCTTACACAGAGAAAGCTGCGAACAAAGTAGCACAACAGAAATGTGGTTGTGTTATTTTATAGCATTGAGATGGAATAGCAAATGTCATCATCTTTCGTAGTTGTTTACATTTAGAGCCGCTTCATTTTCACATAATCAAAGCCTTTCAAAGATTTCCTCATACACAAATTATTTGGCCGCATACCTCCTTCTTACTACATGCAAAAAGAGTACTTGACTTGGTGGCGATATCATCATGGTATTAAAATGATAATAACTAACATCAGAAAAGAAAAATTAACGATGGAGGCATATTTTTCTAGTTCTCAATGTAAAAGAAAGATAAAAAATGAAATTCAAACACACACCAAATGTCAAATTATATATGCAGCAGTTATATCTATTTTGTTGTATGTTGTAAGTAAATATGTTCTTGTAAAAAAATAATATGTTCTTTTCATTAGTTATGATTGCTTAAGTGGAATTGAAATGAATTACCTAAGCTATATTTTAAACCAATTTTTATTTTTAGTAACAAATAGGTCATCAAAAATAGTTAATGTTAAAACAATTTTATATTTCAAAAATGAAGTTGGCGCTAGTTGCATTAAAATATAACTCTAAAACTAGAAGGAAAACAAATCAATTGTATCATTCATATCAATCTCATCATCATTGTAATATTGTCGCCAAATTATCCTGTATAACGAAAAACGATTAAGTACGAGTATTTTAAATCAATTATTGTCGTTTTAGAAAAAAAACCAAAATAAAAGAATTTATTTTTGCACCTTATTTATCTATTATTCCTTTTTTAAAAAATATATCATATTTTTAATCATCAATAAACTCCTACTTTTTTACAAATATTATCTAGTTTTATAAAAATTGTAACAAACTTTATTTAAAACCAAACAAAATTTGTATACAATACAAAAATTATATTGTTTCATCAAAAAGAAATTATACAAAATTTAGTTAATAATATAAAATAGAAAAGAGAATATAATAGACAAAATATAACTAAATTATTAAAACGACAAGTAAAAAAAATAAATATTTTTTCTTAAACAACAAGTAAAAAAGTAAAAAGGATTCGAGTGAGTTGACAATTTTTCCGCAATAAAAACACATAAGTTTTTATTTACATAAACGAAAAATTAAAATTTGTTAATTTTATAGAAATAATAATTATATTTAATTTTTAAAAGAAGAACATGAAAATATGACAGTGGAATCCCATAAAAAGTATACACGTGGCAAAAGGTGTTTGCTTGCTGCTGATTTGGCTTTGAGTACCGTCTACAATCTTCATGAACTTGCCAGAACACTCTACAGTACCTTATTTTCCATTTTCTATTTAATTAATAATTAACTGAAAAGAAGAATTAACCAATAATGTTTTGGTTTAAGGCCAATTTAGTCACCTATTATATAGCTTGGTAGTAAATTCATCAATAAAGTAAATAGATGAAGTGTTCAGAGATTAAACTATGATTTCTACATATAAAATATTAATATCTTTATTAATTGAACTATGTTTTCGAAGACTATTTGTTTTTAATAGTGCAATTTTAATCTTTTATTTTAGAAAATTAAATCAATATTCATTTTTTTTTATAAATTCAATATCTTTAATTTTAATTACCTAATTTGATGAAATATTAATAAACTATTCAATCTTGTTTTCTTTTATCATTTCAATAATCAAAATCATGAGTTTAATAATAAAAATATTTGAGTTAAAGTAATCAATAAATTTTACCAAATGACAAATTCTAAGAGAATCTAATTTAATTTTTATTCAAAACAAATTATGTTCAAATTTTACTTTAACTCTCGCTCAAACTCTTGAAATACTATTAGATCTCTTTCTCTTAAAAACCAACGGTAAAAAATCAAAAAATAATAATCATAAATTTGATTAAGAAAATATTCCAAAATTGGAGATCAAATTTGCACAATTATAATAGAGATATCAAACATTAGTTAATTTAATACTACCTCCGTTCCTTTTTACTCGTCGTTTTAGAAAAAAAAACCAAAATAGGAGGGGTATATTTTTGCACCTTATTTCCCTAGTATGTCATTTTCTGAAATATAACATATATTTAATCCACCAATAAATTCCTTCTTTTTCACAAACATTATCTATTTTCAAAAAAATTGTAACAAACTTTATTTAAAAACAAACAAAATTTGTATACAATAAAAAAGATTTTATTGTTTCAACAAAAACAATTATACAAAATTTAGTCAATAAAATAAAATAAAAAGGAGGATATAATAGGCAAAATATAACCTAAATTGCTAAAACGACAAGTAAAAAGGAATAAATATTTTTTTTTAAAACGACAAGTAAAAAGAAACAGAAATAGTAATGATTGTCGCTAAATATAATATGAAGAATTACAATTCAATCCCAGCAATTACGTCTAAAAGAATTCTTAAGATAAATCAAGCTTTTTTATTTTAATTTTAATAATTAACGGCTACATTCATGTTTAATTATTTATATCCTTTAAATAGCTTCTTCTTTACTTCATTTCATCCATCAAAGGATCAAAAAACAAAAAAAAATTCTTTTCTCAATACTAACCCAAACAAAAACCTTTCTTCATCTCTATTAGTATCATTTCTTTTCATTTTCAATTCAGTTATGGCTTCAACGACGTCGTTTTCTCTTCCCTATTCAGTTCCAATTTCATGTTACAATAACCGTTCTCGTTGCTTTTCTCTCTCTTTCTCCTCCTCCGCTAAACCAATTTCACTCAAATCATCAATTCCATTCAACCAAAGACGATTTCTTGCTAATGAATTTTGCAGAATTCGAACGAATTCATCGCGGTTTTCTGTTCGATGTGAAGCTTCTTCTACTGGAAATGGAAGGGTAATAGTAATAGTAACAGTAACAGTAACACTCATTATCATAATATTCAATTTCATTGTTCTTCTTTTAGAATTATCAGGATTTAGAGTAGAAGCTATTCATTTTATGAGATAAACTTGTTTGAAATTCAAGTATGTTTTTTTTTTGTATTAACTCACTAGTTAATCGGGAAGGTTCTAGTAATTCAGAGTTCAGTCGAGATTTAACAGCTAAGTGTCTGTTTGGTTTGACGGTGGAGAAAATTGATTTTGATAGAATTGAGTTGGGTAGAATTGATTTTAACATAATTGAGTTTAGCAGAATTGATCTTAACAAAATTGAGTTTGGTAGAATTGATTTTAACAAAATTGAGTTTAGCATAATTTGAACAATAAATTTCAGTGTAAAAATCATATTTAAACTCAGAAGCTACAAATTATATATTCTAGTAGAATCAATTATGGAGGCAGAATCAATTCTGCTTTAGAAAAACCAAACACCTTAAAATCACTCTAGAATCAATTGTATATCTCTAGAATTTGTTTTTGGCTCTTTCAAAAGCCAAACCAAACATGCACTAAGTGAAGTTTGACCTGACCGAAAAAAATTTCATCTTGGGAATCGAATTGGGGTTCTCCCAAACAATTCTTCTTTAGAAGAGTTCGTTTATCATTTGAGTTCAATCACTTGATTAAAATTCAAGTGTGATTGGAAGTGATGTCAGAAAAAGGTTATTGAATACTTTAAAGTCATTAAATTTAAAGTAGAACCACAAAAGGGCTTAGGTACCACTTATTAGTAGAAAACTAAGAAATCAATAATCTTCTAACTGATTAATCATTAATTAACTAACCACATGGGTGATTTTACCAGCTTATTTGCAAATTTGGAGATTTGAACATTTCCATCTTGTTTGTTATGTTTATTAGAGCTTGTGAGGTACAGCTGTTGATGTTTGGGACTTGGGGTTTTGATGCAATGGCAGATTACACAGCAAGAGTTCACAGAGATGGCCTGGCAGGCGATAGTTTCGTCGCCGGAGGTGGCCAAAGAGAACAAGCATCAGATTGTGGAGACAGAGCATTTGTTGAAGGCTTTGTTAGAGCAGAAGAATGGACTTGCTCGTAGGATCTTTTCCAAGGTTGGGGTGGATAATACTCGGCTTCTAGAAGCTACTGATAAGTACATTCAACGGCAACCCAAGGTGATCTATATGTTAAATTTGAACTAGTTTTGAATTGATATATGAGCATTTGCAGTCTTATATTTTGCTGATTTATTGATTTTAGCTTAACTTCTAGTCTACTACTGTAGTCATTTGTGGATTAGGCCCCTGCTTGGATAAATACCTCAAATAAGCGCTTATAGCTAAGTACATATTATAAAAGTGCTTATGTATAAGCTATTTCTATGACAAAATAAATGATGTCAAACTATTTTTGTAGAAAAGATAAGTTGTTTTCATAAGCTATCCTAAAGAGCTCATGTAAATTAGCTTATGAAAATCAGCTGAAAACAGTTTATAGATGTGTCTTAAGCTATATCTATAAGCTCTCTAAACAATCTCACAAGTTCTTATGTCAGTAGATAATCTAAAATAAGTCAATCCAAACAGGCACTAGATATTTGTTCTGGGGTTCTTTATTTTACTCCCCAAAAGCTCAATAGTTTTTTTAATTATGTTAGGTTATAGGGGAATCAGCTGGTTCAATGTTGGGGCGCGATTTGGAGGCATTGGTTCAGAGAGCCAGGGACTACAAGAAAGAGTACGGGGATTCATTTGTTTCAGTTGAGCACTTGGTTCTTGGTTTTATCCAAGACCAACGATTTGGGAAGCAACTCTTTAAAGAATTTCAAATATCTCAGCAAGGTCTAAAATCTGCAGTAGAGTCAATTAGGGGACGCCAGTCAGTAATTGACCAAGGTAATGACATTTTCCATTTGTTTCTTTCGATATTTTTTAAGAATAGATTTGTTTGAGTCAGTGTTGTCAAAGAGTGGCTATAGCGGCGCCAGGTTCGTCCCTAGGATTTTGAGTGCCCTGTGCAAAGTTTGAATTCAGTGCCCTAATTTTTTATAAGTAACACCCGCGCATGCATAAACAAAATATATGTTTACACAAAAACATTTGGTGTCCTGAAAAAATGGGGGCCTGTGCAGTCCTCAGGCTTACTTTTGAGCGGTGCTATAGTACTGTGGTGTACAGGAATTTGAACAAATTTCTATTATTCCGCAATATGCTATAATACTGTTGTGTAACGTAATTTGAACAAACTGCTATTTTCTGCAATCTGCCATTGACAATTCTGGTTTGAGTTTTATTTTGTCTTATTGAAGACTTAAGTATCTTTCATAAAATTGTGAAGCAGTGGATTCTTTTTTATCCTTGAACTTCTTCTCTATGAGCTTTTAGGAGCTGCGTGTTGTATATGATTTTCTATATTTAGTATTGATCAAGCCTTACTTTATATTTGTTTGTAGATCCGGAAGGGAAGTATGAATCCTTAGAAAAATATGGAAAAGATTTGACAGCAATGGCTAAAGCAGGAAAACTTGATCCTGTTATAGGTAGAGATGATGAAATACGTAGGTGCATCCAAATTCTCTCCAGGAGAACAAAGAACAATCCTGTGCTGATTGGTGAGCCTGGTGTTGGAAAGACTGCAATTTCTGAAGGGTACGTGTTTAGTCCTTTCTCTTACCTGTTGCATGGATTCAATTATTTTCCAATCTGTTGAGCACCTTTGGTCTTAAAATCTTTTTGGCGTAAAAAGTTGGTACTGGTGTTGGTGGGCCTTAATTTTAATGCCTGACCCTATTTTGCTTCATAAATACTAGAAATTAGCAATGGTGACATGGGTTAAAAAAATAATAATTTTATTTATTTATACATACAATGGTATAAATACATTTTAAAAACAAATAAAACCCATTGAAAGTATACAATTCATGTAAGTTTAATCTTTAAAGATAATATTATAATTATGAAGTGGTTTTGTAAGAGTATGCCTTAAATGATTAACTTAAAATGACAATTTCATCATTTTTGTTATTATCTTGACATGCCAGCTTATTCCTATCTTTTCAATTTTACTAAAAACTATACTACAAAGAAAATTTTGATACCTCGTGAGTAGTAAAAATTAGAATAGAAGAAGCAATATGATCAACTATATGTTCAGTACATGGTATCGGAATACAAGTAGGTTAAATAATTACTTTGTTGCTTTCCCCATATAGTTTAGACTTTAGATGCTTTCGTTTATATTCTTTTTAATGTTATGTATATTGACCTATATCTTCCATTGAAACAGACTTGCTCAGAGAATTGTGCAAGGAGATGTTCCTCAAGCTTTGATGAACCGCCGGGTATGTCCTGTCCTCTCTCTTCACTGTAATGATCCTTATTCCTTACTATACGTCTTCCAGGCTATTCCTAATTTCAATTTTTCGAAAAAAAGATAAAACTTTCTTATTTTTTACTCCTGAAGTTGGTATCAGTAAAAATAATTTTTTCCGCTGGTCTCTTTTCAGCTAATATCCCTTGATATGGGTGCACTTATTGCTGGAGCAAAATACCGAGGAGAATTTGAAGATAGGCTGAAAGCTGTTCTTAAAGAAGTAACAGAATCTGATGGTCAAACTATCCTTTTCATTGATGAGATTCATACAGTTGTTGGGGCAGGTAATAAGCTTCAAAGCTTTTCATTTTCAGACATCAAATTCTTGAAGATTCTAAAATCTTCTAAAGAGTGGTCTATTGATGCAAACTAGTTTTTATACCAAAAAGTTGTTAGATCAACAAAGAATTTAATTACATAGACGATACAATTTGGTTGAATCCATATTATTCTCCTAAAATATGTAGCTAATGCCTAATCAAATTTAGAAAGTAACATTTGGATGTTGGATTTCATTGCAATTATATTTTTTTCTTGTGTTAGGTGCTACAAATGGTGCTATGGATGCTGGGAATCTCTTAAAGCCTATGCTTGGTAGAGGGGAGCTGCGGTGTATTGGTGCAACAACACTTGATGAATATCGGAAGTATATTGAAAAGGACCCAGCATTAGAGCGTCGTTTCCAGCAGGTTTATGTTGACCAACCTACTGTTGAAGATACCGTTTCAATACTAAGGGGACTGCGAGAAAGATACGAGCTGCATCATGGAGTCCGGATTTCTGACAGTGCCCTTGTCGAAGCTGCAATTCTCTCAGATCGATATATCAGCGGAAGATTTTTGCCTGACAAAGGTAACAATTACTTGTTTAAATTGTAAAAGGACTGAAGTTTTTCAGGAGCATTCACTTTGAATCATTAACTTACTAACATAACACCTTACAAATTTTTTTTGACAAGATGACACCTTACAAAATTCTTATGCATTTGTTCTTGCAAAAGTTGAAATGACAATGCTTAGAGAATAGTTTGCCAGATTCAATGGATAAATGATATATGTCATTGTTTGAAATTGTTTTGTAAGGATCTTTAAATCTATAGCACTTGGCTACTGTTGGGAACTTCTAGATGATCAAAATATAGCTCTAAAATATTTCATTTTAATTTCGACTTTCTAGTTTATTTGGTTAAAATTTCTTTCTGGGATGAAGAGAACTTCTAGATGATCAAAATATAGCTCTAACATATTTCATTTTAATTCGACTTTCTAGTTTATTTGGTTAAAATTTCTTTCTGGGATGAAATTAATTCATAAAGCACTAACTGCTAACTTCTTCCAAATTACAGCTATTGATTTGGTTGATGAGGCAGCTGCCAAGCTGAAAATGGAGATCACTTCAAAACCTACTGCACTTGATGAAATCAATCGGTCGGTCCTGAAGTTTGAGATGGAGAGGCTCTCACTCATGAATGATACAGACAAGGCTTCTAAAGATAGGCTAAATCGTCTTGAGGCAGAGCTCTCTCTCTTAAAAAAGAAACAGTCTGAACTGACTGAACAGTGGGAGCATGAAAAGTCTGTAATGACTTGGATTCAATCAATCAAAGAAGAGGTGTGTTTTCATATACTTTTTTTAATGTTGAAGGTTCTCAAATATGTAATTCTGCAATACTTTTACCATGTAAAAAAACTATTGCAAGTATATGAGTTGAGTTGAGTTGAGTTGGTAACTATAAGATGAATATATATCATTTAATGATCAACCAAATTCTAATATGCTCTGTATTTGTGTATCAGATAGACAGGGTGAATCTTGAGATCCAACAGGCTGAACGGGAGTATGATCTGAACCGTGCTGCTGAATTAAAATATGGTAGCTTAAACTCCTTGCAGCGACAACTTGAGAGTGCAGAGAAGGAGTTAGATGAATATATGAACTCTGGAAAGTCTATGCTAAGAGAGGAAGTAACAGGAAACGATATTGCTGAAATTGTAAGCAAGTGGACCGGCATTCCTGTTTCAAAACTTCAACAATCGGAGAAGGAGAAGTTGTTGTATTTAGAGGAAGTACTTCATAAGCGTGTTGTAGGTCAAGACCCCGCCGTTAAGGCAGTAGCTGAGGCTATCCAGCGTTCAAGAGCAGGTCTTTCAGATCCTCATCGTCCAATTGCTAGCTTCATGTTTATGGGACCTACCGGTGTAGGAAAGACTGAGCTGGCTAAGACATTAGCTTCCTACATGTTCAATACTGAAGAAGCACTTGTAAGAATTGATATGAGCGAGTACATGGAAAAGCATGCAGTTTCAAGATTGATTGGGGCTCCACCTGGATATGTTGGGTACGAAGAGGGAGGGCAGCTTACTGAGACTGTTCGCCGCAGACCATATTCTGTTATTTTGTTTGACGAGATTGAGAAGGCGCACTCCGATGTATTCAATGTATTCCTTCAAATATTGGATGATGGAAGAGTAACCGATTCACAGGGTCGAACAGTGAGTTTTACCAACACTGTTATCATTATGACCTCAAACGTTGGATCACAGTACATTCTCAACACGGATGATGACACGGCACCTAAAGAGTTAGCTTATGAAACCATAAAGCAGCGAGTAATGGATGCGGCAAGATCCATATTTCGCCCAGAGTTCATGAATAGAGTTGATGAATATATTGTTTTCCAGCCTCTTGACCGTGATCAAATAAGTAGCATTGTCAGGTTACAGGTAATTTCACTTCTACTTTATTCATAAATTTGCTTGATTCCAATATATCATTTTGATTGCCATTCTTGCATGTATGATCGAAATCATGAATATAAGATGCATAAGTATCTACTATCTGTCATACAAAAGGATGCATAAGTTAATTTGCATTTGTACGGAACTAATCTAGGATTTCATATGGGTTTGTTTTATTTGTATGCTTTCAGACCATGTAACTGGATATTTAGAGAACATTGGTATTTTACCAGTTATCTCTGATGTTTCTTGTTTTGATATGTGAACTTGTTTCAAAAGAATTGTCAACCAGGGTTTTAATTTTGGTTGCGTACTTGCGTCACAATCCTTGATATTGTGGAAAATTGTGGTTAAACTCGTGATGTGACTCTAGTTGTAGTCCCTTTGTGTTGCAAAGGCATCAAAAATCTTAATGCCGCAACAAGAACAACTGTTGCATTTTTTTATATAAAAAACTTACGGTGGTGATTCCTTGAAGCCTTTTTGCAACACCTTCTAACTTCTCTCCTTTTGTAATATTTTATTACAGTTGGAGCGTGTGCAGAAGAGAATAGCGGATCGCAAGATGAAAATCCGTGTAACAGATGCTGCCGTCCAACTTCTTGGAAGCTTAGGATATGACCCTAACTATGGAGCTAGGCCAGTCAAGAGAGTGATTCAGCAAAATGTGGAGAATGAACTTGCCAAGGGTATTCTGAGAGGTGAATTTAAGGATGAGGACACAATTTTAGTAGACACAGAACTCTCAGCATTTTCCAACAATCAACTTCCACAGCAAAAGCTAATTTTTCAGAAGATTGAAGTCGATTCACAATCTACCCCACAAGAAAGCCTGGAACCCTCTCAACAAGCCCCTTGAATGAATGGATGTTATCTACTGCTCCTTATTTCTCAGCATTCTTACTAACTAGGTTTTATTTTAATATATGATGATTTTGGTATGTATCTATCAATCAATATGCATCATACATGACAAAGTATCACCTTTGTTACTCCAAAGTAGTGTAAATATATTTACATAATGTTTTATTTTTTGAATCAATATATTTACTTAATGTTATTTGTTGAATGAGTTGCATCCTTAAGAATTGGCTTGCTAAATGAACTCATCATAATTTTGCTAGTGAGTATATGAGCAAGTCTGAGCTTATTTCAATTTCAATATACTGAATTCTGAATTAAAGTTAAGAGTTAAAGATTGGACTTGAGAAGCATGCCTTCAAGCAAACAAGGACAAAAAATAATTCACAAACTAAAGAAGTTCAATATTCCCTCCGGTTTTATTTATAATTAAAACTGAACTTTTTAAATTCAATGAATGATTGATGTATTTAATCTATATTTTGATTAAATATATCATTTATTCAATAAATCTAAAAAATTTACTTTTAGATTTCAACAAAAGATATCTTAGTCTGGTAGCTTGTATAAAATATCCAAGTGGAGGGAATATGCTAGAAGATAACTAAAAGGTCAAAGATGACATGCTTTTGCATGATAGTAATTCTCTATTGTTAGTCATGACAGAATGAAACTTGCAATTGAATCTTAATGATGCTGAATAGGTATGAATTACTCTGCACACGTCACCCAGGTAGATGTACCAGTAAAATAAAAATGCCAAATCATATTGTACGAGGAAGGAAAATTCTAATATGATCTATTTTAAAGTATAACTTATGGTGATTGTCATTTTGTTTTCAATTGAAATAATAACTTAATTGATATCAATTTGTTTAAAACAACAAAAAATTAGTAAGATGTAATTTATATTGAATTGACGTATATTATGTCCTTGTCTTAAAAAGACGAAATAATATTTTACTTTTAAAGAGGAAATGATGGAGTTAGGGAGAGAGCAGCATAAAACTCAAATGAGGTGTTTCAAGAGCACCAGATTTTGGTAATACAAGAATAATAAGATGTAATTAGTAGTTGAAGTATTTATATACATTCCATCCAAGCATAACTAGTCATTAAGAATAATAGAGTCAACAAGAAACATGGAAATGGAATACAAGAATAATACAATATCAAAACCTTGATATAAGGGATCATGCTACATTCCTAGTCACCTAGACTATGAGAATTCTTCACCTGCACAAGTGAAATGCATCTGAAGAATTTCTCTATCTATTATCCTACATACGCGATATTACATCATGAACAAACTCCAAAGGTACCATTTGCCTTCTTCGCGTTTCATCCAAAAATCTTCACCTTGAATTTGGTAGATTCAGAAAGAATAATGACAGCTGCAGAAACATTTATTACACAAGTGTGATTAACCTTCAAACTGATTTAATCATATGCATACAACTAACTACTTACTGAAATGAACATAAATAAAAGAGTAAATTATGGTTTTCCAGATACATAACAATACCTGAAAAGCATTGAACTATTGCTCCAACTCAGGTGCCTCTTCCGAATCAGACAATGGCAATAGCGTACATATCCCAATCATGTGACCGTTGAGGCAGACAAAATACTCGATACAATCTTCATAAGAACCGAGCCTGCAACTAGCACTTTGAGGAATCATTTTAGCTTGCTGCATGCTCCATAACTTTGCCTTACAATAAGGGCATACTTCTGTTTGATGGAGGTTGGCACCTTTACTAATAAGCATCTTTCTGACCTTAGACGTTGCAAATGACTTAAAAACTCCACGAAAAAATCCCAAATCTCCTTCTTCACCTTGATCAAGATGCTCACAAGGATCAGACACATACAAAACATCGGTTCTGCATTGTGGCACAAGGAAGCTCTTTCCCGATGTTCTAGAAAATCGAGTCTGATATACAAAGTGACCTGGGACCGGATTCTGAATGTTTTTAAACAAGCCACCTTTTGTGCATCCCGAACAGTATGTAAGAAGCTTCCCTAACGCCCTCCAGTTCCCATCAACGACATGACTCCCTGTAGATTGCAGATCACACAACATCTTTGGAGCTCTTGTTCGACAAAACTCTTTCCATAGAACTCGTTTGGCAAGATCATCAAACCATTTGCACACACACGACAGAGTAGCAATCAACTTGGGATTCCATTTTAAATTGTGAAATACTAAGAAAATTGCATCTTCACTCAAATGCCCTTTAGAACATTGACAGCTAGCTGAATGTATGCATCGGTACTGCTTTGTGATAATCATTTTCTCCACCTAGCAAAACTAAAAGAAAAATTATCAGTTTATGAAAATTCATACTTGGAAACTTTAGAGTACTCACCCAGTTGACAAACTTAAACACCAAATTTTTAATCAAAAAATACTTCACAGTAATAGGAAAAAATCAAAACAACTGATTTAACTTTTACTGAATTAGACAAATCTATACTTTCTTAAGAAACTAAAAACTAAAAGGTTTGCAATCTACGGTACTCAAAAAGTCAGTTCAAGAAACGAAAAATAAAGTTTAATGTAACTTTAACCGCTTTGTGCTTACTACTCTTACAATCAATTAATCTCCAAAATGGAAATGAAGACTACAAAATTAGTATGTGTTTGTTTGAGTTTCTTATTCTATTTTCCGCCAACATATTTTCATCACAAGTATAACTACATAAATACAACCTTGTTTAATTTCACTCATGTGCTCAAAACTGTCTCCAAAAAAACCTCTTACAAAACTAAGTTAGAAAATCCGAGCAATACTCGAGCAATTTCGCTTCAACTCATTCCTAGTTTTTTCAGCAACATACAATCACATTCACAAACTAAGTCTTCAATTCATGCACCCTAAGAGTTTAAACATTCACAAATCCCTCAAATCATACATACGGACTTATAAAATAAGCACTTACATAATTCCTTATATCTAAGCTAATTTTATAATAAAAGATAAAATAAAGTCAAAGCTATTTTCATGAACTATCTTGAACAGATTATAGAAATAAACTGAAAACAGCTTATATACATGTCATAAGCTGTTTTCATAAGCTCTCCAAAAACAGTTTTCCAAACAAAACCAAAGTGATTAACTTGCTATAAATGCCAATAATTTACCACAACAACTAAAAAAAAAAATACATTTTTTCAAATTTTCTCAATACTATCAACCAATTTCACGATTATATAGACAACCCAGAAATTTCCCATGAATAAACAATACATTTCACTAAGAAAAACAAGAAATTATCCCCAAAAAAAAAAAACTCAAATCAAGAATCAAGAAATAAACCAATATAAATTGAATGAAATTTAGAGTTAAATCAATCAAAGATTCACAAAAACTTCAAATTTCAGAGAAAAAGAGAGTATTTTGATCATTATCTCACCTGAATCAAAAATCCCTTTCAGCACAAATTTGAAACCCTAGAAAAACCCACTTCTGTGCAATTGGAACAATCTAGTGAAAGAGAAAAAATAACATAGTGAAGTAATTTTGATGTAAAAGTAGGGGTAATTTGGTCAAAAAATGTGAAATAAAGACACTGCAGAAAGAAACAGATATTGTTGCAACTTGCAAGACAATCATTTTTTTTTTTTGATAAACTTGCAAGGCAATCATTAGATCATAGGTCTTTTACAATTTATATATTAGGACCAGTAAATTTGTGACACGTGTTGGATTTTGATGACATCAGCATTTCTTAGCTGGCACCAGGTAGGATGTTTGTGGAGCATGTGACCTGGCACTTAGTTTTTTTTTACCGTTAATTACCTTTTACCTCCTCGTAAAATACATCAAAGTTGCTTTAAATTTTTATTGTTGTTTTATCTCTGTAATATAAGATTTTGTGCTTTACCTCCTTGGCTCAAGTCAACAATAATATAATTTGGGGCAATTTTGTTTTCTGACGGTTTAAAACTCTCTCTAAAATTATATTTTGCGGCAGTTTTGTTTTGAGGCAATTTAAAACTCGTGCTAAAATCATTTTTTTGTGGCGGTTGACTTGAGTCAAGGAGGGTAAAATACAAAATCTTATATTATAGGTAGGGGTGGCAAAACGAGCATGCCCGCCCCGCCCCGCTTAAGCCCGCTTAAAAATGAGACGAGCCGAGCCGAGTCAACTTAGATGGCCGAGTCTAAAATCCAACCCTGCCCCGTTTATTGGCGGACGGGCCGGCCCGCCAATTTGTTGGTTTTTTTTTGCAGTATTTACTTAATATTAATGTTTTTTTTTTAAGAAACAACTAAATTTGTGAGAAACTCAAAATTACAAGACAAATATTGCAACATAATTAACAAATTTGACATAATTAATATAAAAAAAATATAAAGCGGCAATGAAAATAATCCTAAAGTTGATCAGATCAAACCACTTATAGAGTGGTGGCAAAAACAATCATTGTGTGAATAAATGGAAAAAAACTTAAGTTTTTTAAATAAGTGTTTTTATTGAATTAGATCAAGTCACTTATTTTTGTAATAAATTTTATATAAATATTAAAATAAAGATAAAAAACGAGTTAAACGGGCCGGCCCGCCCCCGCCTCACCCGACCCGTTTTTTTGGCGGGGCGGGCTTCACAGAAAAAGCAAGTTCAAATCTTTGACTCAACCCGCTAAAATTAACGAGTTTAACGGGCCGGCCAGGCGAGTCAAACCCGTTTTGCCACCCCTAATTATAGGTGGTAAAACAACAACAAAAAATTATAGAAGATAAAATAACTTTAGTCTATTTTACGGTGAATAAAATATAATTAACCTATTTTTTATAAGCGACATGACACTTAGTTAATTGAAGGGCATTTTTGGAATATGTTATAGGAGTAAAGTTTGAATCCTACCGTGCATCTTTAGTAAGAAAGAAAAAGTTAAGTAATTCTCAAAACAAAAAAAAAAGTTAAGTAAATGAAGAGAAAACGTTGAGATATCAATAGATTATTAGAGAATAAAAAATAATTAAATATAATATATTTTCTAAAATTCGTAGTGTGACTATATATATCTTAGGATTTATACAGCATAAACCATATGTGGTTCTTATAAAAGTTAATTTAGGTCTCATATTTTTTTTTTGGGTGGTGAGTTAATTTTAACTATTATATGAAGATGTATAAGAGTTTTTTTTATATATCAAAATATAAATTTTGCAAAGAATAACTATTAGATATGACACCAATATAATATGACACAAGTGATAGATATTTGATTCAAAAAAAAAAGTGATAGATATTTGAGTCTCTTAATTATTTGGTTATTAATTCGACCATTGGTTGATGCCTAAGAGAAAATATTTATTGGAAGAGATTAACCTCTTAAATGAATTTCAATATATCAAGGAATTAACGAATTATTTGATTAGTCTGCACAGTTATTTGATCAAATATGACTAAAACAATTTTGGGTATTTATAAAATCACATTGATCACAATACTACTAAAATCAAGTTCGCAAACATTAAATTTGTAAAATTGGAAAACAAGATAACTTATATCATCATCACTATTTAATTCAAATTCAAAAGATGATAACTCAAAATAAAATTATTCATGTTCACTCAAACTATATTTATGGAGAGTGGTGTACAGTGAATACAAAAATTCCCCTCTCAACTCGAATTTAATCTTAGCAAATAATTTTCTATTTATACGGCCCTCGATTTTCACAGCTTTGGTATACTACAATTTCATTTTCTTTTTACAAAAATAATTAAGGGTGTGTTTGATCTGTAAAATATGAATATTTGACAGAACAATACAAAATAAAATAATATAAGAAACATTTAATGTATTGAACAATTTTCTTCTTTTACGATATTTGGTAAGGAAAATATTATTTTAATATTTTAGACAACTTGTGTTGGAGATAAAATATTGTCTCATATTTCAGTGTGGATAAGAATATTTATTTTTGTCTAATCTCTTGACTCTAGTTTATCCTATCACAAGAATAATTTAAAAATCAAATACAATACAATTGAAATTATCATATTTGATCTCTTATTTATTAGCAGATCAAACACACTTGATGAATGTTTAAAATGACGATGAAATTAAAATGACACCTTAATTTGCTTAAGCTCTAAAGTGTATGTGTCACATTCTGATTATGTCAAACTCAACTTCAATCCAAACATGCATACACTAAACCAAATAACTAGGAAAATTGTCTATCAGCATCGATAGAAAAAGTTTGTCTAAGCTTTTTTCTTATTAAGTGAGGACATAATTTCAAATACACGAATCAAAGCTTTCACCATACCCTTTTGAGTTTCAACCAATTTATCACTAGTTGTTTCTTCAACCACATTATTCACTAATACTTGTTCATCTTTCTTTCCCTTCACATCTTGATATCTCAAAACAACGTTTTCGACTCCAATTATAGCAACAGTTTCATAAGAATCGACCTTAACATCGATAGCGTTTTCCCTAAGGTTCCTTGGACTACTATTCTCAATTTGAGTTTCAACCAAATTTTCATTCTCACCCTTTTGAGGCTTCTCAATCTCCTCCATATCCAAATCCAAACTATCCAAATTTTCCATGTTTTCTTTTTCATTGTTTCCTAAACAAGAATCCTCCTTGAATTCACTTATTTCATAGTCACATTTTTCTTGATCTTCTGGGGATGTGATTTGAGAATTTGAGAATTCAACATTAAGGTTTTCGTTTTGATCGAATTGAAAAGTTTGGTCTTTGCTTTCTATCTTGATGATATGCAAAGTCTTTTCCTCAACCTCGTTGTATTGTTCCTCAAGTTCAACTTTTCTAGGCTTTGGATGATTCTTAACATGCAATGAAGTTAGCAGGCTCCTGTGTATATTAATACCTGCAATTCTTTTTTGAGAAGGTTTCGATGACAAAGAAGCCCTTGGTGAAACTACATTGATGGAATCTAGATTCATTAAAGTTACATGGTTTCCAGACAACTTTGACGAAGTATGCGTCTTCTTGGGTGTAGATTTTGATGAAGATTTTGCTATCTGAGGAAATGATATTGGATTAGTTTTCACGCTTTGAAACGTTGATTTCAAAAGAGGTTGAACTAACTGATTTGGTCCGGTTTTAATTACCTTAGTTGTGCCTGAGGCATTAGAAATATGGAGTTGAGAATCAATTGATTCTCTACGTTTGACAACCACCATCTTTGTTGGCTCAGAATCAGTTGATGCTTGGAGTCTAACACTTGATGCGATTACTACTTCACCAATGTTCTTCTGCGAACTTTGGAGTAGTTGTTTTCTTTCGCATAACTTCATTGGGTCAAGTTCAATGTTCTTCCCATATTTGCCAAAATCATGATAGGAGCCGATCGAAGCTCGACGATAACGAGGAACAACTTTTTCTACATTGTTTCTGGAACTTACTTTCGTTGGTTCAAGTGCAATGTTCTTCCCATATTTGCAAAAATCATGACAAGAGCCAATCGAAGCTCGACGATAATGAGGAACAACTTTTTCTACATTGTTTTCGGAACTTGTTTCTCCAAAAGAGTTAGATATTGAACTTATTTTAATTTGTTCAAGTGCAATGTTCTTCCCATATTTAGAAAAATCATGAATAGAACCGATCGAAGCTCGACGATAACGAGGAAAAACTTTTTTTACATTGTTTTCTGAACTTGTTTTTCCAAAAGAGTTAGGTATGAAACTTATTTTCATTGGTTCAAGTGCAATGTTCTTCCCATATTTGCAAAAGTCATGACAAGAGCCGATCGAAGCTCGACGATAATGAGGAACAACTTTTTCTGTATTGTTTTCGGAACTTGTTTTTCTAAGAAAGCTAGGTATGGAACTTATTTTCATTGGTTCAAGTTCAATGTTCTTCCCATATATGCGAGAATCATGACAAGAGCCGATCGAAGCTCGACGGTAACGAGGAACAACTTTTTCTGCATTGTTTTCAGAACTCGTTTTTCCAAAAGAGTTGGGTATGGAACTTATTTTCATTGGTTCAAGTGCAATGTTCTTTCCATATTTACAAAAATCATGACAGGAGCCGGTCGAAGCTCGACGATAATGAGAAACAACTTTTTCTATATTATTTCCGGAACTTGTTTTTGCAAAAGAGTGTCTTCTTAAATCAACATTATGCGATATAGTCACTTCTTCAGAAAACACTGGCACATCAACACACGATTCCCTTGCCATTATATATTGGAAAAAACAATTCTGAAACAACAGAAGAAAGTTCGTTTCAATTAAATCAATGAAATTAATACCTATTAATACCCATTATATACTAAATGGTTAAAAATAAGTAAATAACAACGGTAGAAAGACCTATTCATAACAAATTTAAAGCATTGGCCGCAATTTTCTTATAATTTTCTTCAATATAAAAATTCACAACGCAAGCCCAATTGCGAGCGCAACTGCAATTTAAAATTGTGTTCCATGCTACATATGAAACAAAATCAATATAAAGACATAAAACAAAAACTTTAAATTTAGAACATTATAAATTAACAAGTAGATTTGCTCGTTATCATCTTAAATCTTAAAAAACTAATACGAGAATGATAATCAATTGCTTAAAAATAAAGCATATAAAACAAACATGTACCAAAAAATAAAGCATACAAAAGAATCAACGGATTTTTTTTTAAATGGAAAAATATTATAAATAAAAATAGATCTCAGCTCAAGACGAACATAGACCGGGAAATGATAGTTTAATAGTTTACAAAAACAAACAATGCGACTCATTCATGCCCCACCCATTTCATTTTAAAATATATACTAACACAAATAATTCCATATATTATGTTCATAATATTTAGATAAAAAAATAAACATTACCTTATAATAATTCTTCAGCTCAAACCCACATCAAATAAAAAGTACCAAAAACATGACAACAGTAATGGTGAAGCAATCTTCAAATTCAACACGCAAAAATGAAACCACTTCAAAAAAAAGGGTATACTCAGAAACCTTTTTTTCAAACCTCAAATCAAAATCACATCTTTGAAAGAAAATAAATAAAGTGTTTTTCTTTTATAACACAACACAGTTGCACAGTGAGAGAAAAAAGAATTGCTTAAAAAGAAAAGCAAGAAAAAGGAACAAAATGTAACAAAATAAACACTCTAAATCAATCATTTTGTAAAATTTTTATGTTGAGAATTTGAGATGCTCGTTCAAGAGATTGTAACAATATTTGGTTTTCGGTTGAGTTTGTTTCTTCAGTAACGATTTTGTTATTTATAAATCTAAAAAATAATAACAAACACATAAATCTAAATAAAAGATAATAGAATACAATTATACAAAACAAAATAACAACAAATTAAAATAAAATATCATAAAAAAATAACAACAAAAACAACGTATTAATCATATCATTAAAAGAACATGGTAATCATAAACAACAACCAATAATAAATTAATAATGTAATAAACAAAAGAATTAAGTATTATTTTCGTTTCTGTATGCACGTGGAATTTTGGGTTTAGTCCTTGTATCGATTCTAAATAAGCCCCTAAATCAATCAGACTTTTAGCTTATGGTCCCTAACGCTAAAACCTGCAGGAAAATTTGCAAGTTTACTGCAGATTTTCGTACGGATTTTTGCTTTAGGAACTAAAATAAAAATATTTTGTTGATTCAAAGACTTATTTAAAACAAAAATAAATAAAGAGACTAAAACTAAAATTTTGCGTACACACAGAGACGAAAATGATATTAATGCCTAAAAAAATGCAAGGTATACAAATATAGAAGAAAAAGGTGAAAAGAGGTTCACAAAAAAGCTCACAACAACAATATGAAAAAGTAACATATTAAATTGATGCATAAAATTAAAATTGAAAGAATAAAACAAGTAACAAGGAAAAATTGAAATTTAAAAATTAATTGAGGATAATATTAGAATATAATCAGCTAAGGCTTTTTTTTTTTCATTTGCAAATTTCTACATGTTAGGAGGTTCAAAATAGTGAGTTTATGTTGAAATTTATACATTTTATATTAAATATATAATTTTTTTAATAAATTATTATTATTTTTCAATAAAAGTTACTACATTTAATTGTTTTAACACTTGCAATATTAATATTTATTTTTACAAGCACATATTTCCTGCTTATCTTCTCTCCCCTTCAAATTTCATCAACTTTTTTTTGACACAAAATCCCCTCAACTTTGGAAGCAAAAAGCAGGTTTAATTTGTGAGGGAATTTGCTCCCCTCCTCTATCTTTAATTCCTAAAAATCGAACCAAACAAATATTATTAAAAATATCCCCTCTCATCCATCTAAGGTGAGAAAACAAAAGAAATTAAATGGGGTTTGTATTTTGTTTTTCGTTTTGTAAAAATTCATTTTTCAATTAAAATTAATTTGATTAAAGACAGTATAAAAGAGATAGAAAAAGAAAGACCCAAATGATTTATATATACTAGTTCACCCCTTTAATGATTTTACGTCCAATTCTCTCTCACTAAGAGTATACAGTATTTGGTTTCATAGAAAGTGGAAGGAAAGATAGGCTATGGATGGAAAGCTCAAAAACCATGTAGTTTATATTTTTGATCGATATTTTTTCATGTTTGTAAACATGATATATCATATCAATTTTGAATGGTAGTACTCAATAATTTGATTGTAGTTATTTCAACATATTGATTATAATATACTTGAGAGAAATGAATTTTTTATCAAATAAAAAATTAAAAGTGATTTTTAATAACCCTTTTTGTATTAAATAAAGAAAAAATATAATAAAAAAATTTTAAAATGAGAGAAAAAACATTTCTTGCGGATTTACTTCGGAAATATATAATTGCTTACGGATTTATCTGTGGAAAAACGTTTCTGGGAAATTTCCTACGACTTTCATAGCGGAATTACGAGGAACCCATTTCCTGCGGATTTTAGATCCAAATCCACAGAACCGCAATCCGTAGAAAAATCCACAGAAACCTATTTCTTGCGGATTTTGGCCCAAAATCTGTAGTAAAACAGCATATTCTAGTAGTGATTATCTCAATTTCACAAAAAAAAAATTGTCGAAAAATATATTTGCCATTCACAAAAAAAATTGTCTACAAAATTTGCCAAAAAAATCAAATATGGACCGATTAAATAAACTATCGAATATTTTGTAAGAACAAAAAACTATCGAATATATATAAAATAACTCTAGTATTCACACAACAGTACTACTAAAAATCAATTTCACTTAATGTGAATACTGAGCTTTTTTTTTTAATTTTAATAAAGAACACGAAGCTTGTAAAGAATAAAAAAAATAACTTGATATTACCAACACCATTTTATTCACATTCAAAAGATAATAACTCAATAAACCTTTTGTAAAAAAAAACTCAATAAAACTATTCATGTTTACTCAAATTATTCATTCAGATTTTGAATGTCTTCCATGCCCATCCTGTTCAGGGACGAAAATGCATCTAATATATTATGCATTTTGTATCTTTTTTATCCTATATTTCCCCATCTAAACTGATTTCTTGTGCATTCCAGATATGTTATTTCTTCTACAAAAATATAGCATTTGGCCTCACAATATTCAATAATGAAGATAAAGACCTTGATGGAGATGACAACAATATAATAATCAAACCACTTTTCAAACCACTTTCTTTCTTTACCTCTCCAACAAATCCAAATTCTACTTTTTGCAATGTAGCCTCTTGTTTGTGGTGCTGCGATGAGTGACTTTCAGTCCTCCGCAACACCTTCCTCCACCCTCTTTGACGGCCGGTTCTATCTTTCATCTTTACTCCTTCTTCTATGTCAGCCGTTTGGGGGTTTAGATGGTTGTAGTTTTGCTCCGGTTTCCATATCTATCGGTTGTTGGGCCGTGTGGTCTCCTTGTCTATAGGGTGGAGTTTTTGTTTTCACGGTTGTTTCTTTCGCCGGGTTTTTCAGGTATGGTGGTGGTCGGTCTTTTTAGTTGGGTCTTGGTTGGGCTGTGGTTTTTGGGTTGCAGCGGATTTTGGGGTGGTGATGCTCCGGTGGTTGGTTCTGTGTCGGTGGTGAGGGTTTGAGTGGTTGTGGGTGTTTGAGCTGGTGGTTCCGGTGGTGGCGGATCTGATATTGGTGTTGATGGCTAAGGTGTTGAGGTCGGTGGTGGCGGTTTTGGTGTCGGATCTGTTGTCGGATCTGGTTCTAGTGGGGCTTATGGTTGTGGATCTGGTGTCCGGCGATCTCACCTACGCTGGAAGATCTGTGGTGGTGGTGTTTTGGTGGTTGATTATCTGGTTTTCGATGGCTGTTGTGTTGTGGTGGTGGTGGTTGTGGGCGGGGTGATGGCTTGGTGTTGTGGTAGTGAGGTGTTGTGATGTGCATGTGGTGGTTCTGGCGTTGCCGGGGTATAGTTATTGCTGTGAGTGTTTTGGTTGTCTAGATAACTGATTCTCTGACCGTCTTCAAATCTGTTGAGATTTGCAGGACTCTTTTATTGAGTCTCTGTTGGTTTCCAAATCTGTTGGGATTTACAGGTTTCTGTTATCTAACTGACCTATAACTCATCGGTTTTGACTGTTCTACTTGGTTGAGGACTTTGAGTTGAGACTTATCTACCAGGTTTTCTTACTACCGTCCTCCATCAACTTTTGGCATACGGAGTTGCTTTTTGGATGCTGATGGGCCGATTAATTTTGATTCGAGATCGGAGTTAGTATTTAGGGGTATCTTTTTAGGTCGGGTTGATGTTGTTTTGGTGGTTTGTAAGTTGTTGAGTTTCTTTCTAATTATGGAATTAGAAATAAACTTCTTTTCGGTAGATTTGTTTTGGTTTTGTTCATTGGTGTTCCGCCTATATACGGCACATTTGTTCTGTAGTTCTTATTTTATCTGTCTTTTGCTCATCTTGAGCGAGACTGGGTTTATTATATATATATATATATTTGCTGTTCAAAAAAAATAAAAATATAATGAATATAATTTTGAAGGCATAAGTGATCACATTGATTAAGATTTATGTTTTTCTTTTGTAATTACACATGTATTTTGAAATTTAATACTAGGTTTATGTTGTGGTGAAAACATAAATATTAATTTTGCTTGGTGAAGATATTAGTACCTTGGTGAAAAGATTAATATAAGTTTTGCTTTTAGTTTATATTATGCCTTTTTAAATTAGTAAAATAGAACAAAATGATATAACAAAAAAAAATACTACAAAATGATTTCAGTAAAAAAGAGTTTCCTGCGGATTTATGTAAGAAAATATACCATTTCCTATGGAATTATCTGCAGAAAAATGTTTATTGCAGAAATAAATGTGGTTGTTACTGCGGAATTACCCGCTGAAAAATATGTTTTGTGGAGTTTGTCTCAATTTTGGCAACTAAATCTGCTGGAAAGGTTTGCCGAGGATTTGAAAAACCCCAGAAAATAATTACATGAAAATATTAGTTGGGAACCAAAATCCGCAGAAAAACACCATAATTTTAGTAGTGTGAAATTAAATGACACTAATTTGATGAAATCACAATGACACTTTTATTTTAATTAAACTTCAACTTTTATCAAAATTACATTGTACACTTTGATTATATCAAACTAAACATCAATCCAAACATACACTAATTGAAAGTGTTTGCCTAAGCTTTTTTGTCATTAAGTGACATCAAAGTTTCAAATGCACAAACCAAAACCTTCACCTTACCATTCTGAGTTTCAACAAGTTTACTAGTTGTTTCCACAATCATGTTATTCAACAAAATTTGTTCATTTTTCTTTTCCTTCACATCTTGATGTCTCAAAACAATCTTTTCAACACTTGTCATAGCAACAGTTTCAGCGGCAACAACCTTAACATCAATAGCATTGTCCTTTTGAGGCTTCTCATTCTCCTCAACTTCCACATTGAAAGTGTCCAAATTTTCCATGTTTTCCTTTCCATTGTTTTCTAAACAATCATCCTCAAATTTACTTATTGCATAGTCATATTTTTCTTGATCTTCTTGAATTGAAATTTGAGAATTTGAGGACATTTCAATATCAAGATTTTTATTATGATCATATTGAAAAGTTTGGTCTTCACTTTCTATCTTAACGACATACAATGTTTTTTCCGCTACTTCGTTGTATTGTTCCTTGGGTTCAACTTGTCTAGGCTTCAGATGATTCTTAACACATGATGCGGTTTTCAAGATCTTGTTTATATTAATACCTGCAATTCTTTTTTGAGAAGAGGACAATGACGAGGAAGCCCTTGGTGAAGCTATTTTGCTGGAATCTAGATTCATTGAAGTCACATTGTTTCCAGAAAACTTTGATAAAGTCCGCGTCTTCTTGGATGTGGATTTTGATGAAGTTTTGGCCATAAGAGGAATTGATATTGGATTAGTTTTCACCCTTTGAGAGGTTGACTTCAATAGTGATTCTTCCTTCTTGAAAATTGATATTGATGAAGCTTCAAACCTGTTGGAAATTGGTTTTGGTGTAGAATCCATCTTAGAAGTTGACGAAATTTCTTGCTTCCCTATTTTGTTGGTGGAGGAATTATTCGACTTTGGAAGAGGTAATAATTGTTTTACTTTGATCATTGATGTTTTCTTCTTGTTTACCACAACTTCATTGTCAAGTTGAACCAAACGACTCGGTCTAGTTTTAATTACCTTAGTTGTATCAGAGGCATTAGAAACCTGGAGCTGAGAATTAGTGGATTCTCTATATTTGACCAACGACGTTGGCTCAGAATCAGTTGATGCTCGAAGTTTGACACCCGATGTGACTACTGTGTCACCAATGTTCTTTTGCCAACTTTGGAGAAGTTGTTTTCTTTCGGCTAAGTTAGGTATGAAGCTTCTTTTATTTTCTTCATTGGCAGTAATCCTTTTCCCATATTTGCAAAGATCATGACAGGAACCAATAGAAGCTCGACGATAATGAGGAACAACATTTTCTTCATTGTTTTCAAAACATGTTTTTCCATAAGAGTGCCTTCTTACATGCGACTTAGTTACTTTTTGAGAAACCACTTGTACATCAACACATTCCTCTACCATTGTATAATAAAGGAACAATCCTGAAAAATCAAAAGAAAGTTAATTTCAAATAAAATAAAGAAAAAAAAAACAAGATAAAAACAACAAATGTTATAGAAAGGCGTATTATATTCCCTCTTAGTAAAAATAAAAATCAAAATAGAAAGACGTATTCAAAATTTCAGCACAAGCAAAAAAAACTTAGAGAGAAATCATTTAATATCTACAAAGATTTGATTTGAAAAACAACAACTTTAAATCTAAAACATCAAAAACAAGTACATTTGCTCATTTTCATTTTAAATTTAAAAAATAAGCATACAAAAAAAACAATTAGATTCATGCAGCACCCATTTCATTCTAATATTATACATAATAAAAAATAATTCTATATGATATATTATTCATAATATTTAGATAGAAAAAGAAACATTACCTTATAATAATTCTTTAGCACAACCCATGTCAAAAAAGTTATAAAAAAGCATTACAACCGTAATAGTAAAGCAATCTTAAAATTCACCACACAAAAACGAAACCATGCACTTCAAGAAAAAGGGAATACTCAGAATCCCTTTTCCAAAACTCGATCAAAATCACATTTTCAAAAAAACCACTTATTATCTAAAGAAAATAAACAAAACCCATATGATATATACTTTTCAAAAAGAACATACCTTTCTTTTATAACACAATTGTTTGAACATAAAAGCTAGAAAAATGGAACAATGTGTAACAAAATAAACACTAAACCAATCATTTTGATGTTTTTTTGTTGAGAATTTGTGATGATGATTATGATGAGATGATTGAAGAGATTGCACTAGTTTTTTGTTTTCGGTTGAGTTTGTTTATAGTTTTTTGTTGAGCTTGTTTCTTGAGTAGCGTGTTTGTTATATAAAATCTAAAAATAAGAGAGAAAGTTTGTTTAATTTCTTTTTACAAGGTGTCAAAGATTTTATTTTATTTTTTTATATTTGGGGGGATCGGCATCACCACACCCAGTCACCGGAACATCTCACACCACACTTTTAATCTTTTAAAAATAGTTTAAAAAGTCATGCATAATAATATTGTGTCTCCTAATTCAGTAAATGTGGTATTTAAACGAATTAATTTTACAATTCAAAAAGAAGTAGTGGTGCAACTTGTTGCTCATTTATCTTCGACACATATGTAATTATCTTATATATAAAAATAAAGAACACTAAAAAAAAATACATCTAAATGATATAAGATCTGTGTTTTTTTATTTAGTTTAATTCACTGATAATCGAAAACATGCATGCCAAGGCAAACTATATTTACAAATATTGGAGTTGCTCTATGGTCTCTCCTTGTAACAATTGGGAGCTACGGTAACAAACATTAAAACAGACAAGTATTTACTCTTTAATCTTTCAATGTTAACATGACATTAAAGTCGGGTTAAGAATTGCAATGTATATAATATAATACATTAACGTAAATTCACCTAACTAGTAAATACACTGGAAGCAAATAATTTTGACATCAAATGTGAATTGTTAAGTGATAGAAATAAAAGTTTAAACCCTGCACTACAAAATCTAAAAATATAGATAGACATATAAATGTGATAAAGGTTTGTGAAAATTATCATTCTTTCCTTCTATAATAGTCCTAGATACATACTATGGTGTTCAGAAAACAAATTATTAACAAATTTACTAAAAGACATTGATAAAGGCTTCAATGTTATTTTCATTCCATCTCATCCTCAAGACTTGAATATAATTTTACATATGTTTTTCTATTTATAATTGTGAGAGGTATATTCTAGATACGCTACAATCTAGAATTTTCATGACATTTCCTAGTACAAATGTGGTATTAGCTTATTCTATGCACTACTAAAGTATTTTAGAAAACTCTAAACATGTACATCATTCACCATTGCTTCACAAGTAATAATAGTGATTCTATAAATTACTAATGCATTTTACAAATATCTAGAAATGTGCATCATATTTCAACAGTATTATCATCGGATAGCTATCATCTCCTCCACAAAAGGTCAAATGTAGGGAGGTACAAACGTACCCGAAATACAATAATAACAAAGTTCTTCAGAAGAACCAGGTTCTTCAGGAGAATCAGGTTCTTCAGTAACAATTACAATTAGGCTTTCTAACCTGTTACATGCATACATAAGAAGAAATTAAATTATACACACCAATGGCCACAAGAAGAAGACAGACAAAGATGGCGGAAACAAAAGGTAATGAACGAGCCATATAGGAGACTTAGCTTGTGAAAAAAAGAAGGAAAAGAAGAAAATACTATAACTATTTGGAACTTGTTGATGTGATATAAGAAATGCTAACAGGGCTAGTTACCTTAAATAGGGTAATATAAGTTTTTTTTCTCTGTATTTGACTGTGATTTGGACTTGGACTTTGACTTTGCCTTAAACAGGGTAATAAAGTTGGGTCTTGTTAAGAGCACTAGTTAAGGTTACTAAAAAAGGAAATATATGCATTGGAAATTGTGTTTTCTTGTTTTAATAAAGTAGATTACACAAATTCCAAAATTTTTTTACTTCTTTTATTTCCTTAACCATTGCCCTTAGAGCAATGTTTATCATTTTCCAATAAAATTTTATTAATATTTTCGTCTCTTTGACTTGAGCATAATAAAGGTTCATGAATATTTTCCATATGTATATTAAATATTTTTACTACTACTTTCTGTTAAATGTTTGGATTTCATACCTAAAAAATAATTCATAGAGAGTGAGGTTGTTCTCATATATTTATACACTCAATAGTTTGAAAATTTAAGAAATGTGAGATTTAAAAGTTACTACCTCCGTCTCAAAATAATTGTCTCTTTAGTATTTTTTATTTGTCTCAAAATAATTGTCACTTTACAATATCAATGCAACATTATTACTTTTTTTTTCTCATTATTATACCTTTATTTATTGAATTTCATATAACTTAACTACTCCACTAACTACAATTAATAAGGATATTTTGGTAAGTGACACTAATTTTACCATTAAAATCAACACAACTAATCATTTCCCTTAAAAATCGTACACAAACATTAAACGACTATTATTTTGAGACGGATGGAGTAAAACAAACTCCAATAACATCATATTCAACGCTCAATCTCACGCCTAGTGTGGTTCTGGGTCAACAACTACAAATTCAACATCCGTCCAAACGTGTGTGGGCCTGGGAAAAATGTCCACATTGCAGTCCTTAACCCGGCTTTGATACCATGTTAAACATGTAAATCCAAATCTCATCCATTACAATGTAACCACTAGGAACGATGGTGCGACGAGCACGTCATATCTGTACTACCGCGGTTCAGTTATGTTCGGCCATATATTGTTCTTTCGTCACCGTTCATTTTTTGAGTTGGGTGGTTTCCCTCCGCCGTCGTTTCCTTGGAATTTGTGTCGTTTTAGGGTCATGGTGGGTGGTGGTGGTTCCAGCTTTGTTTTTTGATCGTTTTGTTGTTGTCTTGCTCCATCGATTTCCTTCTGCCTCTCTTGTGGTGGTGGTTTGTGCTTAGATGATTGATGTTGGTCTTAGGTGTTGGAGGTATTTGTTGCTTCGGCGATGGTTTGGTGGTTCATTTGCTCCAGCGGTTTTTGGTGTTGGTTTGCTATGTTGTTTGTCTTTTGTGGTGCTAGTTTGATTTGGAGGTGGTAGTTAACTTGTTATGGTGTTGATGCTAGTTTTTTTGGAGGTTATTTTTATGGTGCTGGTGGTTGTCTTGTGATTTTTATGGTGTTGGTGGTAGTTTGATTTGGAGGTGGTTTAGCGTGGTATGGCATAGTAGTTTTGGTGTTGTAAGAAAATGATTGATGTTATTATAAGTGTGTTTGATTTTCTTTTGATACTTGATTCTTTGACCATGTTTAAATCTGTTGAGATTTACATGACTCTTTTTGAGTCTCTGATTAGTGTCCAAATCTGTTGAGATGTGCAGATTTTTTGTATCTAGTTTCCCTCTACTGTGTTGGTGTTGACATTGATTTATGCGCTGACACTCATCTGCCTAGGCTCTCTTTCTTCCGTTGCAACTTCAACTTTTGACGCTAGGAGTTGTATTTTGGATTCTGATGGCCCAATTGCTTTTTATTCAAGATCGGAAACCACAATCCCCACGATGGGTACCGTTTATGAAGAAATTTAAGAACTGTACAAAACAAAAATTAGGGTTTAAAACATATGATGAGATTCAAGTGAAAAAACAGGAAAGCAGCGAGATCACCTTGGAAAGAATGGTGAATGATTCTTTGAATGATATGTTTTTTGAAGCTGAGTGAACTCCCTTAAATTTCAACTTTCGTTAAATACATCTTTGAAATATGGAAACAGACAAATATTCCCAAAATTGAAAGATGTCGGTAAATATTGCTTTGGTCCGTTAAATCCGTCAATGACAATTTTAATAGTCAAATACCTCCTTAAAATTTACAACTTATTGTTAAGTACCTCCCAAAAATTTATAACTTAAATGCCAAATCTCCCCTAAAATTTGAAAAAAAATAAGCCAAAATGCCCTTTCTGAAGCGCATAATTTATAATGGAATCAAAACATATCATTTATACTAATAGTTGCAGCATGTAGCTTAAACCAAATGAAACTAATGAATACATTTTCATGAACATAGGTGACCATTCAAGTTTACATTTTGCATATCTCATGTGAAGTTTGAACCATGTTGTGGGTAGTCACCTAAGTATTCTGACAAAAATGTTAGAAAAAATTCCAATTGTCTTTGTTTTCAACATCCACAATTGCATAAATTATAGTTAAGACGATTGAAAAATACTTATATTTCTACGTTGTGTTTAACTATATATCATACTTTGATTTCATTATAAGTGAAAATTATGCGCTTCAAAAAGGGCATTGTGGCTTATTTTTTATCGAATTTTAGAGGGGATTTTGCATTTAAGTTATAAATATTTGGAGGTACTTGACAATAAGTTGTAAATTTAAGGAGGTATTTGACTATTAAAATTGTCATTGACGGAGTTAACAGACCAGAGGTATTTGCTGACGTCTTTCAATTTTAGGGGGATATTTGTTTATTTCCAAATTTCAAGCGTGTATTTGACGAAAGTTAAAATTTCAAGAAGACTTTTGATATTTCACTCGTTTTGAAGCAATACATATCTATAAGAATGGGTCTTAAAATTCTACAAAAATTTGTCAAGAAAAAAATCTATAAAAATTGTGTTTGGTAGTTCAATTTTGGGTTAGTAGGTATATACCCCCTGTAAAGTACATGATTTTTGCAATACCCCCTGTAAAATATCTTTTTGAGAAAATACCCTCCTGTAATATTTGCATTTTTGCAATACCTCCTAGAATTTTTCAACCATTACATTTTGTGGGGGTTTTGAACCGCCGCAAATAAAAACCGCCACAAAATATAATTTTAGTGGGAGTTTTAAACCGACGCAAAGAAAAAACCCCCGCAAAATGTAATGGTTGAAAAAATCCAGGGGGTATTGCAAAAATGCAAATATTACAGGGGGTATTCTTAAAAAAATATTTTACAAGGGGTATTGCAAAAATCATGTACTTTACAGGGGTATATACCTATTAACCCTTCAATTTTTTAAGTAGAGGAGAGGAGGGGATGAATAAAACAATTTTCGCTTTTCATTTTGGCAATTTGGATACGGGAGGGAAGCTCGTATATAATTTATTATATTGATAAAATTATCTTCAATTATTTTATTAAAATCCAAAATTATCCCTTCATTTACTTTATTTTATGTTGCATTCTTTGAAGTACATATTTCTTCTTCCACAATGCTATCTTCAATTATTTTATTAAAATCCGAAATTATCCCTTCATTTATTTATTTTTATGTTGCATTCCTCGAAGTACATATTTCTTCTTCTACAATGCTATCTTATTGAACTATATTTTTTTATAATTTTTTATTCTATACTTTCTTATCATGTTATAAAATTCATCACTAATTTACTTTCTTATTATAATATGATTATTTAGTTTTTTATTTGGTACAAATTTAGTTTTATCTTCTACTCATATGTTTTTTAGTATTATTCTTATCATGTTTTTTGAATAAATCACACGTAAATAACCTAGTCTTTGGAAAGACGAAACCAATAAGCTTTTTTTATTATCCCACATTATGATCAATCCACCACTTTGCCCTATTTACACCTATTAACCCCCCCAAAAGTTGAAAGCATAACATTTTCCTACTTTCTCTAATTTGGACTCATGTACATGTGCTTGTGGAATGTCCCGGGGTTGAAGAAGAGGATAAAAAAAAAAGTTAGAGATTTATAAAAACAAAAAAATTAATTCCTTTACAATCAAATTAAAAGATCTAATAATCTAATAATAAAGGAAGATAAGTTTATTATTTTTAGCTAATCAAAATGAAGAAGACAAACAAAGAAACCCGTTATAGAAATTAAGAACACTCGTCCATATTATTGCAATTGCAAATGAAACAAATAATTTTTCATAAGGATTATCTTAAATTAACTTTTTAATTAGTACAAGGTTTAGTGCATTCACAATTATAACTTATATAACCGCGCTTTCCACAGTGTCCTCCAGTGAAACCCTCCATTATGCACTGCTTAACACACTCTTGATCTCTGTTGAAACATAATCCTCGAAAATATCGACTTCTAGACTCACAAATCTTTGCCTTGGCCATCATAACTGGCCCCATTTCTGTCCATAACAGAAAATCAATAACATAAGTAAATTAAAGAAAAATTGTAATTAAGCTAAAAAAAATAAATAGAAATTGAATCAAATCCTTTTTCCGTTAAAAAAAACTCTAGATTTTGATTTGTGAAATACATATTAAATATTAACTGTGTCCTTAAATATAAGATCTTGTTTGACCACTGCACGCATGCACAATGGCGGAACTAGCAAAATCTTAAGGATGGGCCTGAAAAAAAATTATATAAAAAAAATGCAAATTATATAATTTATATTATATATCAAAATATATATTAAATTGTTATAAGCACACAAATGTGATCATAAAAAAGTTAAACTATATGATTTAAAATACATTAAAATGCTATATTACGCGTTGAAAGTGCCTTTATTTAAAAAGAAATACTACATGATTTAAAAATTACTTTTTAATACGTTGTCAAAATAAATTACACATTTTAAAGCACCTATAAATTATTAAATTAAATTACAAATGATTAGACACCTATAAGGGAGGATGAGTCCAAACCGCTCAATCACACCCTCTACGTTCGACGGTGGATGCCATGGTCTCGACCAAAAACATTAGTAAAGAAAAAAAATTAACAGAACAATTTATGGGAGGTTATTAACCCCCACAAATTATGCTATACAAAAAGATCTAAGGGAAAACCCCAGCAAACTAGAAAAAAATATGCAGAAGCTCAAAACCACCGCTAAATAGATAAAAACCGAAGCTAAATTACATAAAACTGCCGCTAAATTATGTAACCAAAAAATCTATTTTTTGTTGGGGTGGGCTGCGGCCCTGCACTGCCCTAAAGGCAGCTCAGCCCCTGACTACACGTACGTCAATGCACAATTTTGATCACTAATATCTTTAATTGTTTAGCAGTAAAAATTTGATATTTTAAAAAAACTCATCAAAACCAAAAAAAAAAACTCAACAAAATAAATCAAACAAAATCTTATATGTTAATATTTACATCTATATATTATTAAAAAGACAGTCAAAATATGATAAATAAATAATACAATTTAGTCAAACATAATCTTATATTTAGAGACAGATATAGTACAATGTTCAATTGCTATGTACTAATGATATATAATATTTTTATGCATACATTCAATCAAATTGTAGTATAATGTGATGTGTAAAAATATCTCCACAAATATCTATATGATATAATTTGATTGGATTATATGTGTAAAAAAATATTACATTATGTGTATATAAATTAAATTCTAAATACAACAATTGATAGTTACAATACTATTTACCAACTAGTAATTAATAAATTGAGATCAACATAAAAAAATGCTATCAATTAATTTTTTTTGGGTACAATGCTATCAATTAATTTAAGTATGAAGAAATTAAATTATACACACCAGTGGCCACAAGAAGAAGACAGACAAAGAGGGCGGAAACAAAAGGCAATGAACGAGCCATATAGGAGACTAGCTTGTGAAAAAAAGAAGGAAAAGAATAAACTATTTGGAACTTGTTGATGTGATATAAGAAATGCTAACGGGGCTAGTTGCCTTAAATAGGGTAATACTAAGTTTATTTTCTCTCTATTTGACTTTGACTTGACTCTTTAGGAGTTGAGGGTAATAAAGGTTTATTAATATTTTTGTCTCTTTCACTTGAGGGTAATTAATAATGGTTCATGAATAGTATTTTCCATAATTATATTAAATATTTTTTTACTACTTTTATTCGTTTGACCAGTGCACATACTTCAATATATAATTTTAATCACAAATATCTTTATTTATATAATAGTAAAAATTATAAAAATTTGATATTTTGAAAATACTCATCAAAACAAATCAAACAAGATCGTATATCCTAATATTTACAACTATGTATTATTATTAAAAAAATACGGTCAAAACAAGATAAGTGAATAGTGCAATTTTGTCAAACAGAGTCTTATAAAAAGGGACAGAGAGAGTATGTAACTATATTTGAATCTTAAGCCCAAAAGTTAATTGATTTAGTGAGGTTGTTCTCAGATATTTATACATTCAATATTCTAGAAATTTAAGAAATATGGGGCTTAAAAGTTAAAACAAACTCCAATATTAACACCATATTCAACACTCATCCAAACGTGGGTGTGCCTAAGGAAAACGTCTACATTGCAGTTCTTAACCCGGCTCTGATACCATGTTAAATAAGTAAATCAAAATCTCATCCATTACAATGTAACCACTAGGAACGATGGTATGATGAGCTCGTCATATCTGTACTACCGCGGTTGTGTTATGTTTGACCATATATTGTTCTTTCGTCGCCGTTCATTTTTTGATTTGTGTGGTTTCCTCCGCCGTTGTTTTCCACCTCCGCCGCTGTTTCCTTTGGATTTGTGTCATTTTAGGGTCATGATGGGTGGTGGTGGTTCCAGCTTCGATTTTTTCGTTTTGCTACGGTTTTATTCCGTCGGTTTCCTTCCGCCTCTCTTGCAGTGGTGGTATGTGCTCAGATGGTGGATGTTGGTCTTGGGTATTGGAGGTATTTGTTGCTCCGGCGACGGTTTGTGGTTTGTTTGCTCCAACATTGTTTTTGGTGTTGGTTTACTATGTTGTTTGTCTTTTGTGGTGCTAGTTTAATTTGGAGGTGGTTGTTATGGGGTTGGTGCTAGTTTGTTTTGGATGTGATTTTTATAGTGCTCGTGGTTGTCTTGTGAATTTTATGGTGCTGGTGGTAGTTTGATTTGAAGGTGGTTTTGGCCAGTTCGTAGTGTGATGTGGTGGTTTTTGTGTTGTCGGAGTGTGGTAGATGTTGTACATGTGTTTGGTTTTCTTTTGATATTTGGTTCTCTGTCCGTGTTTAAATATGTTGAGATTTGCGGTACTCTCTTTAAGTTTCTAATTGGAGTCCAAATCTGTTGAGATTTGCAGATTTTTTGTATTTGGTTTACCTCTATAGTGTCGGTGTTGACATTTTGGAGGAGGTTTACGTGCTGAGACTTATCTCACTATACTCTTTTTTTTTCTGTCACCACTTCAAATTTTAACGCAAGAAGTTGTACTTTAGATTCTGATGGGCCGATCGTTTTTTATTTGAAATTAGGAGTTAGTGTCTAATGACATTTTTTTGGATCGTGTTGAGGTCTCTTTGGTGGTCAGGAACCTGAGGATTTTCTTCTAAGAATGGGATTTGGTGTTGGTGTTGATGGTTGATATGTTGAGGTCAACGGTGGTGGATCTAGTCCCGGCAGTGGTAACCTATCCGTGGTGTGGTAGTTCTAGTGTTGACGATGTGTGGTAGATACCGTGTGTGTGTTTGGTTCTATTTGATACTTGATTCTCTGACTGTTTTCAAATTTGTTGAGATTTGCAGGATTCTTTTTGAGTTTCTGATGGTTTTCAAATCTCTTGAGATTTGCAGGTTTCTTCGTATCTGATTGACCTCTACTGCGTCGGTGTTGACTCTTTGGAGGAGGTCTCTGAGCTGATACTTATCTGCCTAGATTCCCACTCCACCATTTCCGCTGCAATTTTTTACTCAATTAGTTGTTCTTTGGATTGTGATAGACCAAACACTTTTGATTCGTGTTTGGAAGTTGGTGTCTAGTTGCATCTCTTTGAGTCGGGCTAAAGTCTCTTTGGTGGTATAAAAGCTGAAAATTGTCTTTCTAAGGTCCTATTTGGTCTGACTTATTTTATACTTTTTTTTCTTCTCCTTAAAAATAGAAAAGAAGGAAAAAATTGTATTTGACTTCATTTCTCTGTATTTTTTACTTGTTTACTTTATTTCTCTAATACTTTTAAAGAGAAATATGACTAAATTCAATTTTATACTTCTTTATTTCGTTTAAAAATATACAAAAGTAGAAAATAAGTCGGGTCAAACGGGACCTAAGAATAAGATTAGAAGTGATTCTCTTTTATGTAATGTAGGTTTTAATATTTTTATTGGTGTTCCGCTTATATACGACGTCATTATTTTGTAACTCCTCTAAAATCTATGTTCATCTTGTGCATAAATCTAATTTTATTAATAATATATTTACCGTTAAAAAAATCAAATTGCAATAAAATATCGGGCTGTTACAATAAACCTTCAACCTATAACACAAGCTTTATTAATAAATAAAAAGTAATTTACTAACACTATATAGGTGTTCCTAAATTAGTAACTACAAAAAATTAAAAACAATTTTTTGAGGAATATAGCTATAATTTGTTGAGTATGAGAATATAACATGTATTCAATTCTCCACTAATCTTTTTTTGAATAAGATCAATATAACTTATTTTATTTATTGATGCTCCCTTGAAGTCACAACTCAAAGAATTTTTCTGATTTAAACTACGACATCACCAATTTACTCTAAATATTTTATCATCGTTTGAACTAAATTCACGAAGATGAACTTCTATAAACTCAAACACACTTAATATTAATATGAATCGTAGGAACAAATATACTCTATTTTTTATTAAAAAAGATAAATATATATATTTTTTTATATAATATATAATTTAACTAGTATCCGGACCCAAGCCAAGCACGGGTAAAAATATGTCTACAAAATAATTATAGTTTATTAAATTTTTTATAATTATCAAATAAAACTGGAAAAATTATAACATAAAAAATAATATAACTCCTATATAGTGAAATTTTTTGATTGGGAAGAGAGTACTCACATGTAAGAGTTTTTCGATAGAGATGGGTCATCACTAATGACGGTGGAAACCAGTTATTCATGTCATTAAAAATATATCTAATAAGTAATAAGTATGTGTTGATATATATGTTATAAATTAAAATATTGTATCTTTCAATAATAATTCAAAATCCCACAAAAATATAGAAATGTGCACTAAGTGGGCCTATTATGAGCGGTAGTTTTGGGACAACACAAAAAATTTAGATTAATAAATTAATGAAAGATGTTTTTTTGCTTTGTGTAATTTTTTTAACTTTATCTCCAGTATATAAAAGAACGGATGTAGTATATCTTAAAATAATCAAATGACTGTTCATAATCAAAAAAATTTCTTCCATTTTAACCTAAATAATGTTATCATTTCACTGTAAAATTGCTATTAAAAAGATAAATTCTTACGTATTCTATAATTGTGTTAGATATCGATACCCAGAGAGACAGAGTTCATTGAAAGTTTTAATATCAATTAACTTAAAAATTATATTATTAATCATATTACATTTATTAGTAAAAAAATCATGTTACATTTAAAATTTATATATTTTGTATTGTTCACAAGATTACAGCAGCAAAACTCATATTAAGTCTCAAATTTGAATCATCTCATACCAATTTATGTGTTGAGTCAATTTATATACAGTATAATTTTGATTTGATTTTACTTGAATTAAAACTTCTATTGGTGGACTGTAGAATTAATCCCCTAAACTAATCCCCTAATTAATTATTTATATGTAGTATAAAAATAAAATATATGTGCTTGCATTTTATAAACTGATGGTAGAATAGTCAATGATTCCACCTTTTTTTTATATATAATTAATACATTAATCTCAACATTCTCTCTATACAAATCAATCTTCATTTGAAAAGAACAAAGATAATAAAGTACCAATATATAATTTCTATTTACAAATAATATATGAACTTGAGTTGTCATTATATTTCCAAGAAAAAAAAAGTATTTGTAACTTAGAAATAAGCTAACTTACTAGAATATTCATAAAAGATGATAAATTATTGGATTTAAAAAGAAATATAATATTAGAACTAAATCACATTTATTGCTTTGTGAAAATTAATGAAATATTTTTAAAATTCAAAGTTTTCATGAAAATATTATTCAAAAAAAAAAAATTCATGAAAATAATCATTTGTATAGAATATTAGAATTAGAATATATATATATATATATATATATGTAATCAATTTAATCTAATGGCAAATGAAGAATACATGAGGCATTCTGCCATGCACCATGTCATACTTTAAAAGAGAGTTAGAGAGGTAAATTTTTGCTAAAAATAATAATATCCTCTTTAGTTATTTTTTTCTAATTTATAAATCACAATCTTCGATCTGAACAGTTGCATGGATAAAATCATCTTAAAATATAATATAAAATAAAAATGTTAAAATAGTATTCTATCATATATTTCAAACATTAATAATTCAAAAATCCAAAATTCAAAAACTCAAAAATAACGAATAAAGAAAAAAAAAGTTAAATATCAAAAATTAGAATGAAAAAAATAGTAGAAATGATCAACAATACTGTACAATTTTTAGTACTAACCGGCATGCCTTTATATAGTGTGGAGATTATGTAAATGTTGAAATACTGATTAGGAATCGTTCGATTAAATAGTGGTAATCAATTTCATTTAGTATTTATAATAACAATTTAATAGCAATTCCATTCACCATTCATTGACCAATATTTGTGGTACACTATTCATTGATCACCAACATGATTAGGAATGATAATTCAATTAATATTTTTAATATCAATTCTGCCGTTTTTTTTAATATAATTACACAGTAAATTTGGGTCTATATTGTATTCCTAATTCAAATTTAAAATAAAATTCAAAAAACATTATGGGTCAAAAAATCAAATGAAAAAAACATTTTTTTTTGTCAAAAAGTTTAAAATTGCTATTTTAAAATAAAACATATGATTATTATTTAAAATAATATCTTTTATGGTATTTTAAATATATTTTGTCAATTTACATTTAAAATATTATCGTAAAACGTAAGTTGCATAAAATATAATTTGATTCTTTTTTAACAAAAATCAAATAAAATTTGAAAACATGTACAGTACTATTTATTATAAATCAAAGAATCATATCATAATTGCATTAAATGACAAATTGCTTGAGAGAAAATGAAAATACAACACTGCCACGTGGCATAGAAATAGAGAAGATTAGAAAAAGTTGGCAAATTATAGTATTAAAGATAAAGATTACATATGAATAGAAAGTAATCGGGCAACAAACTGCGTTGCTATCCCTTTTTGGATTGCAAAGCTCAATCTTTTAAAAACCACTGCCACGTGGCATAGAAATAGAGAAGATTAGAAAAAGTTGGCAAATTATAGTATTAAAGATAAAGATTACATATGAATATAAGGTAATCGGGCAACAAGCTGCGCCGCTATCCCTTTTGAAAATACAACACTGCCACGTGGCATAGAAATAGAGAAGATTAGAAAAGGTTGGCAAATTATAGTATTAAAGATAAAGATTACATATGAATAGAAGGTAATCGGGCAACAAGCTGCGCCGCTATCCCTTTTTGGATTGCAAAGCTCAATCTTTTAAAAACCACATCCATAGACTTAGGAGAAACAATGTTGCTTTTAAAAGATCTACAGTCTCTCGTGCTAGAAACCCAAAAGTGTCCAATGCAAATGGTATAAAAACATGTTGATTATTTGAACATGTTTTTTCATGTTTAGCAACTTTGCAATGGACAAATAATATTAATACGATTATTTAATATTCACAAGATAAAACCAAAGGAAAAAACAGAAAAAGAGAGAAAGAGAAAGAAAAGAAAAATACACACACGCAACAGTACCAAATAGGTATTATTTTAGTCTTAAATATAAGTAAAATTTAGTCAAAAATAATTGATGTATTTAGTCCAAAATTTACATCAAATACATTAATTTTTTTAACCAAATTTTATTTATATTTGAGACTAAAGATAATATTCTTTTCAATATTTTGATTGCTTCAATATCAAGTCAAAAATTAAGGAGAGAGGTACAACTCATAATTTGTAGTTTTGTACGGAAGTTTCAAATCAAATTAAGGTCCCACAAAGACAAGTGTTTTGTTGTTTTTCAATTATTTGAGAATAGTTGTGCTTGTGTTGGGTTGTTTCAAGTGATTTTCGACCTCAAAATTCCACAAATAAATGTTGTGGATCCTAGAGGTTACAATTTACAAAGTGAACACTTATAGATACGAATTCAGAAGCGACTTTGTAGAAGAAAAAATGTCCATGTAAATTTTATTTTATGTTAAAATACTCCCTCTGTTCCAAAATGTAAGCAAATTTGACTTTTTAGGTACATTTGACTATTGATGTATTTGGTCCATAATATGAGCTAGATACATCAATAGTCAAATGTACCTAAAAAGTCAAATTTACTTACATTTTGGGACGGAGGGAGTATAGTTCTAACTCTTAGAACGACGTAAAACCAGGGAGAGTGAGGTACATCATAGTGTCCCAAAATTATGAGATTATTTTATTAATTTTTGATTTTTTCTAAATCCTATTTTACCTCATTTAATTAACTAAAAATAGTTCCAAGCCTTGGAAAAAATGGCCAAGTGATCCCAAAATTCCCAAAATATTATTTCAGAGTTTTCTGTAAAAATAATTAAAAAAAATAAACCTCCCTGTCTCCGCACGCGCCCCCACGCGCCGAAGCCGCGACTAGGCGTTGCCGCACCCTTGTTCACATCCTTCTCTACCCGTTTTTCTGAAAACGGGTCGTTCGACCTGGTTTTATGACCCGGTTCGTTCTCTCTCAATACTTAACGTGGGACGACTATCCTTATACCGTTTTGATCGTTATTCACTTCTAGTAAGATACCCGGTGTTAGTTTTAAGTTTCGGCAATCGAATCGTGTTCGAAGAGGTGGAACTCATACGAAATACTCAATTTACTGTGTTATGGTTTTTTCCTAATTTCAACCAGTCCTAGATTACATCATGGGGTTTTAAAACATTGCAAAATTGTTTGTGCCCATTTAAAATGCTCAAGAACGTTTCAAAACTCATTCTTTTGAGAGAAATGCTACGAACACACTCTCTAACACATCTTTTAAACACACTTCAATTAAAATTTGCCACATCACCCCACTTCTCTTTTTATTTTAATTATTTTTTTATTAATAAATAAATGAATAAAAAAAATGAGTGATGTGACAAATTTTAATTGGAGTGTATTAAAAAAGTTTGTTAGAGAGTGTGTTCATAGCATTTTTCTTCTTTTGAAATTAAAAACTCAAGTTCAAAAATAAGGATCTTTAAAACTAATGAACAACCATAACCTTCATAACTCACAAATTCACTAGTTTAAATCAAATCAAGGAGAACAGATTTAATATTTACTTTATTGGGTAAGTGGTGATGGCGGTTAAAATATGAGAGGGAAGGTTTGTGGAGATAGGTGTTAGTGCATAAGTATGGGGAGTGCAGAGGTGAGATTGAAGCTGGAAGTGGGAATGCTTCAAATTGGTGGAAAGATATTGTCAGTGTCAAAATGAGGTCTTTTAATGGGATTCAAAACTGGTTTGAGAGCTTTCTTATTAGAGTTGTTGGTAATGGGAAGGAGTCGTTGTTTTGGAATGATCCTTGGTTAGGTAAAGGTATTGTTCATAGGAATCGTTTCCCCCGGTTAGCCGATTTGTTTTTAAAGCATGAGATTTTGGTGAGTGAGCTATGTCGTCGAGGATGGGTTGGGGGGAGAGGTTGGATGTGGAGAAGAGCTTTGTTTGTGTGGGAGGAGGAATTGTTGGTCGATTGTGTTACTTTGTTACAAAATTTTTGAAGAATAATATTTCAGACATGTGGTTATGAAGGTCAGCTCATTTTGAACTTTTTTTCGTAAAGGCAGCTTATTCGACTTTTCCTAGCATTGAGGATGTGCATGACATTAAGGAGAGACATTCTAATGTGGATTGGAGTAATTGTGTCCCAATGAAAGTTTTCGTTTTTGCGTGGCGCTTTTTGGCGAATATGTTACCAACTAAGGATAACCTTGTCAAGAGGCGTATTTTGAATGTAGACAACCAAAATTGCAGTTGTTTTGGTGGTGGTTTAAAGTGAAATTCAAAAACTTTGCTTGTAGTTTTCATATGTGGTGTTCAAACCCCCTAATGTGATTAGGGGTTACTTGATGTGTTTGTATCTTCTTTTGATATCACATCTTTTTATTTTGATTTCTTGATTTGTATTGAATTTTGTATCCACCTATTGGATGTGCATTTCTTGTGCCATCCTAATGTGTTCCTTCTAATTCAATGCAATTGGCTCTTTGGTTGATTAAAAAAAAAATAACCCGGCAAATAGGAAAGGAATTTTACAAACTAAATAAAGGTGGTGAAACCCGCGTAAACCGGAGAGCATAGAAGTAGTGCAAAGTGGACAGACTATTTAACGGGAGATTTAAACTACTGCAAACAAAAACTACAGTTAAATTATATAAAACCGCCGCTAAATAATATATTTATAAAAACATTAAGGGACAGGCCGCGACACTACAGTGTCCTTGAGGGGCTCTGCCTCTGTGTACAAGACGAAAAAAGACCGGTAAAAGAGAAACTACAAACAAATGAGCCTTATATAAGCGGAACATCAATGAAAAATATCAAAACAAACATCATCTAATAAATGTCTACTTCTAATCACATTATTAGAAAGACGGCTTCCAAATCTACAGAGAATGCATCCACCAAACTTAAAAAAAAATGTCATTAGATGCTAACTTCCAATCTAGAATAAAACATGATAAGTCCATCAAAAAATTGATGAGAAAATTTAAGGGAGATGGTAGCTTAACTAGTTAAACTAGTTGAGTTAAAAATTAAAGAGTTATAAGTCTAGGTTAATCAAAAATTGATGAGGCAAAAGTAATCATAATTATTATTTTTTTGTTGACACAAGTAATTACAATTGTTATTTTGTCAAATTCAACGTTAGTCTAAATAAAGGAAAAATTAATATGTGCTCGTAAGACACTCTTGTCTCTTGTTAGTGTGCGATAGTAATTTTATTTTGAAAATTTTACATTTTATTTTTAAAGTCAAAAGTTATTTTATTTAAGATATAATTATTATTTGGAGTTTCTTTTAAGTGTAAATAGAAAAATTGAATGTTGTGAGAGTGATTGAGCTGATAAGGCAAGGCTCATCATTAGCTAAGAAACAGATTATTGAAAAGAAGGAATATAAATTTAAATCCGACATGATTTTGCACTCAGTCTTTGATTGATCAGAGAATGTGAACAAATTCTATACGCTCTAATTAAATTGAAAAGTTATATCCACAGAACATGCATGACTCACATTACTCATGCTATTGTGATGCAATGTTGAAGATAAGAAGAAACATGTAGGTCTCTCAAATAATTTGTACTCCAATTCAGATATTAAAAGTTAACTCCCTAATAAAAAAATTCACAACAATTCAAAAAATATAATTATCCTCTATTTAAACTATAAATAACATAATGAAATGCGTAAAATAACAATAATTTTTTTGTAGAAACAAATGAGTATATAAAATAAATAAAAAAAAATAAAACATTTCAAAGTAAAAAGAGATATTGACGTGGTCGGAAGTTCAGAAAGGAATAACAAGATAAATTAAAGAAGGTTTATGGAATTTGTTTATTACACTCTGGTAGATTCCAGCACCGGCTATTTTCTTTCTTGTGGACTCCAAAAAACCTATCTACTAAAAATAACGCTTGCTATTCCTTTCCAAACTTTCTGCTGTGTCAAATATGAGTACAATATTACATTACATTGTTATATAGCCTAAACAAACGGCATAATTATACAACCATTGATTTAAATCCAAACTAAATCTTTTTTTCTGAGCTTGCAGCAGCCACCACCAAAAATGAACCTTTCATTAAATTTAACCATTCTATCTAAAGGCAAATTTTTTTGAATCATTAATGTATTTGATATATAATATAAATCAGATACATTAATTATTTAATGAATTGAAAAAAATAAATTCTTATATTAAGAACTAAAGGGAGTTCGCCACAATTATAATTGAAATTGTAATTAGCTATAATTTTGTTGTTGTTAACTAGTATGGTGACTACTAAAATTTCATCTCTATCTCTATGTGAATGAATGAAAAATCTTAAGTTCAAGCAAATCATTGCATATATAATATGATGTTAATATCAACCGAATGCTCTACCAAAACTACTCTCTCTAATCATAATATGTAAGAGAAATTGTTTTTTTTTTAAATTCATTGAATAATCATGTATGTGGTCTATAATATAAATTAAATACATCAATTATTCATTAAATTTTCTCTTATATTAAAGAACGAGATATCAAAAATCTCGCGACACGACAGTATTATAGTCGACCACTATTCAAAACCTGGTTGCAAGCACTGCATCTTCATCTACCTGCATAAGTAGCCAAATGAAAAACTAAAAGTGGTCCCTAAAGTATGACACAAAACGGCAAAGAACAAAAAAACATAGTGCAACGTAAGTAGTAATTCACACACGGACACATAAAACACCAACGTCAATAACCCCACAAAAAACACTATCTCTCTTCAAAAACATTACTACTACAATCCACACTACGTTGCGTAACCATAAACACTAGTGTAGTGTTTTTTCATTTCACCAAATTCACATGCAAAAATCAAACTCATTTTAATTTCATTTTCCAACAATTTCATTCATCTTGTACATTTATATACTCTCTCTTCATTTTCCAATACTAACTAACACCATGTGCTTTTCTCTGGCAGTACCCTATAACCTTAACCCCACTTTTTTCACTCTCTTCCATGTAACTAATTAAGTACTTCTTCCTTCCTTCAATTTCTCTCCTTCTCTCCCATGGTTCTTACTCTTCATCATCAACCATGCCCACCTTCTCCTCCCTCCCTAGGTATAATCAATCATCTACTCTACTATATTCATCCTACAATTTTTGATTATGATAGAATAGAATATTCCTGTAGTTAAGCATAATTAGAAAAGATTTCAATTTTTTCGCCATGAATTTTGAATTTTATAATTTTTTTAGTAGTGATTATTGAGAAGAAAGTTTGGAAGTTATATTAAGCATCCAATTTTGCACAAACTATGTTAATTGAACAATTTTTCTTGAAGTGTTTGATAATAAATGTTTTCTTGTGGTATAGTAATAGATTTTTTTGATATGAAAATAATTGAGTTTTTCCTAATATTGATGTTGTTTTAGGTGGATTGGTGGAAAATTGTTTGGAAAGAATCCTAAGAACACAATCAACAACGTTGGTGACAGCAGTGACGACACTGGACCAGTCGTCGTAGACGACAATCCAGTGACAAGCGTGGTGGAGTGTTACGCATGCACACAAGTTGGCGTGCCAGTGTTCCACTCCACCAGCTGCGACAGCTGTCACCAACCGGAATGGGAAGCATCAGCAGGTTCATATCTAGTTCCAATACAAAACCGTCCCGGAAAATTCGCAAGAGCAGTTACAGGGGCAAATTGGGGACCTTTAGGAAAAGTTTTAGATCCAAGAAGCAAGCGCGTGCAAATATGGAACCGCGCGTTGTTATTAGCGCGTGGTGTTGCGTTGGCGATTGATCCTTTGTTTTTCTACGCGCTGTCTATAGGGAGAGAAGGTTCGCCGTGTTTGTATATGGACGGTGGTTTGGCGGCGGTTGTTACGGTGGCGCGTACGGTTGTTGATGCGGTGCATTTTTTTCATGTTTGTTTGCAATTTAGATTAGCGTATGTGTCGAGAGAATCGCTTGTTGTTGGGTGTGGGAAACTCGTGTGGGACGCACGTGCCATTGCTTCTCATTATATGAGATCTTTCAAAGGATTTTGGTTTGATGTTTTTGTTATTCTTCCTGTTCCTCAGGTATGAATTTTCTGATTCAACATTGTCTGATTTAAATCTAATGGCTGGTAGTTTTTTTTGTTTTTTTTGAAAATTAAAATTTTAGATGAAATATTGTATACATTAGTAATTGTCCACGTAAGATAGTTTAAGTAGTAAGAAGTTGCGGATATATAAATTAAATAGAGGAGGCCCATAAATTAATTATTGGATTGAGCAATTTATCTTCTTTCCGATATACAAAAAAGAATATACAGTAGTAATATTCTTCATGTTTGAGGTTGTTTGATGTCGTCCACTAATAAATTCTTGGTTCACATGTTGTCTATCAAGTTTTGGAAAATTCTTCAGTTATTATGTTTTTTTTGTGTTCTTTTTTATTTGAGGGATTTATTATTATTTTTTTATTTATTGGTTTACTTTTAATAGATTAATAAATAGTACCCTTTTAAGTTTCAACCTTAATTATAAGCAAATTTTAGATGTATTGAATAATTAATGTATTTTCTATTTTGTTAAAATCAAAATAATAACTATAGTATTTAATCTACAGTATAGACTATTCAATGTATTTAAAAAGTGAAATTTACTCATAAATCTGAAGGGAGTAGTTAGATAATTGTTTGAGAAAAAGAAATATGCACTAACAGTGTAAAATAATTTTACGCTGTCAACCAATGACAACTAAGTATTCCGCCACATCACGACACTTTCTTAATATGACATGGAAGATTAGTGGTTTCTTATTGATTGGCCGTGTAAAATAATTTTACTCTACATTAAACTCTTTTTTATTTTTTTAATCTAATAGATTAGATTAATAAAGAATAAATGGTTTTATACCAAAAAAAGAATAAATGGTTCATGTGAGATTAGTTTAGTGATAGAGACATCGCATTATATATATATATATAGAAACTGGAGTTCAAATTCTGGACACCCACTTATTTATTGTAAGAGTAAAATTTCTAATCACTTCTGACTAAACTAGACCAAAAATATGATTTGATATTAAAAAATTTCTATACGCCCTCAAACATGTCGACCAATTAAACCCAAGGGGTGTGGTTGAGCGACATGGGGCTCATCCTCCCTTAACCAAGGGTCGAGCGTTCGATCCTCACCTTGGGTATGGAGCAGCATTAAATCCTTGGGCCAGCTATCCCACTCTTCGAGGTGCCTCCAATCTAGCGAGAGAATAGTCATCGCGTTCGGCGGCGGATACCCCGGTCTCGACCAAAAAAAACATGTCGACCAATTTACCGGTCAATATTATAATTTGTAATGTTAATGGTGTAAGAAAATTTTACACTTGTATTCAATCGAATCACTTTATAATTCAATTCTTTTATTGATTCCTAAAACAATCTATGCAAATATCTATTTAACATGATTTGATTAAATGCATCATTTATGCATAAAAAAAGTATTACAGCATAAGTGCAAACAAATTAATCTCATTATAAATTTTTATTTAGAGACAAATAATTTATGTGACAATAGATAATCTTATTTTGACATTATGATTTCCTTTTGTTTGCAGGCTGTGTTTTGGCTGGTAGTACCTAAATTGATAAGAGAAGAAAGGATTAAAATAATTATGACAACAATGCTATTGATTTTTTTGTTCCAATTTCTCCCTAAGGTTTACCATAGCATATGCATGATGAGAAGAATGCAGAAAGTCACAGGATACATCTTTGGCACCATTTGGTGGGGATTTGGACTCAATCTTATAGCTTATTTCATTGCCTCTCATGTAAGCAAGCCTTAACTGAAATTTGAGCCTCATCATTATTATCAAGTTATCATTAAGGGCATGTTTGAATCGACTTATTTGAGTTTTTCTAATGGCATAAACATTTGTGAGACTGTTTATGAGAGTTTATTTATGAGATGTCCATAAGCTCTTTTCAGCTTATTTGCGACTGTTTGAGATAGATTATGAAAACAGTTGATTACATTACATGTCCACAAGTTATATTCAGCTTATTTCCATAAGTTATTTAGGATAGCTTATGAAAACAATTTATGTCATATATGAAAACAGTCATTTGTGCGACTATTTGAAAGAGCTTACGGAAATAGCTTCTGACATGTCCATGAGCTACTTTTAGCTTATTTCCATAAGTTCTCTAGGATAGCATGTTAAGACAATCATTTGTTAGTCTGTTTGAGAGAGCTTATAATTAAATAGCTTTTGACATGTTCTTGAGCACTTTCTGCTTACTTTCATAAGTTCTTTAGGATAGCATGCAAAAACAACTTATAACTTATATAAACACTTTTGTTATAGAAATAGCCTGTATACAAACACTTATGGTAAACGTTTACACTACAATTTCTAGGTTGCTGGAGGGTGTTGGTATGTCCTTGCGATTCAACGCGTTGCATCATGCCTTCAACAGCAATGCGAAAGAACCGTCGGATGCAGTCTGTCTCTGTCATGCTCAGAGGAAGTATGTTATCAGTCATTGTTGCCACCGGGAACCATTGGAAATCCATGTGGTGGAAACTCAACAGTGATGATGAGTAAGCAGGTGTGCTTAGATGTTGAAGGACCTTTCAAATATGGGATCTACCAATGGGCACTTCCTGTCATATCCAGCAATTCCTTGGCTGTCAAGATTCTTTATCCTATTTTTTGGGGTTTGATGACCCTCAGGTAAATTGCTCAATAAACAAACTCTTACTTTTGCATTGACTTATTTGAGTTTATTTACTGGTGTAAGCAATTGTGAGACTGTTTCGAAGAGCTTATGGAAACAACTTATAACATGTCCATAAGTTGTTTTCGTACATGGCTTATTATTAGTTTCTCTCTAGTTAAACAGTTTGGTTGTTCAAGTTAGTGTGTTAATGGTTTTTTATATATATCATAACATAAGATTATTATGCATTATTAGGCCTAGGCTCTGGTTTGTAAATTTTTCTCAACTTGAAGACATTAGATTCTGCTTTTCTGTAGCCACCTACATCATAATCTATGAAGCACTACAAATAATAATTTAAGAAAATGGAAGTGATTGAATCTAACTACATATATTGGTATTGTGTCTGTGTTAGACATTGACATGTGTTGGACACCAAACACACCTTTAATCTGTAGTGTCGGTGTTACATAGATCATAATCAAGTATGAGAGTAGGTGATTAACTAATCATGAATCATATTTGAATTCTGGTCTGTACCTTCGATTTGAGTGTTGAAATGCAATTCACCTTTTGTGAACTTGCTTTTAGAGCATCATTTTACGTTTAAACGGCCAAACACACACACACACACACATATAGCATTATAACATTTGTTTAGCATCTATGTTTTCCTAATCCATAATAATTCTTGCAGCACTTTTGGAAATGATCTTGAACCCACAAGTAACTGGCTAGAAGTGATTTTCAGCATATGCATTGTACTCAGTGGACTACTACTTTTCACTTTGTTGATCGGTAACATCCAGGTATCTTAAATAGATTATTATTATTATTGGATTTGGATTGTCTGCAGTCATACTCCCACACATTCACACAATCAACACATCAGTGGCCGTTGGATTGAGATCGATTTCAAGTACAGTATTTCATGATTTTAACTAAACCAAAATATGCTTGCATTCTGCACCGTCTGATATCAATTCAACAACCACCATTGTGATGATTTCGTGAATGCATGGGATTGGTGACTGCAAACAATCCAATCCATTATTAAAACAATTTACAAGTGAATATGAGAAATGTTTGATATTGTTACGCTTATTGAAAAATTGTTTCATAATCAAACGTTGTTTAACAATGAGACATTTGTACTATGAAGGTATTCTTACACGCAGTCATGGCAAAGAAGAGAAAGATGCAGCTGAGATGTCGTGATATGGAATGGTGGATGAGGAGAAGGCAGTTGCCATCTCGATTAAGACAAAGAGTTCGGCATTTTGAACGTCAGAGATGGGCGGCCATGGGAGGAGAAGATGAGATGGAACTGATCAAAGATTTACCTGAGGGTCTGAGGAGAGACATCAAGCGCTATCTTTGCTTGGACCTCATTAAAAAGGTAAGAAATATAGAAACCTGAAAATAAAATAAATTGGACTAGAAAGTTGAATCAATAAAATGGATAAGTTTCATTAGCTTAGGGTTTAGGTGAATCATAAATTTATCATGACTTTGTGACGTGTTAGCCTTATAAGCTAGAGATTTTAGCTTATAGTCATTATGATAAATGATGCTTAAACATTGATATATTTTGTTATAAACTTCTGTCTCATGATGGTTAAGTAATGATTGATTTTTTTTATACCAAGTGCTTAAGACTTTAACTGTAGCTTCTACTTGGTGGTTCAGCTTTTACGTTATGATTTTGTTACTTTTTAGCTTCTGCCTTGTATGGTTGTTTGGCTTTGTTCATATTTATTTCGGCCGATGAATTTCCAGCATTTAGTTTCTCTTAATACTCTTATCCATGACTTCCATCTTTGATTGTAAAACCTATCCTGATAAGTAGTTATTTATGTTTATTTGACAGGTACCGTTATTCCACAACTTGGATGATCTTATTCTTGACAACATTTGTGATAGAGTGAAGCCCCTAGTTTTCTCTAAAGATGAAAAGGTATTAAGGATATCGTCATATGAACAATTGAAGAACTTTGTTTAGAAAGGACTTTAAAATGATCATCATGGTTGTTTAACTTTTTCGTATATATCGTTATGAAACAGATAATTAGAGAAGGTGATCCTGTACCAAGGATGGTATTCATTGTCCGCGGACGCATAAGGCGAAACCAAAGTCTCAGTAAAGGCATTGTAGCAACAAGTGTCCTTGAACCAGGAGGTTTTTTAGGCGATGAACTTCTTTCTTGGTGCCTTAGACGCCCTTTTATAGACCGGCTTCCAGCCTCCTCAGCCACATTTGTTTGTCTCGAATCAACAGAAGCATTCGGTCTTGATGCTCAAAACTTGAGGTACATAACCGATCACTTCCGGTACAAATTCGCGAATGAGAGGCTTAAGAGAACAGCGAGATACTACTCGTCAAATTGGAGAACCTGGGCTGCTGTCAACATTCAACTTGCTTATAGACGTTACAGGCAGAGGACTAGAGGTCCAGTGACGCCTGTAAGGGAAAATGGAGGCACCGAGCGCAGGCTCTTGCAGTATGCTGCAATGTTCATGTCAATTAGGCCACATGATCATCTCGAATGATAAAGGTTTAAACTGCGGTCCGCAACTGTAATTGCGGACGTAATATATAAAGGAGATTGAACTCTCTTCAACAACATCGATCACAACCATAATTTCAACGGCATTGGTTGTATTTTCTTGCATTTTTCTGCAATATTAAGGTTCACAATTTGAAACCATGTGATAAAATAAGGTCCATGATTGGTTTAATTTTATTGATTTGTCTTTTTATTTTGAAGTTTCAGGTCCTTATTGAATGGTGTGTCATTAAGTCCTTTAGTCCTTTGAAATTGGTAATATTAAAATCATGAAATTTATATAAAAGACAAAAAAGGAAATAATAGGTAGTAATTCAGGAATCATTGAGTTCCTGTTTGTTCTTTTTTAACAATTTCCTATTGAGGTTGCCATGTACTTATTGCATAAGTGAATGAAAGGTACTAGAGTCAGATTTTTCTTGTTTCATTATTAAGAAGTTTCCTCTCTATGAAAAACAAAAATAGGGAACAATATATTTTAACTTAATTTCAAATGAGTAAACGAAAATAGTGATTCAATGTGGTCGGTTAGGATATTCGGCGCAGATTAAACATGAAATGTTCAGCGGATAACTCACACTTGTGATATAGAAAATGGATAACCTATTTATATTTGAGTAATTATAATAGAAACTCATAATGACACTTAATTATAACGACTGTGAGACAGTTGATTTGGCAGCAACAAAAAACAAATAGAAAAAACAAAAATCACAAAACAAAATACAACACAACACAACATACATTTTGTTTCTTATGATAACGGTTTCTGTTGTAACTAAATTTGGAGAGAAATTGATTGGAAGTGAGATAATCATTACCTCTAAATATAGCAAACCATATCTACCAATCTCCTTTCCATTTTTTTCTCACTCTCTTACAAACCTATCATCACAAACATGGATCATCAATGTTGTAATCATCATCTTCATCATCACCTTTCATTTTTCATCATTCTCTGGGGTCTCCTAAATTTTTTTTGGAGCCCTAGATTTTGCTTGTTTCTACTCTTTCAATTTTGGAGCTACTAATCTGCTACTACATGGTCAGATTACTTAGGTACAATGTTGTAATCTTGTCTTTCTTTTTTGTATTTTATTTGTCCTTTTTTTTAAAAGGGTCTATGAAAAATTTAATATTTGTTAATAGAAGACATCTAAGAACATAAAAAGTACAAGATTTGATGTATATTTTACCATTAACTTATGTGCTTACTCTCTTCGGCCACAATTATAAGCAAAATTTCATTTTTACGATTTATTGAATAACTTATGTATCTGGTCAACATTATAGACTAGATGCATCAGTTATTCAATGAATCTGAAAAATGAAATTTTGCTAATAATTTTGGCTAGAGGGAGTACACCAAATGGATCATAAATGCTGACTGAAAACTCCGGTTGCAACGCGGTTATGAAATTTAAATTTTTTTGATGTTGTGAGACTCAAAATCAACAATTTAAACAAGTTTTGGTGGCAAAAAGAGTAACATAACAACATTTGTACAAGATATTTGATCAGTGTTTAATCCGTAGTTCTAATTTCTAAATTGCGATTAGCAACCATTATTGCGGCCAAAACATAAAAAATTTAGAGGACTCTTGAGAGCACAATCGCAATCATGGCCACATTGACCACACTTGTATGTGTTTTGCCGCAAAATCAAGATCTAGAATATAACTGCAACCACAATTTAGAAGCATGGTTCAGAGCTCAATCATTATCACAAACATTTTGAGAAAGAAATAAACAAGTATGTATGATGCAAGCTTTGCATGCAAAAAGACTAATCTAACTGCGACATTTGAAAAAAGATATTTGACCAGTGTTCAATCCATTGTTCTAAAACTACAATCTTGGCAGAAATATAAAGTTTTTAAGGTCTCTTGACATCACAGTTGCAGCCACATCGGCTGCATTTGTATGTCAAGGTTCGTCACGTAACCTTAACCCTGATCACAATCGCAATTTAGAATCATGATTGAATCATTGTCATAATATGAAAATGGAACCAACAAGTAAATTTTTTGACACTTTTATCAAATTTGTTTAGAAAATGAAAAACTATTTAATATTTTATCATCTTCCATATCTTACAACATATTAATTATTTTTGTGATAGGTACCTTATTGTCAGTGTAGAACCTGGCATATCAAGTTAAAAAATGGGGTTGAAACTTACAAAGGAGGATTCAACATCCAAAATTAGTAGTCCAACAAGTTTGGAATTACATCATCGCATGATTCATTACCTTACCAAGAATTTTATTCGTAACTTGGTATCCAAGCAAAGAAGAAGAATGCTTATTGCTGGTTATGATCTTGACATGTCATATATCACAGATAGAGTATTAGCAATGTCATTTCCTGCTGAACGTATGAGAGCAATGTATAGAAATCCTCTCTGGCAAGTCAAATCTGTTTTGGATATGAGACATAATGAACATTATAAGGTGCAACTTCAATCCACCACTGTCTTTTTTTCTTCGTTTTATAATAATTTTAGATAAGTTGGGTTACAAGGACTCATCAGTTCCAAGGCAAGTCTTTGCATTTGTAGCGAGAGCTGAACCCGCACCTTTGTGGGATATGAGTCAACTTTTTACCAACTGAACCAACAGTTGTTGTCAATCCACCACTATGTTTACTCGATACTAGCATTTTACTTACTATTAATTTGTATGCATGCCTTTTATTTAGTTCTCTGTGTAGATCAATTCCACATATAGTGACTGGTACTTAAAAATCGTTCCATAATTAAATGATGGCAGATGCCATCTTCCAAAAGTAGAAGCTTGCGGTCCCCCTTGTTTTGAAGATGATAGAGTGACTTGATTGGTATCAGTTCGACAAAAACAAGAGAAAACAAATGTGTTTCAAAACTTAACTTATTTGCTTCTTTTTGTTTATGTCGACCGACATCAATGATAACATTGTATTAGCTGTAAAGATAAGGAGGATTGTGGGCTTTAATTTTCAAGAAATATTAGTTAGAATTTTAGGTGATTTTTAAGTATCTCTGGTATCACAATCGAGACAACGATGGGCTGTCGTGGACCACTTAACAAGGTGGTCTACCATAGAACTCACCATATATCTAATGTATCAATTTGATTACCTTTTGGTCATTTTACTATAAAGAACTATACATTTTATTATTGAAATAATTTAATGATAATGTATCAATAAAGTATTAATATTGTTCTTCCTATTATATCCTTTTGAAATTTTCAGGTCTATAATTTGTGTATAGAAGAAACTTATGATCCAGCACACTTCTATGGTCGTGTGGAATTTTACCCTTTTGATGACAATCATGTGCCATCTCTTGAAATGATTAAAGCTTTTTGTGAAAGTGTAGATTCATGGCTAGCAAAGGACCCAAAAAATATTGCTGTTATTCATTGCATGGTATGTGAATTCCCATTCACACTTCCAATTGAAAATATTTGTATAATAATTTCTCATCTTAAACAATCAATTTTGAAATACATTTGTAATAAACATGGCAAAATAATGAGTTCTGATCGAATGTCAATGTTACACCGGTTTACACTGATAATGCATATCCTTTAAACTCTTCACTATAACTAGTTACATATTTTTACTCAATTGTAAATTTTGATTCCAATAATGCAGGCAGGTAAAGGTAGAACTGGTTTGATGGTGAGTTCATACCTAACATATTGCGGCATGTCGGCAGATGAAGCTCTTCAATTATATGCAGATAGAAGAACAACTAATAATGAAGGAGTAAGTTAATGTTAGGTATAATTCCAAGTTTCCAACAATATAAAATGTAAATTTATCTTCAGCAACTATGAGGAAATCAAAACTAATCATTATTGTGTTTTAGAAGTAGTTATGATTAAAATCAAATGTTTTTATAATTTGATGATTATGATTGATTAACAGTATATAAAATATTTACACTTATTAGGTATCTATACCAAGCCAACGTCGCTACGTAGGTTATTGGGAAAGTCTACTTTCTGTCCCCAGAGGAACTGGATATGGATCTACAAATGTGAATTTGCCTCAACCATGTAGCAGAGAATTGCGGCGAATCCGACTGTATGATACTGTCAATGTTAACACAATTTTCTTTGTTATATCAGAACTGCAAGAGGTTAGTTTCACCTCAAAAAAAATTTTCTCTTATTTTTGTCAAATCAAACCAACCAGATATATAGTTGCAACGAAATAAAAAACTCTGAACTTCTATTTAGAGGTGGTAACCTCGTCATCATCAAAGTTTTAAATGACTTTTAAGCCTCGGTCCACTGTAGAACAAATGAGACACTTTCAACCCTAGCGAGCGATTTCCTTGAGAACATACTTAAACAAAGATAAGCTTCAAAGTTTTGTTTGTATAATTACCATGATGTGTTGTTCCATTTTTGACAGATTCCGGGTCAGGTCTACCGTCCACCTGTGGAAGTTTATAGGAGCGGTTGTAGAGAGGTTAAGAAAGGTTATCAACGAACAAACAGTCCTCGCTATTATATATCTATTCCTGAAAGTGATGAAGATGGAAAAACATCAGAAATAGAAGAACCTCGTGTTGTAGTTCAGATGGATACAGAGAGTCCTGCAATATACCAAAAATCTTGTTTGGACCATTATTTTGATAAACCCATACAAGTAAGCTATAAATTTCTATCAAACAAAATTAAGTACTTTTTCGAGTAAACCTTCACTTCTGGTTGCATATATTCTGATGAGACATTCAATCATTGGACAGGTAACCGGAGATGTACGTGTAATATTCTATGAGAAAATGATGGGAGGCCGTCTTTTCTATTGCTGTTTTAATACAGCTTTCATTAGGAACAGCTTACTACAGGTAATCTCATCCTTCTTAGAAACTGTAATATACATGGAAGCAAATTGGACCACATTTAGCAAAGAACACAGTTACACACACTAATTGATCTCAACCGTTCAATCAACGTTCACACATTCAAAACATCGGTGGCCGTTCAATCAAACTACAGATGGTCCAAAGAAATGCAAATTTTAGTCTAATTTTATTATCCAAAATGCCGGACTTTTGATTGCGTGATCTTGATTAAACTGCCACCGATGTTCTAACTATGTGAATGTCGAACATCCCTAACTGCAGTGGAGCTGGACCCGACATTAACTAATATAAATAGGAAATAGTAACAATAGATTACACTGAGTTCGACTAACTGTGTTCGCTTTTGTAACTATTTTGTTTTGCAGCTCAGAGTAAAGGATTTGGATAAAGTTGGGAAAAAGGGAAAATCAATATGTGGCCCTACATTTTGTCTAGAATTATTGTTTGGTCCTGCTAATATAGGATATTCATCATCTAGTATTTCTGTTAGTGACCATTCTAGTGATGATTCATTATAATAATCTATGTCCACATATCTTTACAAAAAAAATATATATATGAAAGGTTGGGTCCAAATTCTTTACACAACTTCTTGTTACATATTTTGTGCAAAATGATCCCAACAATGATGTGTAGCAGTGCATCGATACCATCGGCTATCTTCTCGTCTAATTTTTCATTGGTAAAAAGCACAAGTGTCTAAGTTTTGTACTATTTTGGTGATTGAATAGCATTTTGCAGATGAGATGAGAGCAATATAATGCAGAATTTCATCAGTTTTGTGACTGGATTTTCTTGTAACACTCTGGTTGTAAGAGGAAAAAGGCATTGATAATCTAAAGTTCAGTCCAAAGAGGTAAATTAAGTCTTACGAAGGAATGGTTTAGTCAGGGCTCAAACTCGGATACTCCCAGCCTGTTCGACCTTAACTGAATGCTTACAAACTTTTAAATCTCGTCCATTTTGTAAGGGATTTCCAGAATAATAACATTTCAAAAACTAAGAAAAGAAGTTATCAAGCCAGAATGATATGGCATTCAAACCAGAAACATTAGCATGTGCATTTTTTACAATGGAAATATAGCAGTATAGGACACATCAATCATTCTTTTACCACAACCTTTTGCATTTCCTTCATTATAATACAAAGTTACAAACTATTGTATCTCAAAATGAATCGAACTTGGAACTTAAAATCCTTGTCCTCGTCATGACACGGTAATGCCCAAAATCTCGACTAAAAAACAATCTAACATTAGTTGATATCATTATCTGGCTAATAAATGAGGCTAAAGTAGATCATTAAGGAAATATTACAGTTTAAACAAAAGTATGGTATTACACGGTGAGTTCCCCATTGTCGTGTGTAAGGCCTGCGCGCCATGATTCGGCTAATGCCATGTAGCATTTGCTTAGTTTTTTGCAGGGATATGATTTGGAGATCTAGTATTTGCACGTCTCCTTGTCAAGAATGAGCAAACGTACAACAATTAGAAGTAGTTTAACTTCCTGTGAATGCTACTAGGTAAATAATGCTGCCTTGCGCTTTGCATAATCTTCAACAACACTGATTGCACTATTGCTATGGCGCAGAGAAAACTCTGCTAGTAGAATTTGTCTTTCTTCAACCGTTAAATCGCCATGACAGCCCTGCAAATGTTGTGAAAAAATCAGACTTCAGTAAAATCAAATGAGATGCAGCAAACAACAATAATGATGCAGTCAGAACTGAATTGTGGAGCAAGAAATGATTTTATACCATAAACTTGTTGGAACAGTAAATCATGTTTAGTTATTCAATTACATGTTATATTAACAAAACAAGAAAAGCAGTGTAACTTTGAATATCCAAAAAATAAGGTAGGAACAACCATGGAGAAAAGAATACACAGCACTAGCATTATAGTGATTGGATTGTAATTATCAAAATAAGGTTATTTAACTTAAAATCATTACCGTACGAGAAATTCTATCACAAACAGCATGGTGCATGAGGATTCCTGCAGCGACTGAAACATTGAATGAATCCACCATTCCTTTCATTGGAATACTGCAGTGTAAATCTGACATTGCCAAAGCCTCATCACTAATACCCCTGCAAAAAGAACATAATCACTGATTAAACATAACAATTCAACAAACTTTAAAAGTATTTGTTAGTACTCAAAATATAAATATTGATTCAGACACATCATTAATCCAATCATCAGTGGGGCCTAGAGTTTGGCAGGTTTATTCTAGAAGGAAGAATATGCCAAAAGTTAGTTAGATCAAGGAAGTGACGTGGGGAAGAGAGAGGTACGTTTGAGCTAGTACAGCTGGTACATTCCAAGATATAAGGAGTTAGTCGAGGGTAGAGAGAGGTACCTTGAGATAATTCTATTCTGCTAAGAATGAGGAGGCAAGATTAGTCTTGCCTAACTGAGCCTAGCTCTGGTTAGATATCTAGGGTTACTAATTTCCCTAAATCTGTAAATCTCCATTTCATAATCATCAATAAAGCTCATATTTTGCCCTGTTCTGATTTATATTCCTAATTGTCCCTGTTAGTATTTTCTGGTTCGTAGCAGTATTACACGGAACATTCAAGCAAGCTCACATTTGCATCTTCAAAAGTATTACATAAATTCAAAAGCATCAACTGTCAAATTGATGTAAATCAGCTAGACTAATAAGACATCTATCGCTTCTAGATAAAAATACTAAGACAAGAGACAAATTTGAAGGAAATAACCTATTTTCGTTCCCGACTACTATTGCGGTTGGACAGGACCAGTCCATGTCATAAATAGAAACCTATATACAGCAAGAAAAGTTCAGTCAACTTTACTATATGGATATTTTCGACACAATTTACATATATAAATATTAATTGCATCAATACATGATTATAGATCGAATACAAATTCTTTGGTTAAGAACTAACAAAAATAGCAGAGACAACAATACCGCATCTATTCCCACATGAGTTGTGGCAATTCGATAACCACGTGATTTCAACATTTCAAAGCATTCCTTTGTAGAATCCCACAGTTCAATGTCTAACCATTTCTCCGCACCCATGCTTACATGGCGATTGTCCTTATACCTGCGACAATCAAGTCATGTTACACATTGCAATTATGTTTCCCTTAACTTCATTTCAATTTAAATTTACAAACTTCAAATTCATTCATAATTATGAAAAGTTTTAACCTTGACAACAAAAAATTCATGAGATTGGCTAAATCTTAGTAATATTATTATTATTATTATTATTATTATTATTATTATTATTATTATTATTATTATTATTATTCAAGAAGAATACAACAAATATATAAAAATAGTCAGAACAAAAATTACTTTTAACCTAAGTCATTTATGAATGACAATGCAAAAGATAATTAGAATGCAGCACCATTATAATCATCAGCAATAATAGCCTATGAAGCATTGACATGGACACCTAACAAGACTGGCGCCATTGTTATCAATGGGGCATGGCAGAATATAGAGGAAAGCCAAAAGTTGCCATATAAAGACACCATTGTGGCCTACGGTGCCACCATGAAGGGTATCTCTTCAAAAATTGCCTATGGCGGTTGTCCAAAAATCCTTCATGCCATTCCTCCATAGTAGTGCCATGGCTTCCTTTGAACAAAACTTGCTGACAAATATCAACCGCAAATAAATTAAGAAAATAGAAGTGACTACATGTGTCGTATAGTGTCGATGTCCACATTAACACCGAACTCAAGTCCACAACATTGTGTTTCCGAGGTATTGTCCCCTTGGGGCCCTGTGTGAGCCTTCGCAATTTTGTCATTTATAAAAAGTGCCTTGATTCCTAACTCCTAAGCAATGAAATTTTTTTTTTGGTGTATGGACATTATTAGATATTATCTAGTCATTCTAGTTTGACTTATTGACTTAATCAAAATTAGGTCTTTAGTCTTATCCTATTTTGGTTATCTTTATAACTTTTGTTACTGATGGTTAACCTCTATATAAGCCTTCTTTGTAATCAGTTTTCATCATAATAATATTCACTTGTGATGCAGAACTCCTTGTTGTTTACTCAACTAATAGATACACCGACATATGTGAGACACCGAACACTCTTCAATCTCAAATGTCGATGCAATGTAGACAAAAACATAAGCTTCGACAACCAATAGGACTTAAAAAGATAAATGCAACTTTGACTCCACTAAAAAATAGACTACATTATGACTCCACAATAACATATTCACAATCAAATTCCTAATGTCATGGTGATTTCATTTCAACTAAATCAATAAATCAAACATAGTTTAGGAATCCAAATGCAATTAATTGAAGAACGAAATAAACTATTTCCATTTCAAATTATTGTAAGATTGTATCAACCTAGTTCTCCACATTACGAATATTCCAACAAGATCCCTAGAATTGCAAAATGACATAATGTTAATCAAGATTGTCCCTCTGTCTCGATCTGTTACCAATGCATCTACGACATTACTCACTTAGTGTTAAGAGTCCTACATTGGTTGAGAGATCGCCTGAAGATAATTTTATAAGTAGGGGCAATCCTCACCTTACAAGCCTGTTTTGTAAGGTTCAGTTAAGCCCAATATAAAAATCTAACATGGTACCAAATTCTTTCCAAGATCATTAGTGTTGGGCATGGTAATTTTGCTAAAAAAAAAACTTAATTTCAAATTCATCTCCAATAATACTATAACTTAATGTAATTCTAGTCCTACAAAGACCATCGGAAAACGAAATTGACTAAAATATTGCAATTTTAAAGATCGTTTTGAAATACTGATAACTTGAGCAACTAGACCAACATTACTTCTACAATTTCAAGCACCAATAAACATATTTAACCATTTTATGAATCCAAATGCAATAAATTGAAAACAAAAATTTTTTAAACCAAACCCATTTTTTCATATTTCAAATTTCACCTCAACAACAATCTTCACACCTTTTGTTAGCATCACTAGAAACAACATGAACAGATTGAACACCAAGAGCATCAGCGGATCGAAAAGCAGCAGAAACATTTCCAAAATCACACAAACCTTCAACCACAAGACAAACCGAATAGCTTCGATTATTCACAGCATTCCAAAACTTCTCCTTCCTCGATTCCGAAATACAAGGACTAACAGCTTCAACAACTTCATCACTCGTTAGTTCATAACCATTTCCACACCTGAAACTATCTAGGTAAGGGAACCACCGATTCTGAGGTTGGTGAAGAAGTGGGTTTAGTTTTCGTTCCATTTTCATGAGAGAGGTAACTCCTTCGCCGGTGTTGAGGATGTTTTGGATTGTGTCGGTTGATTGTGGGGGTTCTGGTGTGGAAACTACGGCGGTTTGTGGTGTGGTGTAACATCGCCGCCATGTGGGGTTTTGGCTGCTGCGGCGGCGGAGAAGGAGAGAATGGGTTTGTTTGAAGTAGGAAGAAGAGAGTGATGAACACAACATGGTTTTGCAACTACTCATCTTTGTCATTCCAGATAACACAACTTATATCGAGTTTTTTTTTTTTTTTTTCTATTACCTCTGTTTTACTTGTCTTACTTGTCGTTTTAGCAATTTAAATTATATATGGCCTATTTTATCCTTCTTCTTATTTTATTTTATTGACTAAATTTTGTATAATTATTTTTGTGAAACAATAAAATCTTCTTTATTGTATACAAATTTTGATTGTTTTTAAATAAAGTTTGTTACAATTTTTTTAAAAATAGATAATGTTTGTGAAAAAGAAGGAATTTATCGGTGGATTAAAAATATGATATATTTAAAAAAATGGCATACTAGGAAAATAAGGTGCAAAAATATACCCCTCCTATTTTGGTTTTTTTCTTCTAAAACGACAAGTAAAAAGGAACGGATGTAGTAATAAAATATTCTCTCTTCGTCTCAAAATAAGTTCTTTATTTGCCAAAATTGTTTGTCCCAACATAAGTGTCATATATTATTTATAACATTAGTTTTTACTATTTTATCCCTTAAAGCAAGTAAAAGAAAAAGTACACTCCAAAATCTACTTTTTAGTATTCCAATAAAAATAGAGTATTTTAGTAAAAGTCATATTGTCTCTCTTTCTTTTATTTCAAAGTATGTGATTTGGTCAACTGTGACACTTAAAATGAGACGGAGGGAGTAATTTTTTATATAATGAACTTATAAGTTATAAGTCATAAGCTTGAAATTTGACATTGACAAACAAAACCCCCTAAAGCAAAGTTTTTTAGGTTTTAATCGACCAATAAATTTTTACTTTTTTGCACATATATTTTCTCTTTTTAAAAAATTAAAACGAGCAAAAAAATTTGTAACAAACTTTAAAAAAAAAACAAACAAATTTGGTTACAAAAAAATTAAGAAAGAGGATATAATAGACAAAATATAACTTAAATTGTCAAAATGATAAATAAAGTTTGTTTTTATTTTTTTAAATAAAGTTTGTTACAATTTTTTGTTGTGGTTTTAACTTTTTTAGAAAGAAAAAGTGTGTGAGCAAAAAAGTAGGAAATTATTGGTGGATTAACATCAGGAGAATAAACTTCAGAGTTACGAACTTCATTCCTGCAGAGCAGTTATATGAGAATAAACTTTAGAATTACAAACTTCAATCTTAACTAAATAGTCTGCACAATGTTTCCCTCTCAAAGAGTATGAACCAATATAACTCTCCCGTCTCTAGTGAGAAGATCCTTATATTATAGATAATTGCTGGTGGTACCATTGATTAACAATGTTATCCAAATAAAAAAGAACTTAATATATTCAAGAACTTTTTATTTTTTTGACTAGAAAATATATTCAAGAACTTAATAACAATATTATCCATATAAAAAAGAACAATGTAATTCAGTACATGATATTAAGTACTGATAACATGTAAAACATTTATAATAAAATTCCTAAAGGAAATAAAAGACTAATTAGAAGAACAAAATAAGGATAAACAATTGAAGATGTTGAAGAATTAGTTGGTGTTGCAGCTACTGGACTTGGTGTTAGATGTGTCAATGTAGAATTTGGAGCATTACTTGGACTTAGCTTTTGACTTGAAGGGGATGGTAGGGGACTTGGGATTGTATAAACTGTAATATGACATTTGAAATAATTAATTAAACTAATACAATTGTAAATACCAATTAGCTAACAGTTAAAAAAAATTAAACTTTTCAAATAATATTATCTCTTGACTTCTTTTGGGTGCAATTGTTATATTATAACTTTTTATGAAAGTATGAAATTATATTTAACTTTATATGCATGATAATTACTAATTACTCCCTATGTTATTTTTATTTGTAGTTTTAGAAAGAAAAAAAAAATCAAAATAAAAGAGTGTATTTTTCAATTTATTATCTATTTCCTAAAATTGTAACAAACTTTATTTAAAAAATAAATAAAATTTGTTACAAGAAACAAGTGTTTAAACAAGAGATAATTCATCGTCAAAAAATAAACAAGATATACTTCAACAAAAAAATTATATTATTTCAACAACAAAAAAATTATACAAAATTTAATCAATAAAATAAAATAGGAAAGAGGATATAATAGATAAAATATAACTTAAATTATCAAAACGATAAATAAAAAGAAATAAATATTTTTTTTTTTAAAACAATGAGTAAAAAAGAACGAAAAAAAGTAGTACATGTGATTTGCAAAAGACTTAACCTATACAATCAAAAAAAGGTATCACTAGACTTAATCTATGTTTGCATATTCTTTTTTTGACGATTGTGATTACATATAGAAAAGTGGAATAAAATAAGGTATTATTAGCAGTTCAAATTAATATATAGAAAAGAAAGAAACTACTAATAATCAAGTAATATGCTAAAAAAAACAATGAAATAAACATGCATAAAGAAAACAATTAAAAATTGAGAACAATATATAGGCCAAAATTTCATACAGTAAATAAGTGAATATTCAAAGGTTCGAATTCCGATCTTTTTACATAACAAACAATATTTTTATCAATTAAACTACGAAAACAAAGACATATATAATCATTTAAATATAAAATTGAACATATAAGAATAACAAGAAGTTACTATTACCTATGTCACATGGTGATTCTACCCCACAAATTTTAGGTAGTGTTAAAACCTTTTGGGCATTAAACGGAAAATAATTAGGATCACAAATGCAATTGGAATTAGTTGCAACATCTGCAAATGCTAAACAGCATGAATGACTGGGTTTTGATCTATATCCATTATAATATGGATTACACTTTCCAATTTGAAGCATCAATGTCTTGCAATCTTCATATGGTATAGACCTATGATCATTGGCATTTGAGATATCAAGAAATAAAGATAAAATAGTTAGCACTAAGAAAAAATTCTTCATCTTGCTTGAATAAAATATTTCAATCAATAAAACTATTTTTTATTTTGTTATAGGTCCTATATAGTATATATAGTATATATAATACATATAAGATGATTCTTAATGGGCTGATTTAAACAAACTAATTAAAAGATATATCATAGAATAAAATTAAAAAACAATGCCGTACGTATCTTTTTTTACAAATTAAGAGATGTGTACGACACCCAATATTTTTTTTGAATAAAAGAATATATTTAATCTTTATCTTTTTCTTTACAAAATTAAGTTAATCATCCTATTAAGAGTTCAAATCTTGAAGTCTCATACTTTTATTGGTTGTGTTGAAATGCTAAATTTTGAATTTGTGCTTAAATAAGAGTTTCTCATATAATCCTTTCATTTCAAAATGAATGTCATTCTTGGTGTATACATACATACTAAGAAATGCAATCATAATGTTAAAAGTAATAACACTTTTACTAAATTAACGCTACTTTTTGTTTTTGTTTTTTTAGAAATAGTGTAAAGTACTTCATCCGTTTCTTTTTACTTGTCGTTTTAAAAAAAAAAAATCATCATTATTTGTCGTTTTGGCAATTTAGGTTATATTTTATCTAATATATCATCTTCCTATTTTATTTTATTGACTATTTTGTATAATTATTTTTTGTTGAAACAATATAATCTTTTAATTGTAGATAAACTTTGTTTGTTTTTAAATAAAGTTTGTTACAAGTTGTAACAAACATTATCTATTTCTAGAAAAATTGTAACAAACTTTATTTAAAAACAAAGAAAATTTGTATACAATAAAAAGATTATATTTTATTGTTTCAACAAAACAAAATATATATACAAATTTAGTCAATAAAATACAATAGAAAGGAAGATATAATAGACAAAATATAACCTAAATTGTCAAAATGACAAGTAAAAAAGAACAAATATTTTTTTCTTCTAAAACGACAAGTAAAAATGAACGGATGCAGTATTAAATTATAGTATTCGGTCCTGTTCTATTGAATAGACTAATCTGATTCAAAGTGAATTCTGACATCAAGTTAAATTATTTTTATTTTTTTTGTAAGGAAGCTAAAAAGAAAAGAAAAACTAATCACGAGGAAAGAAGGTCCCATTGTTTAATTCCTAAAAAAATCACTAAGGTCTTCACAAGGAGTTGTATGAGTAAATAAGTCAATTATATGATTTTAAGTAAATTTTATATTTTACTTTGGCCTTTATGAACACTTTGATCCCTTAATTTATAAATAAGGACTAAATTGACTTAAATTTTTGGCGCTTAAAATTAAATTTCATATTTAATTCTTCATTTATTAAAAAATATGAATTTTTATGAGAGTGATTCGTTTTCTTTTGACAAAATGAGAGTGATTCTTATAATATTATAAACATGAAACATTACTTCATTAAAAAATGTAAATAGTATAAATGACTTAAAAACTCAAAAGATTAAAACTCGGAAAATATTTAGAGAACCATAGAAAATGCCAAAAAAATTTGCTTGATTAAAACTCAAAATTTCTACTATATTTATAGACCTAAAACCTAATTAACTCTAATTTATATTTTGAACCCCCCTAATTTTATTTTTCTTTTATTATTTGAATTAGACCGGAACACTTGAGATGAAGTTGGAACCACTTAATGTCAAAATTAACCTTGAACAAGATTAATCAAAATATACACTTAAACCCCCAATTTCTTCTTTTTTTCTTTCGTTTTTTAGTTTTACCATCAATTTAATTCAGGACTAGTTCGTACATAAAATGGTTTCAATGCCCTTCCAAGCGCGATCGACAGTTGTCTTCTCTCCAAGTTCATCGTCAATCACACCAACTTACGAATTAAACCCCTAATTTCAAATTAATACAAAAAAAAAAAAACTACACATATGTGATGGTATTTAATACTAGTATAAGCACATTTAACAACCGTCACCTTATTTTAATTAATGTAGGTTTTATTTATTTTTTTTAGTGACTATTTTATCCCTAAAGTGTTTTCATCGTGAAATACACTTTTGAAAATGCAAATTTTTTAATGAGATTAAGTGTGATTTTCCGGGAATAAATTCTTTCAAGTGTGATTTTCAAATGAGAGAGTAAAGTGTCATCTTTCACCATTCAAAAAGAGAAGAAAACACATGAAAATTTTATATAAAGACTTATTTGCTTCAACTATTAATCATCTGTAACATCATTTATTCTCTCTATAATATGTAGTGCTTACCAAAATATTTTGTATCACTGGATTACAGGTTATATGCCATAACCGGTGGCTGGAGGAACAATCCATAGAAATGTTAAACTCATACACATAAACGCTTCTTATCTACTATATAAGTTGCAAATAAGCTATTTATCCAAACATGCTCATATACAACATTAACAAAATAACTTGCAAAAGACAATTATCTTGTGTTTCACGGGTCCAAAATACTAGCATGAGTATAACTATAGTAGTAATGTAGTATACATATGATTATTACAAAACACAGTCAAACAAAACAAATATAATTTATTCATGTATTTTCAACTGACGATAAGAGTTTGACGGTTGTAAATCCTTTTCCTAATTTATTTGTTTCACTACTTGGTTTTCTGATTCATTTCTATGAGAAACTTACGAGTTCAAGAAGAAATAGTGTTTTTTGAGATGACATCAAAGGATATTCCATTTTGTTGAAGTCTCTGTTGGAGATCAGTTGGACCGAATACGATCCCGGGAGGATAAACTCCTCCTTTAGGTAGGTTGTTACGCTGGCTGAGAAGAATGAGAGCACACTGAACAATAATTATTGGCGTTGCTACATATCCAATTTCAGGGCCCGTTATTCTAGTTACAATTTCCACGTCAGGTTTTGCGTTTCCTTGTGAAGCAAGACTCTCATTACTATAACCTCGTCCGATGAACCACATCTTGAACGAAGCACTTTCCACTTCTTCTTCGGTAGGACCATTCTTCCTGAACCAACCGAGGCTAAACAAGGAAGGAAATTTCAAAAGAAGCTTCCGTCCGAAACCATTGTTTCCTAACAGACCAATGAAAATCCCAACTACAATGATTCTTAAAATTCCGAACAAAGATTTTGCACCTATTTTCACACCAAAATGAGCTGGCTTCACAGATGACCAGAAGGCTTCTCTTTTCGCAACTGCCTCCGAACTTTCGTTCAACCCAGGGAGACCGGTGGGGTTTTCAGTTAGAGTTGAAAGTGTTCTTCGGACAACACTTGCATCTGCGGAAGGTAGCACAACTGCCCAAAGGCCGATTTTCTTCTGGTGTTCTATAGTCTCTCCTTTTAAAGGAGAGGGCCCAGGAATCTACAGCCATGAAAACATAAATCGATAAACTGACACAATAGCAAAAATGTTACTAAAAGAACAGATCAACAAACAAAAAATGCAATACAATTTCAATAGACACGCTAGCATACCAATTAAAATGTTTTTTTTTTTGTCTATATCAATGTTGTGCACATGCTTCATAATTAAAAAATGTAATGAATAATACTCAGTTCACCAATTGCGGCCAGTTCAATTAGATTCCACAAGACTAAAATGTAACCAGAAACAAATCAATTGGCGCAGCTGATTTTTGGTTCAACCGGTTGAACGGGCCAACTTGCCTCGTTTTTAAAATATTGGACAAAGTGTTATTATTTAGAAGCAAAAATGAAGGTTTACTCTAACTATAACCTCATAAACAAATAACTAGAGTTCTGGAATTGAGTTACTTGATGTGTAGGTCTTCAAGTAGTGTTTGAGCTTATTTACCAAACACATTACACATCTACTTTGGTTCAACAAGCTTATAAGATAATTCGATAAGCTAGCTTATAAGCATTACCAAACAAAGCACATATTTTTTGATAAGCTACTTTAGGTAACATTTGAGCTTATAACTTATCATTTTTTTCTTATCAATTTTACCCTTATTATCTTAACTATCAAAAAATATATATTATTTTTAAAAAATTGTTTGTCGTATTATATTAATCCATCAGTTCAACCACTAATTTTACTTTAACCCAACTTCAATGCACTATGTCTACAAATCCTAGTTCAAACTAGGATAAAATGTTAAAATTGCTAGGTCGGACTCCCATTGTCCGCTATAGGCGCTACTTATTTGCGAGCCAAACTTTCTTTTTATTTTTATTTTTATTTTTTATGAATTGAATTGCAAACACTCCTCTGATTAGGCAGGCGTATCCCGACACAAAATATATCATTTTTTCAAATTATTTATCCGTGTCAACGTGTCAGTGTCCTGTCTTCGTAGGTTTTTATATTTTCTTCAATAAATAAATTACTAACTCTAATGAGAATTTGAAATACAAATGAAATCCATAATTGAGTTACCTGAGGCCTAGGTCTTCTTCTTGGTCTAGATCTTCTAAAAGCCTGCAAATTATTGGCATTAGCAACACCAAGAACAGCAGATTCATAAGTAGCAAAATTCCCCACCAATTTTTTCTCAGATTCCAAACTAACATAAGCCTCAACTCGGTTCAACACCATCTCACCCACCCACTGCAACGAGTTAAACAACAAACCTAACTCAGCCGGAACAGAATCAAAACCACAAGCAGAAACCACCAACGACCCACTCTCAACCGCTTTATCATGATAACTAACTTCCATCCGCTCCATAAACTCCGGTTCCCCACAAATATCGAGATAATCGCAACCCGTATCGGCGCATGCCGCCACCACGGGTTCGCCGTGGAGGCGGAATGGGCCGACACAGTTGAGAATGAGACGGGTTTGGGAGCAGAGGGAACGGAGGGAGGTTGGGTCGATTGTGTCGGCGATGAGAATGGGGAGAGTGGGTGGTGGGTTGGGCTTTGTGGCCCATTTAAGGGTTTGGGCTAATTTTGATGGGTTTCGGCCCGCGATTGCTATGGTGATGTTGAGGTGTTTTAGGGCTTGTTTGAGAACGTATTTGCCTGTGAAACCTGATGCTCCTAGGATTATGAGATCGAATTTTGTTGCATTTGGTTCCATTTTTTGTTCTTGTTTGGAGAATTGAATTGAATTGAATTGAAGAGAAGACAAGAATGGTTTTTTTAGTACTGTAACTCAAAGTTATGAAGGTTTTAGGTAGTGGTTGTGTTGTGTGTGTGCATGACGTTGAGAGGTACTTCTCCGTCTTAAAATAAGCATAATAGTTGATATTTTTTGTATTATTCATATAATTAATTTTGATCCTATTTTTTTATTAATTTATAGTAAATGTAAATATTAGTAGTAATATTTAAGATGTTCTTTGATTTGTCTCATTAAATATTTTTACGATATTACAATTTTTCTAATTTTTAAAGATAAATAATTAATTAATTAATTGTGTCAAAAAAAAGATAAATAATTAATGATATTAAGGATCAAAATTGTGAGTTGGTAAACATAAACCACTCAATTGTGACATTTATTTTAGGACTGAATAGATACTACTTTCTCCGTTTCAAAATGAGTGTCGCTTTAGTTCAAAATTTTGTTTTAAAATGAATGTCGCTTTTCAATTGCCAATGCAACTTTTTCCATTTCTATCATCTATTTATTACTTTATACACTATTTCCAAAAAATAAAGGAAAAAGTATATTTAATTTAGCAAATGTACTATTACTTTTAACATAATAATTATATTATTTAATATGTGTGAAAACAGAAAAGCGATACTCATTTTGAAATGGACGGAGTAGATGGCAAGTTTTTAAAGCTTACAAGGTGGTCCCACTAAAATGGTGTCAGTTTTCCAACAGGCCCAGCTACTAGAACTAGAACTACAGTAGTTTAGTTAGATAGATAGATCATAGATTAATAGGGGCAAACCACCATTTTTATTACGTGTAACTCACTGTCATATTTATTTTCGATGTTTCCAGTATATACCGCACTTCTTTTATGTGTTTCTTTCTGCTCTCTTTAGTCCTAAATATAAGAGAATTTTTGCTTTTTAGGTATATGAAATAATTGATGTATTTGATTCATAATATAAACTAGATACATCAATCATTCCATGAACCTAAAAAGTAAAAAAATAATTATATTTAAGATCGGAGGGAGTGAGTTTTTATTTGTCTTTTTGATATATCAAAAAGATAAATTACTCCTACTATGAATTGATCACTAGACTTCTCCTATCAAACTTATATGTCTTTCAACTTTTATCATTTGAGTTATCTTACATGAATAGTCTTTATTTGTTTTGTACAACAATCTGATTCTTAATATTTGTCGTTAAAAAAAATATATTCGTAAATGAATATGATAGTGAGTTACATTTTTGAGGATTAAAATTGTGGTTTGCATTTATGATGAAGGATGTGGATTTAACAAAGTGTTGAGATTAGATGTTGTCTTAAATTATTAAATTTGTAATGCATAACTCTGAATTGTTAGATTACAATCAACGTTTAATATCGATTACTGTCTGAAAATACGTAGAACATTTATTGATTTACAATAACAGATGAAGATAAAGGGAGAAATTTTTTTCACATAACTAACCCTGGAGCTCCAACTTTTTAACCGTTAGTTTAACTAGCTTAATCAGTTGAGTTACTCATCTCACTCAAGAAATGATGATCATTTACTTTATTTTCATTTAATTAAGGATATTTTTATAAAAAGTACTTAATATACCTTAAACTTTGAAAAAGTTCTTATAAAATAGAACAACAAAATTATTGAAATAAGTCTAATATATTAGAACGGATATGTTCCATGAACTTAATTTAGTTGGATGGACATTTGCACTTAAAATTGTAACCAAAGCTATTTTGGACACGATGATTTAAGTCTTTTTCACTTTAATCCAAATCTGAGACTGAATATAATTTTTAACAATATATTGATGTTCGTCAAAAAAAAACAAAAACAATATATTGGTGTTAAAGTATGATGTAGTAACAAGAATGAGCATCATACTAAATCAGAATGAGCATCAATATATTGGGTATAATTTACATTTACATTTTACAACGTTAACCAACTTGTCAGAATCTAACTAAATCAAACATTTGAGATCCTTCCAATCAAGTTGGTTTAAAAATTACAATTTAAATTAGGGCTTGGTACTAGCATCTGTTTTTCCTACTACACCTAAATTTTCTGATAGTTTATTTTCAAATGTGGAAAGTAAACTTTCAAATGGTATGTTTCTGTTGATGATATAAGATGAAATGAAACGAAATAGAATGAAATTGGATAGCATTCATTTCATTTCACATCATTTCACCATGTACCATCAATTCAAACATACCCAAAAATCTAAATGTAGCGAAGAACATCGGTGTCAATACGACAATACCAACACCTATTAAATTAGAGCCCAACTTTTTCCATCCAACGAGCACTTCAAAATCCCACCCAAATATACAATTTCGAACAAAACCGCTCTTTTTTCTCTTCCGAAATCATATAACAAGAGTACGAGAGGTGAGAGTCGGTATAATTGGGCCTCGTGTTAAAGCTCCTCACCTTACTTTCCTTTTGCCCATAAGCCCAAGAACTTCATCCCAAAGCCCAACAATTCCAACACTCCCCAAATCAACAACACTTGGACTACAAGCAGCAACAGTCCAATAACCACTTCTAATTTCATCTCTCAATTGTTCCGTCTCCCAACCACAATACCCATCAAAGAACCTAAATTCACCAACCTCAACAGCATTCCTTTTCACCATTTCAGCTGCACACCCTACACTTTCTTTTGTACCATAATATAAACCCTTCATCACTTCATCAAAAACACCACTTTTACCCACCCCATCATCTTTAGGACTCACCAAAAACAACCCTTCTTCTATAGGTCCTCCAAAATACAAAGGACTATTAGAAAAAGTACCATTAACATCAAATGCTGTTGATCTTGTCTCTTTAATAGACATCAAAGATGGTCTATTGAGTATGATCCCCGATGGGCCTATTGGGCCGTTTGTTAAAAGAAGGATCACTGTTCGTTCGAAAATGTGGACCCCATCAAGCTTTTCTGTAGCTATTAATAAACAACCCCTTTCGGGCTCATGGATTACGTGAGCCCATTTGTCACCAATTGTGATTAGTGGTGGACGATCCACAACACTGTCTGGATTAGTAATGGACGAAAGTGAGTCGGGCTTCAGTAATTGTTCTCCGGCCACCAATTTTGCACGGAAAGTTCGCCAATCGGTGTTTAGGCTTGGCTTGTCATCATCTAACGGTGATGATGAAGACATATTGCAGCCTGTGGTTTGATCACAAAAGTGTAAAGATTAGAATAGACAATAATAAGTTTTTGGTGAATTCCAAATAGATGATAATAAATAATAATACTCCTATATGCTACTAGGAGGGGTCAATTCTAACTGAAGGCCTAAATTTCCATGATGTGACAAAATAAAGTTTGAATCTCAGCAAAAATAGGAGTCCATATTTAGTGTCTAATAGCTAATAGCCTCTTTAAAACTTATCTTAGGTGAAAGGAACCTATGAAAACTAAAAACCCTATATATACTATACAAAATTAATACAATATCATCTTTACCTTTGACATTTATTTATAAGGGAAATGTTAACATGTACCCTCGGGACACTTGTTAGTATACTAATAAAAGAAACTTAGCGTTGGAACTTGTGCATTTCAAATTTTTTAAAGTCAAACATTGTTAATTTCAAGATAAAATTACTATTTCGAGTATCCTTAAAATGTACTCTTAGGGCGCATGTTAACATGACCCTTTTTATAAATATTAAGAAACATTGTTAGTGTAATTAAGGTATATAATTTGTGCAAATCTATTACTAAGTTACTCTATACTGTATCTAGATGTATTCAATATCAACTTTCCACATTTTAGAGTTAGTACTAACGAGTACTATTAATTGAGTCCAATAGTTTGCAAAGGGTCTTGCATTTCAAGACAAATTTATTTAACAAGTCTTATAATTAAGGACGAAGAAAGTATGTTAGTCAAAAGTTAAGTGTTACAATTGCGATTGAGATCATATCAGCTACTATATTTGACTATAATATTTTACAATATTAAATATCATAATATAGATCATAAAAGCTGTATCCAACTGCAACAATAGTTTACAATATTAAAGACCATGATTGAGATCATATAAGGTCAATCCATTCCAACCCAACTACAATATTTTACAATTTCAAAGATCATGATTGAGAGATCATATCAACTATATCTGACTAAAAAAATTTACATTATCAATATTGTGACTCCATATGTAATTGCAATTCATAATCTTGATCTTAGTATAACTAGGACAGAAAAGAAAAATACTTACATGATACATGAAATGGAATTCCAACTTTTCTTGAATGAAATTGTTGGGAAGATCTTTTGGAGTAAGCTAAAGATCCACCTTTGATCTTGGTGAAGGAACTGTGAGAGAGAAAACAAGCAGCATCCATGTTATTTTTGAGTAACTATTTTGTTTAGATGAGAGTGAGGTTGATGAGAAAGTTAGGTGGAATATGTATATAGTATAAATGGTAAATGTGGTTTAATATGCACCACTCACAAGTCACAAGTGTTTTGTATTATATCTTCATCTCATCCAAAGTTGGGTGTATATTGAAAAAGTATGGGCTAGTGGATATGCTTTGACACATGGCACATTAAGACAATAAAACACATAGTGATGCTTGCTACACGGAACTTTATCTATTGGTGATGAATGGATCATGACTTTTTCAGATGAAGTGTCAAATTCTATATCACTTGTATTTTATTTTATTTTTTTGGTGAAAAGTTCTATATATATTTAATTTATTTAATTGTTTCACTTTAATCGTAAATATTTTTAAAATCATTTATTGAGTTGTTGTAATTTGCTAATGTAAAAAAATTATACAATGTATATAAATTAGACTCTTTTATTTTTGTAGATCTCACACTTAGACTTAGTCTTTTAACCTCATAAGTTTGCTATAATTGAAGAAAACCACAGTAAGTTTTAAGAATTCAAATTTTGTACTGATAAATCAAATTTGCAGTTATCCAAAATTAGTTTCTTTCTATTCGAGCAAAATGCAGATGTGAAGAAGAAAAATTTAGAAATTGAGGAAAATAGTGTAAAATGAAAATAACAAAATGGGAATGTAGGCAACATGTGGAGATGGAGAGACCGCGTTTAGGTTTGCAATATAAAAAAGCTTTGCAATTCGGGATTATCCCGAATCGCATGCAGTCATGCTAATTAAAACAACTAGATGTGTTCTGCATGCATGACTGTATGCACTCCAAATCCATGTATTCGTCGTTGCATAGAAGGAAACGTGGCATTCAAAATTACTTATTACTCCAAAAAAACAGAGAATGAGCATAATTAATCTTTGGATCGGACTATTATTGTCTGATACAGATATTGAAAACTGAAATGAAAATGATATAGAAATGTTTATGCAAATGAATATCAACTTAAAAGGGGGTAGGAGTAATCTTTGAAAACTTTATTATGGAGAACATATCATTTTGAGAAAAGCCAATGCATCAAATTGAAATAAACAGGACAATATATAGTTTCACAAATCACAAGCATGAGAAATTCAAAAGTGTGAGCTTGTGTCTAAATTAATTTACAAATCTAGTATATCAAACCATTTATTGATCATTATATCATTATTAATTATAAACTAAGAATGTAAAAAAAACTAACTTGAAATAGGAGCGTGGAGGGTTGTTTCTGACTTCAGGGAGGCATGACAAGGATGCAACCTGATCAAGGCCTCCGCGTCACTCCAAACTCATTGTCGCCTACTCCCTCTCCGACCACATCAACATCTTCAACCTGATCACAAATCCTAATGCCCACCTCTACGATAATCTAGTCGGCAATGAAGGCTCCCAGAGAGTCTCAATTTATAAAATCAGTCATCATAACACTGAACATCTCCCGGCTATCAAAAGAAAAAAGTTGAACAAGATAAATAAAAAGCTGAGGTTTAGAGAAGTTAACAAGTAGAGAAAGACACATGTGAAATGTAGAGTGAGAGAAGCTATGTAGCACAGAAAATTCCGATTGAAGACAGCCTCAGCATCAGACACAACACTGACACATGTGGTAACATTCAATTATTTCATTTTCTCAAATTATTATCAATGTTGATGTGTTAGTGTCGTATCGAGCATTTATGTCTTTCTGCATCAGTGCTTCATAGGAGAGAAGTACAGATTAGACATAACTTGTAGTTGCAGAAATAATCTTATTCTGACGTAAACGTCATCTAGTTTAACTATTCAATTGTGTTATTTAAACATCAAAATACATACATCGTATGTGACATCATATATATTTACCTCTCTTATTTTTTTATTTTCTACAACTTACACACATTTCAAAAGAACACCGTAAACCAAAGAACACCGTATTCGACATCAAAATTTTGATGTAACAAATAGGCTGCCTTTGTGTCAACAAACAACAGTATACATATTTAAGTCGGCACTTTTTTTAGAACAAGAAGCAGACAAGAATCACCTCTGAGCATTTTCTCTTTGCAATATATTCCCTTTCTTTGGCTTTACAAATTTGCTCCTGCCAGCATTAGCAGAACGTAGGATGCTGATAGTTATGAATGAACCTATCAGATACTTGCACTGCTAGTAATTAGCATACGCTCTGGTATTCTGCCATGGCCCCTGGATTCAACATTATTTTTGCTAAACCAGTGATAGCGATGAATACAAGTATTTCTTTACATTTTGTAAACCAGCATTGTGCATAACTAAATTATGTTATTCATTTCTTGAACTATAAGTATTACTACAGCTATGAACAGTGATGTGATCAAATCAGATTCATCTACGATATCCCAGGAACATATCCAACTTGCCTTAGGTCCTGTACCAATCTATCAATCATATTGTATATATCACTCGATTTAGGGTGTGACTGATCAAGTACAGTAAATTCATGTACTTCTTCTTCTACCTCTATGGAACTAACCCCAGAAGGCTTTTGACCTCCTTTCATCTTCATCTGCAACCTCACATTGGCAACATTAATCCAATCACCAGCTAGAGCATAAATATCTGACAGAAGCGAGAAATTCCCAGGATCTGATTGCACCAGTTTAAACATGTGTTCACACACAGCTCTTGCAAGTTCTACATCATTATGCATCCGACAAGCGCCCAAAAGGATGCCTAATATAATGGCATTTGGTTCAACCGGCATGCTGCGCACAAGCCTAAAAGCTTCCTTTAGATGTCCCCCACGGCTGAGAAGGTCAATCAAGCAACCATAATGCTTGATTTGAGGAACAATCCCGTATACTCTTTCCATTGAATAAAAGTAACTACGACCTTCATTAACAAGGCCTGCATGTGTGCAAGCACATAAAAGGCCAATGAACGTATATCCATCAGGCTCAAAACCTTCATGTACCATCCTATCGAAAAGCTCGATCGCTTTATCACCGTGTCCGTGTAAGCCAAACCCATGTATCATGGAATTCCAAGACACCAAATCTTTCTTTGCCTTCATTCCGTTAAAGACTTCGAAGGCATCATCCAAACATCCACACTTTGCGTACATATCAATGAAGGCATTCAACACCTTAATGCTACGTCTTAACCTCCGCCTCCGAACTGAATCGTGAATTTTCTTCCCCAACCCAAGCATTCCAGACTCAGCACACGCAGCCAAAATACTTATCAAAAACGCGTCATCAGGCCTCAACCCAGCCTCCTCCATTCTATCATACAACTTTGTCGCCTCCTTCACCAACCCCTTCTCAGCATACCCAGATATTATTGTCGTCCACAACACCAAATTCTTCACAGGACACCTATCAAACAACATCCTCGCCATATCCATATTACCACTTTTACTATAACCACAAACCATAGTAGACCAAGAAACAATATCCCTCTCACCCATTCTCTCAAACAATTCAAAAGCCTTATCCATTTCACCCGCCTTCGCAAACACATCCAACATCGTATTCCAACTAACCCTATCTCTCTGAGGCATTTCATCAAACAATTTCAAAGCACCATCAAAATCACCACACTTAACCAACCCACCAACCATAGTATTCCAACTAACAACATCCCTTTCCTCCATCCCCGAAAACAACTTCATCGCCATGTCAGCACCCCCACACCTAAAATAACAATCAATCAAAGCATTGGGCACAAAAATATCACCATAAAAACCAAATTTTTCAACATGGGCATGTACCATTTTCACCAAATTCAACGAAGAACGACCATTACAACATTTAAGAAGAAAAGGGTAAGTAAAATTATCAGGCAAAACATCATTTAACTGCATTTTGAAAAAAGTATCAAATGCAAGGTAACTGTTTGATTCAATGTCTGTGAGAGAATAGCCTCTAATAAGATAATTATAAAGACGAACATTTGGTTCAGGGACTTGGTTAAAGACATTAACAGCAGAAGTAATGTGATTGGTGAGTGAATAAGAAGCTATGAGTTTTGGAGAAATGATAAGGTCTTGATGAAGATGAGATTTGATGAGTTGGGCATGGATTTGTTTGATGAAATTGAGGTTTGTGCATTTGTGAAGGTTGATTGTGTTGTCTTCTAAGTGTCTTCTTAATGAAAACCATGTGAAAACTCTAACTCCTGGTGATGATACTTGCATCATTCTATCTATGTGTTTGGTTTTAGACAAAACATTTCATTTCATTTCATAGGATTGTGAAATAGGGTTTTGGAAATTTGGATTTTGTGGATTGTGTTTGAGTACAAGAACCTTTGCTCGAGGGAAATAATAACTCGGATTATCTTTTTTGAACCTCTATTCTATCTTTCTGAGTGAAATAACCACGTTGTAACTTCTAAAATTCTCAAAGAGTAGGGTCAAAAGAGTCGTGATAAATAGTGCCTCCGGGCTAGAGCCGTCAAAATGGGTCTGGCCGTATGGGTCAGGCCGTCAAGCCCGAAAAAACATCAGGTTCGGCTGTTAAATTTCAAGTTAAATTAATGTCTGGACTTTTTAGTCCGGTCCATATTTATTCGGTGAAAATATGGGCTTATTCAAATAGCCCATGGGCGGCCCGAAAGCTCGCATATATTTTTTTTGTTTTGTTTTTTTAGACACAACTCAAGTCCAAGTTTTACAAAATAGTCATAAAATTATAATTATGTTTGATTATGCTCATTTACGTTGTTTTGTGTGATATTTTGATTCTAAAATATAATTGTGTTGTTTGATTATGCATAAACTTAGTTTATTTTAAAAAATTATTTGAATTTATTTTATGTTTTCTGGTTGATTGGTAACTTATTTTGATTAATGTAAACTTATTTGTATTATAACTGAAATGTTTAATTTTTTTCCTCCAACAAATTGTTTTTTGATAGTAAAATAAAAAAAGAAAAAAAAGAATCGATCCGGGCCGGGCTTACCCGAAAGCCCGCTAGCCCGCAAAGGGTCGGGCTCGGGAACTAAATTTCCAACTTATATTTTATTTTGGGCTTTTTAGCCCAGCCCGATAAAATTCACTGCCCATCCGGGCCGAAATGGACCGAGCCACCCGTTTTGACAGCTCTACTCCGGGCAATTCTTAGTTCTCGGGTACTTGTTAAACATATTAAAAAAAAGATAAAATTAAAGCACAAATTTTAAAATAGAGGTATTGAATGTATAAGTTTTAAGACAGAGTTTTCTTTTAAGTAAGTTTAACTAATGTTCTAGGAGCACTGTTTAATATTTTTCTACTAAAAATTAAAAATACAAATTTTATAAAATTTACTACTAAATTGAATGTGTATATTTTTTCCGTCTCAAAATAAATGTCTTACTTCTTAAAATTGTTTGTCCCAAAATAAATGTCATATACTATTTATAACATTTGTTTTTCCTATTTTATCACTTAAAGTAATCATTAGGTAAGAGAAAAAATGTACCCATAGATATAATTTTTAATATTTTTATGTCTACAATCAATATAAAGATGAATATTTTAGTAAAAGTCATATTCTCTTTTTTATTTACATATTTTTCTTAAACTATGTAAAACGGTCAATTATGACACTTAATTTGATAGTAAGTGGAAAATAATTAAAGACCAAATTAATAATAAATTATTAAAATATAGAGATTTAAAGTAAATAAATACAATCCTTTAAAAAAATACATGAATTAATTTGACAAATTAATAAAATCATTGACCTTTTTATTATATCATCTGAGTAATAAACCTAATCTAGAATGTGTTATAAAGTCAAAGACTAAATTAGTACTGTAATTTACTTCACAGAAAAAGTCCTCCTTCCACTCATGTAGTTTGAGCACTGAATATCATTTATGTTCATCATCATTTTCCTTGATGGTTGCCATTAGTATCAAACCTTTTAAATCACAGTCATTGTTGTCATGAACAAATTGAGCCTCATCTGATCTTTCTTTTGGTACCTTCTTAGACTTGAAAAGTGACCCCATTTTTCACAATTTGAATCTCTTATTTCTTGTTGAATTTCTTCTTATGGCCTTTGCTCTTGGTTGCTATCTTTTGCATTTTCTTCATGTGAGTTTCAATCTTGACTCTTAATAATGCCATCACTTGAATTCTTGAAATTATAATTCTTTTCTTTTACCAAAAACCCACCATTATTTGGTAATGATATTGCCATCTTTCACAGGTCAAACTCAGGATGTCAAATATTTTTGGGTGCAATTAACTTCGAGAGTGTTTGAGACTTAGAGATTTTGAGAGAAAATTGAGATAAAAGAATGATCATAAAAAAATTAAAATAAATTATTTTGTTCTATTTATACAATCAAGCTACTAACTAATCACCAAGTAACTTGGACCATATAGAAAACTTGTTACAACCTCTAGCAAACTAATAAAGTGGTTATAACAAGCTTGTTGCTTGCTCAACAAGTTAACAGGTGAAACAGTCTATTAGATCGAAATACATCTACTAATACTTTAGAGGCTTCATATCAAATGGAAAATTGTTTAAATTTATTTGATCATTAGAACTTTTTGGTTTAAAGTTTATCATATTATAAGGAGAGAAATATTTGTGCAGATAGATTAACCATTAGAGATTTCTTTGTTGATAGTATAATTTGGTGGGATCATTTACCAAATTGGTCTAGAGAGGTTTTCAATATGGAGAAGGTTTAGTTGCTTAATTTTTATTTTCATTAATTTTAGTTTTGTGTGTTTAATCTAAGCCCCCCCACCACCTTTTATTTTTATTATCAATCATTTTTCTTTGAGTCCACTATTTTTGCACTTCCATTTTACTTAAAAAAATTCACAAGAATTTATACCAAAGAATAAACTCACAAGAATAGCAAAATAAAATGTAATAAATGAGTGAAAAGACAAATTTATATTTAAAATTAAAATTAAGAATAATATTGGAAATGTAACAAAATTGTAGAGTAACTTAGTGATGAACTTAATTAGCTCAGTTGACAAATATATTGTATAATAATGTGAAGATTTGAATTCGAACTCTATCACGTTGACTTAAAAATAATAGACCACCGGATTAAAAAAAATGTAGAATACATCTCTCTTTTCCTCCCTCCAAGTTTTCCTAATTTAGGTCTATGAGAGAATTTGCTCCCCTCCACTTGACTATCATTCTCTTCCTAAAAATTAAATGAAACACATATAGTTAAAAATAGACTTAAACTATATTTTGGTCCCCGTAAATTCACGTGTTTTTAGTTTTAGTCTTTGTATATTATTTTCTTGGAATTAATTATTGAATGTTAAAATTATTTTGGTTTTATTCGCTAAAACCAAAATCCGCAGTAAAACTTGCAAGTTTCCTTCGAATTTTCTTGTGAATTTTAATTTTAGGGACCAAAACCAAAATAATTTTAACATCCATGAATGAATATCAAAAAAATAACATACAGAGACTAAAACAAAAAACACATAAACTTACAAAAACCAAAAAATCAATTAAGTCTTAAAAATATTTGCTCTCCTTCCCTCCTCGCTATCTACTCTATCCAAATGGACTTGTAAGCTATAGTAATGAAATCTCGTAGTATTAGAATAAAATTGAGTTTTGGTTTAATATTTATGAACGTAATTTTCAATAAAAATGCTAATATGTGTCATAAAATTTGTGGAACCATTCATAGAAATTTGTAGAACCACTCTTCTAAAATTTGGTTAAATATGGTTTTGGTTTTTATAAACATTTGTACTTTTTACTTTACCACTCTTCTAAAATTTGGTTAAATATGGTTTTGGTTCTTATAAATATTTGTACTTTTTACTTTAAGTCATTTTAAATTTTTTTCTCATTTTTTGATCCTTATAAAGTTATTATGCATGTAGTTTTGGTCACTACTGTTAAACCAATACGTATTTTTGGATGATTTTTTCGTAGACATGTTTAGAACATTGTATAAAGTTCCTCGAAAAAAAAAAGAACTTAAAAGTTTGATTTCTAAATTGAGATTTTAGTTACTTTAATCTTTAACTTTTAAAATTTGAAAAATTCATACGTAATTATTTTCATTTTAAAAAATTCTAAATTTTTGTTAAGAAACTTTTTATAGTATTCTAAACATGTATGAAACAAAAAATTAAAATTTTAATGATTATTAAACAATTTTTAAAATTTTGAAAAATTGTAGGGACTAAATAAACGTGATATTAGTCAAGGGTGCTTATATAATAGAACAGAGAGAATAATTAATTAGTTTACAAAATTATTTTTTATTAATAGTATATATGAAATATAAATTGTAGAATTGAAAATAGAAAGAGAAACAAATAGTTAAAATAAATAGATAAAAAATATTAAATATTTTAATGATAATGTAAAGTGATATATATTTTAGTACAATTTATTTTTAAAATGACATATATTTTGATAAAAGGGGATGGAGTATGTATTTGATTCTCCAAAGTTAAGAAATACTAATAAGAAAATGATAGCTAGTATCCTTAGAACAATGGTTAAGAAACACAAATATAATAAAAATATATTAAAATTTGTACAATTAAAATAATAAAAATATATAAAATGTTATTTTTAACGTGAACTTACTATTTTTGTTACCTTAACTAGTGGCACAAAGACATCAGTTAACAAGACCCGTACTTGTGTAACTCACCACAATATGTCAAAATCCATGATATGAATTTGAAAAGATATCTTGTTGTCACCAATTATCCCACGTCTCTTATACTGTATATCACAATGATAGTTTCAATTGACAACTTGCTTGGAAGTAGGAACCTAGTTTAAATTATTATATTTTTAAAAAAATATTAATGATAAAATAATTAAATTAATGATAAAGAAATTTATTACAATCTACTTTTGTGTGTTTTTAAAAATTGAGAGGCTCTTGGAAGTTTTGCTAAATTTATTGTTGCCTGTAGTGTATAACTAACTGTATATGTAGTGAAGTTATGAAGAAATCTAGAAGTAGAAGGTCTTGGTCATGCTAGAAAATCGGGGTTTAATAGAGTAGAATTTCATGCGGACTCTATGACGATCTCATATGTGATTAAAATGGAATATATTAATATAGTATTTATGATCGTTCTTTAATGTGACAAATTCAGAATTTATTAGAGTTGAATTAGAAGGTAGAGATTTGTCATATATACGGTGAGACGAATTAATGTGTAGATGCATTAGTAAGTATTGATTCTGATATGAATTATACTATGATGTTTTATGAGTTGTGTCTGATTTAAATTAATAAATTTCTTTTAGCTGACACCTTGAGCGTCGCTACGATTCTCTATAGATTTTGTTGATTTTTTTTTCCGGACTTAAGGTCCTCTATTATATAATATTTTTTAGAGGATCTCGAACTTATATAGTATTTCAATTCTTCTACCATAAGTTACCAAGTAATCAATTTGGTATATTTATCTTTAAATTAATTATGTAATTATGAACAAATTTTATCTAGGTGTGTAATTTTGTATTTGCACTTTTGTATCACTTAATTGCACTTGTATAGTTGTATTTGACTTAATTTACCGACACAAGTATGAACCATAGTGTATGTGATATAAATCATTTGAGGCGTTTGATCTATTAAAAAACAGATGATTGAATAAGACAATTAGTTATGTAATTGAACAAAATAAATAGCAAGAGGATAAGATAAAATCAGAAATTTTTGTCCTTTATTAAACCACATGACAACATTTTGTTCATAGTTCAACTATAAACAATACGAAAATACCTATTTTTATTTTCAAATAAAAAAAATCATCTCCCTATATCTCTTCGATACAATTTTGTTATGTCTTGTACTATCTTATTTTGTCATGTACTATCTTATTATATCTTATACTGTTGTGTTTAGTACTTAGTACTTTGTAAATCAAACGCACCCATAGATATTTAAGCCCTTAATTATTTGATCATGACTTTGATCTTTAATCAGTACATATAAAAAATATTTATTGAAATAAATTAACCCCTTAATTGATCTTAGGTACCTTAGCTTGATGAGATTAATCCCTACATTTTATATACGAATGATACCTACAAGTGAGAATTTTAGTTTACAAATAGTACTTAAAAACTTCTAATTGAGCACTTGCTAGTTACTCCTATAATTCTTCCGAGGACACACAGCTCCTGTTCTCATATTTAATGAAATTTTAATTCTTAGGCCACTTGGTGTTTTAATAAGGATTGGTTGGTCAGCTTGCCTAGTGGCAGACTCCATGCATTAATTAGAAGTACTTCAGTCAATTAGACGGTTTCTGTATTGGTGGCTAGTCGTTTATGAATAATTAGCAATGTGTCATTTAACTTAAACTAGTAGTATACATTGTTCATGAGGATTAGAATTGTCATTTTATATTAGTGGTGGATTTAAGTTTTTTTGTTAATTAGGGTTAAAAATAGTGCGCGCGCGCGCGCGCGCACACACACATATATATATATATATATATATATATATATATATATATGGCTAATTTACACATTTTGTCGCATGTTTATTTTAGTTTTTAAGTTGGTCCCTTACATTTTAAATATTTTATATTGGTCCTTTACATTTATTTTAAGTTTTAATTTGGTCTTTTCCGTCAACTTTGTTATTGTGGCAGACGGTTTGTATATATGAGCAGACACGTGGAGACTTAGACACGTGTCCAATTGAAACGATGTTAATGCCAAAATTGATAGAAATGACCAACTAACGCAAATGTTATAAACGTAAGGGACCAATATGAAATGTTTAAAATGTAAAAGAACAATTTAAAATCTAAAATAAACGTAAATGACCAAATGTGTAATTAAATCTATATATTAATATAAGTGACATTTAATATACAAATGAATCTTTTAATAAAAAATAATTTTTTTTTTAAATAAAACTTAGTTACTAGTCTTTGTAGTAGTACGTGAAACCTTAATTTAATTAAGACATTGAACTCAAATTGATATATTTCAACAATACCCGAGTTCGATTCACAAATAGACTCCTTTTATGGAGAATTAAAATATTAATAAAAAATGATATATTTAATTTTTGTTTCTTTATAATGATTTTTTTAGGCAATTGAATAATAAAGATATTTTATGGATATTTTTAGATTTGAGAAGTGAGATTGAGCGGTCCTCCATTCACTTGCTTTAATTGCCGGTCTCATGACGGCATTTTCAATTGGGTAAGAAGGTCAATGCAATTTGCAAAAAATAAATAAATTCAAATACATACAATGTATAAAATAGTAAATACTACTGTTTATAAATATAAAAAATTACTTTTAAAAACTAATTTCAGAAAAAGTCTTCTACTGAAGGAAAAAACACTCTAAAGTCTTTTCAAAAATTGACCATTAAAAAAGGATGAATATCCTTGTAATAAAAGTTGAGGAATGAAAATGGAAAACAGTCAAACAATAAGGACAACAAAAGCTTTATATTAGTACTAACAAAAAGGACAACAAAAGATATCTATAAAAAAACAAGGATAACAAATATTGTATCTCAATTGAGTTTTGATTTGTGAATAGAGAATTTAATTTTGGTTAAAAAGATTAATGATTAAAATGCAACATTTAATAAAGATGAATAAGTGGAGTGTTCGAGATTTACTCCTTCCGGCTTTAATTGTAAGTAATTTTCCATTTTTTAGATTCATTAAATAATTAATGTATCTGATATATAATTAAGGCTAAATATATTAGTTATCTAATGAATCTAAAAGTGAAAAATTGCTTATAATTAAGGCCGCAAAGAATAAACTTTAAGTCTTAATGTTTCTATTAATTGAGTTAAACTTACAGTTTAAAAAAAGTTTTATATGAGGATTGTATAACTAGAACAAATGCAATAATAGTTATTGCCTATCGGTGAATAATTTAAAAGTTATAGCTCAATTAGTAGAAAATATCGAAATTACTAGACCCGATGTTCATTACGTGGTTCCGTCCTTGATGCCTCCACTTTGTATGTTGATTTTTTTAGGTTGAGACGAATGTATCCACCGCCGAACGCATTGACTATTTCCCTCGCTGGATTAGAGACACTTCAATTCAATGGACGTGATAGTTGACGAAAATATTTAAAACTACTCCGTACCAAAGTCATTGATCAAACTCTTGATCTTTAATTAAGTTAAGGTAGAATGAACTTCAACCGCTCAACCACATCTTAGTTTTTTTCAGTACAAGAGGAAAAGAGAAAAGAAAAAAGGAATTAACGAAAAAACAAAGTTCCACAAACATCAGTTAATAAAAAGAGATTTATTCTATCCGACAAAATAATTATATGATAGTAATAAACTTCAGACAACTCCACATCTCAATTTATGATTACTTTAGTTTTGTTTATGTAAAAAAATAAATAACTAATGGTGTATAAAATATATTACCTTTGGTCTTTATTATAAGAAAAAAAATTATTTTTTAGATTAATAGAATGTTATTTGTATCTTGACTATATTATGAACTAAATATATCAAATATTCTATAAATCTAAAAACTCAATATTTTTTTATAATAAAGATCGGAGAGAGTACTAAATAATAAAAATAGTTGTAAAATTATTAGTGGAGCAACAAAAAGAGTTTCTTCTTCTTAAATGACAACAAAGGAGTGGACTTTGAGCATAGTTTCAAGATAACAACTCATTTCATTTCTCTTCTTCCAATTTTCTTCTCATTATTACTTTTTTCTTTTTATTTTCTTTTTCTTTTCATTACTACAAAAACAAAAACAACAACCGCCGCAAAAACAAAAAACATGTCCACAACTAAAAACTCCGACGCCGACACGGCGTCACCACCACCAACACGACCAACAATAACCCTCCCACCACGTCCCTCCGTCGAAGCATTTTTCGCCGGAGCCGCCAGTCCAGGACCCATGACACTAGTTTCAAGCTTCTTCGCCACCGAATCCGCCACCTTTTCTCAACTACTCGCCGGAGCTATGGCTTCTCCTCTTGCCTTTTCATCTTCCTCCGGTGACTATTTTTCCGGTAAAGATGATGATGGTTCCATCAGAAACATGGGTTTCAAACAAAGTAGACCTATGAACTTAGTCATTGCTCGTTCACCTGTTTTCACTGTTCCTCCTGGTTTGAGTCCTTCTGGTTTTCTTAATTCTCCTGGTTTCTTTTCTCCTCAGGTAATTCACCCAATTCAATGATTTTTCTTTCTTTGTTTATGATTTTCAAAAGGGTTTTCATTTGTTATGTAAAGTTTTTATTTTTATCTTCAATTGTTCCGAAAAAGTGAGCTTTGATTTTTGTTTGTTGTTGTTTGAAAATTGTGAAATTGTCTTTTTTTTTGTATGAAATTTGATCTAAATTTTGTTATCTTGTTGTGTGTTGGATTGATGTTGTAGTGCTCTTTTGATTTGGAGTTTTTGAAGTTGAAGTGTTTAGATCTCATTTTTTGCAAAAATTGTGTGGAAGTTATGAATTATTTGTAGAGTAAAGTGGAATGACTTTTGGTAGCATTAACATGATTTTCTTTTGTGGTAATTTTGATGGGGTGGTTTAGTAACAAACTAACAATGAAAAATGTGGATAAAGTTTGTGGCTTTAATTTGTTTTTGGAATATAGTCTTTGTAAGACATTCCATAGTGAAAAGTTTTTTTTTTGTTTTGAGTTGTGGTTGGTTTTGCGGTGACAAAAAGTGGTTTTGAATGAATTGATTTTGTAAGTGTGTTTTTGTTTGACCGGTGCCTTGTTGCTAGCGAGTGTTCGTTAGAAGCTTGAAAGTATAGCTTCAACAGTAACATGCCTTGGGACGCAATATATATATGGGGGTAATGCGGATACAAACATTGCCTAAATTGTTTTTAGTTAAAAGTGACTTGAATGTGAAATGGTTTATGTTTGGATATATTCACGTAAAAGTAAGTTGAACAGATAAAAATCACATCAAAAGCTACAAATCTTAGTTTCAAGTTAGAATCAACTCCGAAGTCCGAACCAAAATGTCCAAGTTAAGTTTATGTGTATGGAATCACATTTAGCTCTCTTTACAGTAAACTCAAACACACACCAAGCAACTCAATGACTGGATTTATGCCTTAGCATATTTGATGTTCTTTTATAAATATTACTGCAGATTATTTTATCCTTGCACACAAGTTAAATGTTCTTTTATTTTCCGAGTAATCGTGCAGGGTCATGCATTATATACATCATTTGTTGGTCATGCTTTTTAGCATTTTTCTCATTATCTCTTCAATTAAATGTATACAGAGTCCCTTTGGAATGTCACACCAACAGGCTTTAGCACAGGTTACAGCTCAAGCTGTCCTAGCACAATCTCAAAATATGCACATGCAAACTGATTACCAGCCGGTCTCAGTAGAACCTCCCACAGAAAGGTTGGTAGAGCAGCCATCTTATACGCTAAATGAAGCTTCAGAGCAGCAAGTGGCAGCACCTGTATCAGAACCGAGAAATGCTCAAATGGAAAAGTCAGAGATTACACATTCTGATAAGAAATATCAACCATCTTCCCTACCTATTGACAAACCTGCAGATGATGGCTACAACTGGCGCAAGTATGGACAGAAGCAGGTTAAGGGGAGTGAGTTTCCACGGAGTTACTACAAATGCACGCATCTGAATTGTCCTGTGAAAAAAAAAGTTGAGCGTGCCCCTGATGGTCACATAACTGAAATCATCTATAAGGGCCAACATAACCACGAGAAGCCTCAGGCGAATAAGCGCGTCAAAGAAAATAGTGATGTGAATGGAAATGCAAACGTTCAACCTAAGTCTGACTCAAACTCACAAGGTTGGTATGGAAATTCGAACAAAGTTAGTGAAAGTATACCTGATTCTTCAGTGCCTGAGCCTGAGAGTGACCTGGCCTCCAATCAAGGGGCTCTCAGGCCACGACCTGGAACAAGTGAGAGTGAGGAAGTCGGTGATGCAGGCAATAAGGAAGAGGGAGATGGCATTGAGCCAAACCCTAAGAGAAGGCAAGTTTTTCTATGTTAATCCTTCGGTATTCAGTTACACAATCTTTCTTGCTAACCCACCGTAATTAGCGTTCTTGACCCCATAGACGCTTCAAGGTATCCCCACGGCTTAGGCTCTCTGGCCTGCTATGGGGCTAATCCATGCGTCAGCAGCGAGACATCTGGTTTCCCTCACATGGGGTTGGGCTGTCTCGCAAATGGGCGACTCAAGTAATCAAACTCAATTACACTTATTTATAATTCTTCAAGATATATGCTAAATCTTTGTCTTTCAGGAGCATTGAGCCTGTGGCTCCTGAAGTACCTCCGTCTCAGAAGACTGTGACAGAGCCCAAAATCATTGTGCAAACAAGAAGCGAAGTTGATCTTTTGGATGATGGCTACAGGTGGAGAAAGTATGGTCAGAAAGTGGTAAAGGGAAATCCTCATCCAAGGTGATTTAATAATATATATTAAAAGTTTCTTAGGTTGACATTTCTCTAAGATTCAAAATGTTTAACTTTTAACCTCAAAAGAATTTCCACTTTAAATTCATTTTAATAAATAGCGTATTTTTGCCTTAATAGTTATGAAGTTTATCAAAATATTGAAGAGAGATTATGTAGCAAAAATTCCACTTTTGTAGTGTTAGGTGAATCAGCCCAATTGTGGCATATTTGATTTTCGGGTTAATTACATATTACCCCCCTGTAATATATGTCAAAGTTGCTTTACCCCCTTGTAAAATATTTTTGTTGCTTTACCCCCCTGTAATATAAGATTTTGTGTTTTACCCCCCTTGACTCAAGTCAACCGCCGCAAAAAATCATTTTAACGAGGGTTTTAAACCGATTTTTAAAAAAACCGCCGCAAAATATAATTTTAGCGAGGGTTTTAAACCGCCACAAAACAAAACCGCCTCAAATTATATTATGGTTGACTTGAGTCAAGGGGGGTAAAACACACAATCTTATATTACAGGGGGTAAAGCAACAAAAAAAAATTACAGGGGGGTAAAGCAACTTTGGTATATTTTACAGGGGGTAAAATGTAATTAACCCTTGATTTTCTAACATGAAATCCAATTTCTTAAAATTTAATATAATACGTTGTAATTTTTAATATGCTATCATTCTCTAGTTTTATATTATATATTAAGATGTAGTTAATTTACTTCTAGTGTTTCCTGAATTTTCACCGACAAATACACATCAGAAAAGGCTTATGAATTTTTTCTGAAAATGTACTTTAAAAATAGATGAAATAATTTTGAAAAATATGAAAAATTTCAAAACATCGTTTTCAATTTCTGGAAATGCATTCTATCTAGTTAGCTTCCATCTTCTTTCTAACTCAATTAAAAGGGAAAATCCATGACCAAATATCATTCTATCCTCCAACATATAAATAAAAACTGAGAAAGTTGTTAGAAAATAGTCGGACACTGAGAAAGTCATTACATTATATACTCTTAATTTCAAGGGAATAGAAGTACACTTGAGTTGACTATATTACCCTCTCATCTAATTCCATTGTTGCTCTTTATTTCACTCGGTGAAAGTACCGAGAGACAAGTATAAAGTTAGAAATAAAATGGAAAAATTTCTTAGACTAAAATGACTAATTTTTGAGGCATTGGGGGTGTTTTATTTCACTCCTTACTTCAAAATCAAGTTCACGTGCTTTTAGTTTTCGTAAAATCTTAATGTTTTGACCAAAAATATAATTAACTGTTAAGTTTTTATATCGGTACAAAACTGACTTGTAAGGTGAGGGTTGCCCAAGCTTTATAAACACTACACATGCCATATCTCTAAGCAATGTGAGACTAAATCCACCCCTTCACACCCAACACAATGAAGGTGTTGGAGGCTGCAATGAAGGCAACCCAAATGCTGCAATTAGGAGGCTGGGGGCGGACCCAAATGACGGCGGAATTTCCAACATTAACCATTAAATTTACTTTCACATATCGGTGCATACATGATTTGTCAGTTGTCTGTCACACTTTCTATAGGAAACAAGATTCTTCCATTTAGGAACTATGAATGTGAATGTTATGATTCACTTATTGTGAATGAATATAGGAAAAAACTCATCATTTTGACTTGATAAACCCGTCACCTTTCATTTGCATGCTTTCTAGATGAAACTTTTATTAACTATTTAGATTGTTCAAGTTATAGTTGTGAATGAATTATTTTTTACTATATTTTCTGACTAGCTGGAATTGGTGACATGGACCAAAAAAAATAAACAAAAGTAAAAGGAGTTCTCTTTATTCCACACACTGTGGATGCTCATTTGAGTTTTGAAGTGTTTTGTATTCCATTATTTGTATTTTTATCCGGGATAATCTTCTGTGTGCCCTGCATAGATTGATATCATTCTGAACTTTTGCTGCCGGTTCAGGCCTCAACAGTCAGCATTTCAGATTATTAGCAGTGCTCGGTGTCTGAGGCATGTTTGTGTCATTTATGCATGACATTATATCTGTCTATTCATTTTCATCGTAAAAGAACAATAATTTTGGATCTCAACAATTTCGTTCAACAATTCTGTAACATCCTTGCAAATGTGGTTTGGCTATTGCTGTAACCTTAGTGTCAAAATTTGGCCCCCTTCATTGCACCCTCAGGACCTTGCCTAAAAGCTATGCAACAACATCGACATTTTAGATTGAAGGCGTGTCTGATGTCCTACGTGTATTGGACACTGACATCTGTAGCTCCATAACATTGAATCACTTCTATTTTCTCAAACTATTACTGTTGTTTACGTGACTGCTAGTGTTGTATCTTGTGTCCATGTCAGTGCTTAAAAGTATACAATGCCGATAAGAAATGTTACTTTGTTTACTCTGTTCTTGAAGCTTGTGGTCTCTTGTGATAATTTTAGCTATAATTGTCATGTAAGATGTACAAACTTTACTTTGGCGAATATGTATGTATGACGAGACATCACACTCCTTTCAAGCTGACAACTAATTCATAACTAAACTAATTTAGTTTATATCTTTTCATGTACTTTATTTTCAAATTTTTTGAACTATTCTAATACTGAATTTCTATGAGCAGGAGCTATTACAAGTGCACTAGTGCAGGCTGCAACGTGCGTAAACATGTTGAAAGAGCATCAACGGACCCAAAAGCTGTCATAACTACGTACGAGGGAAAACATAATCATGATGTCCCTGCTGCTAGAAACAGCAGCCACAACACAGCTAGCAGCAATTCAATGTCATCAAAACCACAAACTGTGACGCCAGAGAAACATCCGTTGCTTAAAAATATGGAGTTCGGAAACAATGACCAGAGACCTGTACATTTACGCTTAAAAGAAGAGCAAATCATTGTATAAAATTCTGGTGCCACAATCAACGTTCAACGGTACAATACACTTGTTACTAAATGAAGTTGTGTAGAAGATGAATTGGTAATAGCCAATGCATGTTTATTATTTTGTAGTTTCTTTTGTATGTAATTCCTTTTGTACATTGAAATTATGGAATTACTTTTGTATAAGATATTGTTCACAGGTATGAAGATCATTTCAACTGATCTATGGACATTATTATTATTCTAAATTATAGACCATGATGCTCTTGGTACTGTCAAATACTTACAAATAAAATTGAAAAGCTAGTCACTATTGAACTCCTTTGTATGTTATGGAAGTTGAATGAATTATTTTACCAATGTTTTTATCTTGTACTATTGATTTATTTGTGTAGCTATTTCCACATGATTGAATAAGATTTAGGCTTGATTGTTGTATTTGTATGGTAACCTTGTAAACTAGAATTGTTGTGTATAGACAATTCGGATCCTAACGGGTGGGAATAGGCTAGGCATAGTTAGAGTTAAAGTATGTGTCTTGCTTGCTAATAAATTTAACGCCTAAGTCTGGCATGTAGTTTTATATAGGCTTGATTTTTAAGTCTTTGACTTTTGGAAACTATTTAAAAGTCTATTTCATATTTTTTTTTATGCAAAGTCTATTTCATATGAACATATTTAAATAAGTTATTATATTTATATTTTTTTGCTTTCACGTTCGGGGGTTTTTAGGGGAAAGAGACTCTAGTAGTTCAGTGTTTGTGGCAAGTTCTGACATTAAGTGGTTCCAGTTCTCTCTCAAGCGTAACTGTTGGAGATTGAACTGTTGGAGATTGAAGTGTGGTTTTCCTTACCAAGTTCAGTGTCGATCACCACTAGACGAATAACGTTTGGTATTTCATTTATATTTAAATAAATTAATCAAAATTAATTCACCAATGAGAATAAACTTTTTTGATATTTCACATCATACTTTAGAAAATTTAACTAGATATACATCGTATTTCGTTATAAAGTTCGTAGAATTGAATTTAATCAAAGTTTAATATTTAATATTAAATTATAAAAGTAATAAAAATATTATTAATATTTATTTAATAAATTATTATTTACTATTTTATAAAGTATGTGGTAGAAAATAAATAATATAGTCCCATGAGTTTAGCTCAATTGGTTGAACATATTGCACGGAAGTGTAGGGACCCGGGTTCGAACTCGGTATGCTCACTTATTCACTTTTAAGGGGTGAATTTCTAGCCACTAGACTACCTGACCAAAAAAAAGAAGAAAAAAAAATATATAAAAATATGTGGGACCCGATAAGAACTAACAGAAAAAAAATTGTTTATTTAAGAATATGTATTTGATAGGTGCCAATTTACGATAGGAGTACTTAATAAGTACTAGTTCTTAATAATTACTACTTCATACAAAATTACTATTGGAGAGATCTTACATTCTTAATTTGTGTAATATAATCAAAGGGACTTACTCTCTCTAATTTTTATTATAAGTAAAATTGACTTTTTTGACACATTGAATAACTAATGTATCTAGATAATAATGGTTTTTGCATGAGTAAAATTGACTTTTTTATTATTAGTTATTCAATGTATTTAAAAAGTGGTTTTTGCATGAGTATATTTAAATACTTTCTTTGTCGAAAAATAAGTGTCCTACTTATCAAAATTGTTTGTCTTTAAATAAATGTCATATACTATTTATAACATTGATTTTCTCTATTTTACCTTCTCAAGGCAATCATTAGATGAGAGAAATAAATACTCAAAAATTTACCTTTTAGTATTCCAATATCTAATACCAATAAAAAGAGAAGATATTTTTGTAAAAATTGTATTCTTTCTTTCATTTACACACTGTTTTTAAAGTGTGTAATTTAGTCACTGTGACACTTAAATTAAGAAAGAGGTAGTAATAAGTTAGTGACCATCTCTTTATAGAAAGAACAACCTGACCAGAGATGATGAGTAAACAATACCAACACAGCTTTCTCAACGGTTACATTACACCTTTCTCTTTTTTCTCTCCTTTTCTTTCTCTTTCTCTTACAACACCACCAAAAGACACAACACAACAGTGCAAAAAATCATCATGTGTCCCACAAATTTCTCCCAACCATTCACCATATCCCTCCTTAGATCTCGCATTTCGACTTTCAAGACAAACAAAAGGGTTGGATTGTATTGCATTTTGCATTTCTGGAAGAGAGAGAAAAAAACCAAATTCAAAAAAAAAAAAAACATACACACAAAAAGGAACCATTTTTATTTTCTTTCATCATGTTTCTGTATCTGGGTATTATCCCTTTTCCTCTCTGACAATACCAAATTTTTCTCGGAAGCGGATTTACAGCCCGCTTCCGAGCTGGTTTATTCTTTTTCGGGTTATCTAAATGGGTTGCGTGAACTCCAAGAAAGCTCTAGCTGGAGAAGTTGATATAGTTTCTCCTGTTCGACCTTATGTTAATTCGAGTATTTCTCGAAAAAAGAGCAATGGTGGTTCAGGTAGAAGCATGGTTGTTGAGGTTTCTACATCTTCTAGAGGAAACTCTGGTGTTGTGACTCAACAGCAGGTTGACCCGAAACCCGAGGAGTGGAAAAAGGGAGATTTGAATGTGAGAATTGGTTTTTCTCATAGGTTTGTTGAAGGTGAACAGATTGCTGCTGGTTGGCCTTCTTGGCTTACCTCTGTTGCTGGTGATGCCATTCATGGTTTAGTCCCTCTTAAAACTGATTCTTTTGAGAAATTAGATAAGGTACTTTTTTTGTTTTGTTTTACAATTTCATGCATTGATTGATTTATTGATTCTCCAATATTTTTGAATAGATGTAATAGTTGCGATTGTGTCGCAATCATTGATATTGTAGAGAATCGCGGTTAGATGTGTGGTCTTAATTGCAACCGCGTTTGTGGTTTTGATAACCTAGAAAATTGTTATGTCGCGATGAATCGGATTGTAGTTGCATTCCTTTGGTATAAAATCCTAGATTTCTATGATTATTTTATAGAAAAAATTTAGGGTTAGAGGGTTTGTAGCTCATGTGTGCGAGGCAGAGAAAATCTCGATAATTGCCAAGAATTGTGGTTAAATGCGATTGCATTGTGGTTTTGATAACATTTTTGAAAATGTTATGTTGCAGATTAGATCGTGGTTGCAAATGTTTATTTAAGACCCTAGATTCCTAAAAAAGTTAAGATGAAGGGGTTGCAAAATGCAGCCGTAGTTGTGGTTGCGATGCCGTTGCAGAGAATTCAAAAAATCTTTATGTTGCGGCCGCAATTGCAATTGCAGACCACAATTTAGAACTATGGTTGTACCTATCGACTTGGATGAGACTGACAAAATCCTCTCCAATTTAAGGCAACCGTTGCGGAGAACTCAAAAATCGTTATACTGCGGCCGCAATTGCAATTGCAGACCACAATTTAGAACTATGGTTGTGTGCATATATACATAAGTTTAAGGAAGAGAAAACCTTTAGACCCTGATAGCATTTATGAAGGATTTACATTTTACTCCTAAGGATTATCAATGCTACAAAGTTTCATCTCTTTGATTCACCATGATAAATTGCACAATCTGTAAGCTAGGATTTCATGGCCTTATTGTTATTATTTGGTAAACATTAGTCATTTACGATCTTTATATTTTGTTTCAATGTGTATTTGTGTATCTGTAGGTTGGACAAGGTACATATAGCAGTGTTTTCCAAGCACGCGAAGTTGAGACAGGGAAGATGTTTGCCTTGAAGAAGGTGCGTTTGGACACACTTCAACCAGAGAGCATTAGGTTCATGGCGCGGGAGATAATAATCCTCCGCACATTGGACCACCCTAATATCATGAAATTAGAGGGTATAGTCACTTCACAGCTATCAAATAGTATATACTTTGTATTTGAATACATGGAACATGATCTTGCTGGCCTAGTATCTAACCCCGATATCAAGTTCACAGACTCACAGGTTTGTCAACATTTATTTTTGTGATGATTTCGTGGCTTTCATTTGTTACTGTAAAGATTTTTATCACTGTGAATCAATTGTAATATCGTTAGACCATTAAAAATGTTTGACTTTAATCATATTTTCCTCAACAGATTAAGTGTTACATGAGACAGCTATTGAGTGGAATTGAGCACTGTCACCTACGAGGTATCATGCATCGAGACATTAAAGTATCAAATATATTAGTTAACAATGAAGGCATTCTCAAGATAGGAGACTTTGGATTAGCAAATAACGTCGGCCCAAATAGCAAGCGTCCTTTAACAAGCCGTGTGGTGACTCTATGGTATCGTCCTCCCGAGCTTTTGATGGGATCAACAAACTATGGTGTTTCGGTGGATCTGTGGAGTGTAGGGTGTGTGCTTGCTGAACTTTTTCTCGGGAAGCCTATCCTTAAGGGGAGAACTGAGGTACTACATTACTCATCTTCATATTGAACAAACCGCTATTGTGCAGAATTTGAACATGTCACTATTTTTCTTGATCGGCAAATAATGCATCTACCAATTCATTCTTCAAAGTGATACTAAATCTTTGGTTTCATAATTTGTTGCATATTCTTGTTTAACCTACAGGTAGAACAATTGCACAAGATTTTTAAGCTTTGCGGCTCTCCACCCGAAGAGTTTTGGAAAAAGAGTAAGCTTCCACTTGCTACAATGTTTAAGCCTCAGACTAGTTACGAAAGCTCCCTTGTGGAGAGGTGTAAAGGTTTTCTTCCTGACACTGCTGTGAACTTACTTGAGACCTTACTCGCTGTTGATCCTTCCAAACGTGGTACTGCCTCCTCTGCACTTATGTCCGAGGTAAATTCTTTGTGCTTTCTAACTTTCTCCCAATTTCAATAGCATATTTAAATACCATTCTTCCTTGTGTTTGCATCAGTTAATTTTTTGTGCATGCACTGCTGCGTGTTGCTGGTGTACTTTTCATGATTAAAATATAAGGACTTAATTGATAGTAAGTGGCTAAATATAGGGACTAACTTGACAGATTAATAAAGTCAGGGACCTTTTTGAGATACTCACAAAGTAAGAGACCTATTTGAGAGTGTCTTACAAAGTCAGAGACCAAATTAGTGGTTTATAGCCCATTTACTTTGTGAAAATATTTCCAATTTTTTTTTAATTTTTTTTGTTAATTTTACTTGCTAAGAAGGAGATAAGAGACTCGTGAAGTGAACAATTTTCTCTCTCCATCATACTGGTTCACTTCAAGAGTCTCTCATTTTATTATTAGCAAGGTAAGATGAACAAATATTTTAGAAAATGAAAACGAAAAATGTTTTCTCACTCACTGTTGATTCTGATTTTATGTTTCCTGTTGGGCCTTTTATAGTATTTCAACACCGCACCGTATGCTTGTAGCCCATCACGCCTTCCAAAGTATCTACCGTGTAAAGAAATGGATGCTAAAAACCGGGATAACATGCAAAGGTAAATTGTTAAGATGTTTTCCATTCATAGAAAATTCTCATGTTATAGCTGTTATTTTACGTGATGAAACTATGCCCTTTATTTCCAATCTTCGTGACTAAAGTATAAATCTCACCCTCAGGAAAAGGAATGGCGGTAAAGTGCGCGAGCGAGAGGCTGTAACATCAGGAAGGCAAAGACGGGCGCATAAAGTTATTCAGGATCCTAACAATGTCAACAAACCAGCTTCGAAAGAGGTATTCTTTACTCAATGTGTTTAAGTAACAACTATAGCGTAGTGGAATTTTAATAAATTGTTTTTGTTCCGCGATATGCTATTTAGTACAAAGTGTTATCAAATAGCGCATGGCTCTATAAAATTGTTTGAAGAAAATAGCTATTTTTTTTATATACTTATCTTTCTTCTTTGTGAAGGAAATGCAGAATGTTTCTCAAAATGCTCGTAGAGACGATGATGGTAAAGTACATCATCCAAAGGGAAAAGTTGGAGCTATGCACAAAGAGCAACAAAAACATTTGTATGATGCAAAATCCGACAATGTACAAAGGGCGAATGATTACAACGGCTATAGTGCGTATGCAGGACCAGCACCAGTCTCAGGATCTAGTGGCTTTACATGGGCGAAAAGAAGAAAGCCAGATGCTTCATCGGTATTATCAGATGGCTCTAGAAGCAAAATCAGTGCAATGGATCCAACATTTGCAAAAGGCACATACGATTTAACGAAACACACGCAAGAAGTTGTAGAGAGAAAATATAATTACGACTCAAGGCATCGCGATGAGACTTCCAAGCATGTATTGAAAAAGCACCAGGGTCGTAATGTAGAATCGTTTGATGAAGCTGATATATACCATTCCAATTACTTCATGGATCTTGATCTCCTAGAAAAAGCAGATTCTCAAATAAATGCACAGGTAAGTGTGAAATCCTCAGATAAATATATACTCATTGTGAACCGTAGAATCAATATGCTTAGAAAAACCGTGAGGTGTGGATGTTAATTAGGTACAATATGCCATTTTTGATAACATAAATAGACTGAAGTTTCAGAATTCACCCAGTCAGCACATCTGACCGTAGAATCAAGATTGGATGGTCTGTTGGTCTTAATTTGAACTTTGGTGTTTTGGATTTTCGGAAAATAAAATCAAAATCCTCATATTTTGTGGACCGTCCAATTTCAATCCAATGGTCACCAATGCACTGATTGCCTGAATGCCGGATATTCCAACCCAACTACATAGAATCCATATTTGTATTTTGTAGTCATAACTCATAAGATGTCAGAAATTTTGCGAATAGTAACTTTTAAACGATTTTGATGCCAAACTATCATTAGTGGCTTTTGTGGGATTGATGTATTTGAAATCACGATATTGATCAAGATAGGTATTAGCTTGCATCTTATTTTCTTTGCCAATTTTTTTATAGGACGACAGAAATCATGGTGAACCCGTGGAACAATCCTTACCAACTATGAACCAAACAAATAAAAATGATGAGTTGTTACATTGGCAAGAAAATAAAGTTTGGCGACAATCTATTCGTAAATCAAGGTTGGGAAGAGGTAAGAAAACTATTTTACTAGCTAGCTATGTTTTTGAATAATGATTCATGCACACACACTTGCACACTCCTCTTATGTTCTCTCATAAGAATCATAGATAATAAATAACCACCTTCATTTTACTATAACTTAGTGTCTTAGTGTTAGTATGCGATTCTTTTAAAAAATTGTTTCTTGACATTGATTATTGTTTATTTCAATGTGTTTTGCAGAAAAATGATACAAGGATAACAGGAATATAGACTAATATTCGCTTCGACAAAGGGTGATACTTATTGTAGCAGATGATGTACTCCATTGTCGACGACATTTAACCAATATTAACTTTTGACTTCAAATTTTCTAACAACTTTGGCGATACTATCCCTCCTTTTGTTCATAAGAAAGTGTTCATACAATACAGGCTTAGTAACAGTGAAATATACATACAGGATTAACAGTAACAGTGCCAACATGAAAGATGATATGATTAAAGAAAAGGTTAATTTCTTATGATAGAATTTTGTCTTTAGCTTAGTACATGAGTTTTTATTTATTTAATTTTTTGGTTGTAGTGTATGCATATATATTGAAAAGGGAGAGAAATCTCAAAGTAGTATTCTGGTATATATCAGAGTTTTCTTACTTCTTGCAAAACCTTAATATACCTAATTAAGCAACACAAATAAGTTAGATATCAAATTAACTTTTTTGCATTAATTTTAAACATAATTAATAGCTTGATTATTTCATTCTTTGACATTTCTAAACTAAACAATCAGTTTGATAGACCAGCGGCATTTTTTGGATCACTTAGTAATGTTTTTTAAGTTTAACAAACACTATCTATGTGATTACACTTGTGCAAACATTGTCTCATTTGTTTGGAGAAAAATTATTTTAATAGTTCAATAAAAAAATATAAAACAACTGAACATATATTGGTCAAAGTGGTAATGAATTTGAGCCAATTAAACAAATGGTCATAAGTTAAATCTCTGACTTTTATGTACGAAAAAAATTTGAGTGGAAGGGAAGAATATATCTTATGTGTCTAACAAATAATCTAGTGAGAGATTAGTCATTATTAAACAGTTGTAAAAATTTTATACCTGTTAAAAATCAAACATGACACAATAATAGAAATAATTTTATTTTACTCAAAAATAAAAGCACGCGAAAACAACACTCATTTTACCATAAGAGTTTTTGTTTTTAAGAGCAAAGAAACTATGTTGAAATTAGATAAACAAAGTACAAGTAATATTCTTTTTTTTTTTGTCAAAAAAAGTACAAGTAATATTCTACTAACCAAAAACGACCACAGTACACCTAAATGAAAGCCCCTACGAAAAATTATGTAAGAATACGATTCTCTTTTTCATGATGTTTTAAATATAATTGCGAAAAAATCACTTAAAGATACGTGTTATTTTTTCAGACCAAAACTAGGTGCATAATAATTTTTTATACACTAAAAACTTAATAAAAATTAAATAAGAAATAAACTTAGAATGTCACTAATTTATAAGAATTAAAAACATATGTAATTTAATCCAAATAAAGTAACTCTTGAGATACATTCATCTTTTTTCTCCACTTTTAACTCTAAAAAGGTGAATATTCACATAAATCGAGTTTTTAATTATTTTTTTGTTGTGATTTCGTCGTTTTGGTGCGACGTTTTGGTGTTCGTCATTTTGGTGCGGCGTTTTGTTGTTCGTTGTCTTGGTGCGGGTGGTTTAATTTCCCGTCTTGTTACGGTGTTCGTTTATTCATATTGAAAGATCAACTTCAATTAATTGCAGATTCAATCAATGATTTGAGCGTAAATGTTGCCGATCCGGAAGCATGAATATTCTGGTGACTTTAATTTTATCATATTATTTGTAGGTATTTTGTCGTTATAATACTATTAATTTGGATGTAGCGATATTGAATATGTATTTGCATCTAATGTACTCTATCAATTATTGAAATGATTGAATATTACTTTTTTAGTAAAAAAAAAGAGAGTAGAACGAAAGCACCACCATAACTACTAACTTAGTATTTCCATCACAAAAATCAATACTCTAATAGTCATTTTGTTATGACTATTATTAGTGGATGTCTATATAGATAATTGAATCATGTAATTGGTCCATTATATTTGTTTATATATAGAACATATGTATATGCATCAAAAAATAAAAACATATGTATTAGTTCTCATTTTGCTTCTTCAAAAAAATAAAAATGCAATCCTAATTCTAATGGTGAATAACATAAACTTTATTCCTTCTCTTTCTCTCTATTTTTGTTTCATAACATGTTATCAACACAAAACGCTAACCATCTATAAGTCTAATAGTTATATATATATTTTTAAATTGTTTATGTTAAAATTATATATATCATGCTTTTATATTCTTATTTATTTTAAAAATATACCACAAGGTTTTTTTTATTAATAAGTTATCCTTTAACTTATTTATTTCCAAAGTTTCCAAATTTACTTAAAGAACTTAAAGGATAACTTATTATATAGTTGACCTCAAAAAAACCTTGGAAATTTAGTTGATCTCAACATAGATTTCAAGTGTTTCTGCTTTTTTTACTAGTTTTATTTAGTTGATCATAATATTGACCTCATTTTAAACTTTAGAAATTTGAGTTATGCTATGCAACTTATGGCTCTATGCTGCATAACTAGTTCTATACTTCTATGTGATCAAATTAGCTACAAAGTTGTTTTTTTTATTTTATAAATCATATTATTTCTTGAGTCTTATAGAATCCAAATGAATAACAAACTCTCTTTAATAGTTTTAACGTTGTTGCATGCTTAAGACAAAGATAGAATCTATTGTCAAAAAACAAAAACAAAGATAGAACCTAAAATCGTAGTGAAACTAAAAGAGACCCGTGTTATTATTAAAGTATTCTTTGGTGTTAAAGTATTCTTTGGTGAAAGATATCATAAAATTAATGCTAATAATAATTCTTAGTAAATTGTGTGTGATTCTTTAAAGGGTCTTTGGAAACAACTATCTAAAAGCAAAAGCTAGAGAATCAAATATAAAATTTTATTAGAAAAAGATAATTTTTAAATAAATATACAACTTTCAAGATAGAATATATATAATTATTAGTTGTTTAACTTAGACCCTTATATATGACAATTGTTAACATTTTTTTAGTCAAAATAATATTAGAAAAACAGATTATGATTAGAAACAGATTTTAGTCAAAATAAAATTAGAAAAACAAATTATGACGAGATCCTACAAAAAACAGCATGGCATATGGTATTGGTTGCTAATTAACATGGAAGTTATCTTTCTTGCTTCCTTTCTTCTATAGAGCCAGCTAAATCTCATGCATTAAAACCTAAGAAATCAAGGCAAATAATCACAACCAAACAACAATAACACACCATTCTTCTTCTTATCAAAGACCTCTATGAATAAATTAATGTACCTATTATTTATAACTTTTTCATTTTCTTTTTCTCTTTCTTCAACATAATTTATTATTGATTGACAATATAATAATATTGTAAAAAGAAAACACAAAAAAAAGGTGTTTTGTTTTTCATGGCATTTGGATCCGACATTATTTTTTGTCGGACCCACATGCACATTTTTGTCTCTTCTTCCCTCTCCTTCGTATTGTTGTTCTATAGAAGAGGAAAAGAGACAAAAACCATAATATTCCCTATCATTTTTTAGGTATGCCATTTTTTATTACTTTTATCAAGTTTTTATGTGTTCTTATCTTCTTGATTTCTTCTATCATTTGTGAATTCTACACATTTTTTTTACCTTAGCCATTATCTTGATTCTTGTGTTCTAATCTATATATATATATATATATATATTCATATTTATGAATTGCGATCTGCAACCGCAATTGTGGCCGCAAGGTTTTAGAGTTATCTGTAACAACATCACAACCATAATTGCAGATGTATGAGATTCACAATGTAACCTCAACTACATTTCGAATCATGCTATTTTTATATGAAAAACATTTTAATGTTACTTCCATATAGATGCATTGAACATAAACATAAACATAATTATATCTTTTCTGTTTTCAAGGTTGTTAATGAATGTGTCATTCTCTTTTCTATTCTTTACATGCTTTTTGGCTTGTTTCATGTAACACTTGTGGATTCAAAACACATGCACACAACAATTGATGTAGCTTCCTTGAAACAACCTCAAAACATAACCTCAAAAAATGTATACGTTTTTATGCTTATGAAAATTTATATATATCTTAGTTTATAAGTCTTTTTTCTCCAAGGGTTGAATTGAACTTCATTTCAAAGGTACAATCTACTTTCACCATATCAATGTTGTCAAATAGCGGCACTATAGTCTATAACGCTATAGCGTAGCAGAATTTAAACAAATTGTTATTGTTCTGCGATACACAATTTAATACAAAGTGTCGTCAAATATTGTACCGTCTACTATAACAATGTTTTTACTAGGTTCCTTGTTCATTTGTTTTCAATTATCTGCAAGTTTCAAGACTTGTTTGGATTGACTTATTTGAACTTATCTATTGGCATAAACACTTGGCAAACTATTTGGAAGAGCTTATGAAAACAACTTATGACATGTTCATATAAGTTCTTTTCAACTTGTTTCCATAATCTATTCGGGATATCTTATGAAAACAACTTATAGCGTATATAAAAACAATTTGACTTTATTTTATCATTTCTTATAGAAATAGCTTATATATAAGTGCTTATCATAAATTTTTAACTATGTTGTATATCCAAACAAATAGTTGTTAATTCTCTAACATCTTTGATATATGCTGATGCAGATTCTGAGGTACTTCAATCTTTGATACAATGGGTGGTTGTGTATCAGTACCTTCTAAAGCAATCAAAGCACCAAAGAAGCTAAGGAGAAGGATAGTAAGGCGCCATCGTCGAAGGATAACGAATTCAGTTTCTAATGATATCAAGAAGTTGAATAGCAATGCAGGAGCATGCGGTGTAACAGACTATTCTGTTAGTGAATTCGTTCGAATGGAATTCGAAAATGGCGCTACCACTAAATGCAAAAGATCTGAAGTTTCTAATTCAACATACCATCTAACTCAACTTGAATGGCATCATAGTAAATATGATGCTGATGCAAACTGTATGTATATTTTTTTTTTTTGATTTGATTAACATTTTTCACTTTGAAAGATTCATAATGACTTTGTTTTTCATTACTTGTTTGTAGTAGTATGTCAAGAAGAGAGTTACTTTGATTCAGTCAGTATTCTGGAATCTGATTCAGATGATGAGTTCAATAGTGTTCATGAAGGTAATGAATTAGATAACCCTTTTTAACTTATGAATAATTAATGTCATAATGTGAACAATTTGAGTTTTGATATTACTATGAATTTGTTTGGATTGACTTATTTGAGCTTATCTACTGCTATAAGCACTTGCGATGTGAGACTGTTAGGGAGAACTTACTAAAACAGTTTATGTCATGTCTATAAGCTATGCTTATCTGCTAGTAATGTACCATTATTACCATTGAACATAAAGTCCAAATTTTAAGACACCCTTTCATATACTACCTTTGTTTTTTTTTATAAGAGATAATTTATTTTTTAGATTCATTAAATAACTGATGTATCTGGTCTATAATTTTAGTATGTGAAATAACTGATACTTTGTCCATTAATACAATTGTTAATTACGACTATATATTAATTTGAACAAATCTTTATTGTTCAACGTACCGCAACTTATTAATTAAAAAGTGTTATCAAATAGTAGCTATATCACCACTATAACAATGTAGCATAGTAGATTTTTGTACAAAACTTCTATTTTCTACGATCTGCGATTGACAACACTGTATAAGTATTATCATTTTGGACCATTCTTATTGTTGCTTCTTTCTTTGTGGACGGTTTTCCGATGGTAGGAAGCAGCGGTGGAAGCATGCAATGTGGCCAAGTTCTCCAATATGAAGGAAGATCAACATGTGTTGTAGAAAATAACTGTAAATATGAAGAATATCATGAAAGTTATGTTAAGGTTGATGGAGGGAATAACACAGATATGTTAATAGGAAGAGATGAAAATGGTTTCGGCTTAATCAATCCACAACATGGTTACGGACTTTCTTGCTTAAGAAAGAATCAAGGAAGCTTTAAAGTTTTAAAAGAAAGTAAAAATAACTCCGACCAGAATACTCCAGAGAATACAAAGAAATCAAGCACGGATCCGTTAGCACCGTCCAGTAGTTTCAATAATCGGCCGAGCAAAAAGCTGTCAACGATATTCAAACTTTCTTTCAAAAGAAAATCTTGTGATGTAGAGGAAGCATCTGAGCTTAGTAGTAAGTTTATGAATTGCTTTAATTCTCATTTCTTGTAAATTAAGTTACATAAAACATTAAACATTTATTTTATATTTGCATTGCAAACACTTAAATATTGAAGTATAACTAATTATGATAATTAAGGTAGCATTAACATATTATGCTGATTAAGCTTCTTCATCTTGTATATATAAAGGTCAATCAAAAAGATATTTGATTCATCCAAAAGCAGGATATACAATTCCATGTCAGAATGGAGAGAAATTGTCTTCTGAATGTTGGTCTGAAATTTCACCTTCAACATTTCAACTTCGCGGCGAAAACTATTTCAAGTATGTTGTTATATAAAGAGGATACTAAGTTTTGGTTTAGCATTTTTTTTATTTCATTTAAACTACTTTATTTTACTGAATCAAATAACCGAATTATTTTAAATAATCGAATAAAATTTTGTAACTTGCATAGAAAAGACGAACATGTTAGTGTCTGTCTGCACGCTAGTGTTAGATAAAAGATATCGTCAACTGTATTTTCATGGAAATATAATTATGTAATCTTTCACTTTTTTCAGAGACAAGAAAAAGACTCCTGCGCCGAACAATAGTCCTTACATTCCAATTGGTGTTGATCTATTTGTTTGTCCAAAAAAGATACATCATATTGCAAGATACATTGAGCTTCCAAATGTGAAATCCAATGGAAAAATCCCTCAACGTCTTATTGTAAATATTCAGGTAATTCAAATTTTTTCTTCATTTTTTCAACATTCTTAAATATTTATATAGTACTAGTATTTCTGCATTTGAATATGTATCATTGTTGAATTGTTCTCTACAATGTGTTTATTTCTATTATATGGTTTGTGGCAGTTACCTACATATCCAGCTGCAATGTTTCTTGGTGATAGTGATGGAGAAGGGATGAGTCTTGTATTGTATTTCAAGGTTTTGGAGACTCTTGATGAGCACATTTCTTCTCAGTTTCAAGAAAGCATAAAGGTAAATCAATTTCCCTTAATTTTTTTTCACTCATTTTAATTACTTTATGGTGTACTTTACTAGCTTTATCTATAACTATATTTAGAAGTAATTAAAGTTTTGGTTGAACATACTCAACCCTACAAAATCGACTTGTAAGGTGAGAGATACCAAATACCTCACAGTACTTATAAACATATTTTTAGGTCATATCTCATCTAATGTGAGACTCTCGACACACACACATACGTCTAGGTATGAACATCTAAACTATAGAGCGTGACCTGCGCGGTATGTTAGCAGATCTTGGATTAAGCTTTGATACCAACTTCAAATATGGGTTGGGCCTAACTGAACTCTACAATATTTACTTATAAGTCAAAGCATGCTTTCAACATATAAACACTTTCATTTTATACCATATTACATTCGATGTGAGACTCTCTAACAGAAATGATGTTGAAATAATATTAGTCTCTCTTGCTATACATTTGAGGTGATATGTGTTTGAAATTTAAACAGGTTTTAGGTATTAACTTGGTTCTTATTTCTTAATTATGATACAGAAAATGATTGATGATGAGATGGAAAAGGTAAAAGGATTTCCAAAAGACTCTAATGTTGCTTATAGAGAAAGACTAAAAATTATGGTAGGACTTGCTAATCCTGAGAATATGCACTTGAGTTCTACTGAAAAGAAGCTTGTTCAAGCTTACAATGGTAAACCTGTACTCTCAAGACCACAACATGAATTTTACAAGGTAAATATAAAGCTCATAATTTGTCAAAATAAAAATAAAAATATAAAGCTCATAAATATATGAAAAGTCATAACAAAAATAGTTGGTATTAATAGCACTGATATTCCAAATTGAATGTGTGTCTGGTGTCCTCCAATGTGTTGTGTCGGATAGTAGAACGACACCAACACATGCTTATACTCAATTAGTTTTTATGTTCAATTAGTCTTTAGGTCTACGTATTAGTGTGATGTCTGGTGTTTGTGTCAGTGCTATATACCTTGGAAAGCTGCACCAAAATGTTTTCACCACCTTGTTACATATATATAACCAAGAAATGATCTTATATTTTCTGTTAATAACAGGGTCCTAACTACTTTGAGATTGATCTTGACATTCACCGGTTTAGCTACATATCAAGAAAAGGACTCGAAGCATTTCGAGATCGTCTAAAAGAAGGCATTCTTGATCTTGGCCTAACCATTCAGGTAAATTTTTTTGAATGAAATGAATATTCTGGTTAGCAATTCATAGCGACATATCAAGAAAAATGAATAGGAAAATTTGTCCTCGAATTTATATTATTGGTAAAATTAGTCCTGCATTTTGGCAAATTAGCAAATAGATTACCAAAAATCCGAAATCATAAAATGTCATTCAAATTGGTCCTTCTGTTAATGTCTACCACTTTAGAGTCTATGATGTTGCACTTTAAGTGAAAGTTAGTCGATCCTACATCAATGTCGGCCGAACAGACGAATTTACCTATTTACTCCAAGAAAAATTGCAACCCTTTCTGTAGTATTGTTTAAATTATCTTTCAACTAAGATTATAATTATTTCTCTAATTTTTTTATAACAGGCACAAAAACAAGAAGAGCTTCCTGAGAAAGTACTATGCTGCATTAGATTGAACAAAGTTGATCTTGTTGATAATGGCCAAATACCAATGCTAATGACTGTTGATGGTGAATGCTAAGGGTTTTCATGAATTTTGTGGAATAACATTCAACAATATACAAACTAGTAAATGTAAGTAATTCATTTACTTAATTACCTGAGAAAAAAGTGGGAGTTAATGTTTTTATGCTGGAATATGCAAACTTTTTGTAATCATGTATTAAGTTCTAATGTATATTAAAGGCTTGCATAAAAAAAAAGTATATTAAAGGCAAAACAATTAAGAGGATGATTAACATTTATAATTGAGAAATGATATGAAAAATAAAAATAAAAACTTGTTTTTTAACTTGTAAACATTTGAAAATGTTGCATTATTGAAATTAATATAAATGTGTTAATAGATGTATCTTGACCTTTTGATGATACAATGACTCTAGCTAAAATGAATGTAACTATTTCAATAGTAAAGATCTTGCATGGATATTGAGATATTCATTCTCTAAATTTGAGCAATGTTAAAGAATTATTTTTTGTTTCACAAAGTGTATGGTCTATTGTCTTTTTAGGATTGGATCCTCTCCTTCATATTTCTCTCCATCTCTCTCCTTCCTCTCCATTTTTCTCTTAATTTCGGTCTCTCTCTTCATATAAGCATAGAATTGGCAGTCTTCACATGAATCTACTAAATTTTTTATTAGCGATATAATTTACAGTCTCGTTGTGAATCTTGAAATTTTTTTGTCAACGATGAAATTGACAGTCTATTCATAAATATACTAAAACTTTTATCAACGATCAGCACAAACCCTAGCCATCATTTCAACCCTAATGGCCAAACCAACACTATCAATCTCTTCTCCTCATCATTTACTTTCTTTCCTTCTGTTTATTTTTCTAAACCTTACAAATTTACACAGGATCTGCATTTGAAATTTTCATCGAATCTCAAATGGCTAAAACATCATATCTGATTCTTTTTGAGCTAATCCATGGTGTTTTCTATTAGATATGTGTCATTCGCCATGTAAACTATCTTTTTGACCTATTAATTGCGTGATCTAGTCACAAAACTGCTCAAATTTTTCTCCATCAAAAACCCAGTCGCACGCTTTCCTACGCCGCCTGAGAGACGCAAACATGAGCTTCCCTCTGCCGCTAGGTAATCTTTCTATTATTCAAATTGTTTCCTCATTTCTTAACTCATGAAATTCCACAACAAACTATTTCAATTTCAGTTTCAATCAATTTCGATTTCGTCCTCAACCTGCTACCTTTTATCTTAGGGTTTCTCTAAAAACATAATTGTTGTTATTGTTGAATGGTATTTGTTACAATAGAAAGAGATTCATTGATATATGATTTTTTAAAATGTGTATACGACTAAGGCTTATAGGCAGAAATTAAGGTATTGATTTCTAATTTCCTAAGAGTTTGTTTTAGCTTTAAAAAAGTGATTTTTTCTTTGTATTTCTAAATAATGATATGATTTTTACAATAACTTAAATAAAAATAGTAAAAGTTATTTTGAATTCATCTTTGGTTAGAAAATTTAATTTAATAAAAAATCACAATTTTTTAAAAAGGCTATCTTTAAAAATTGATTTTTATGAAAAACTATTTGAAAAATGATTTAATTATATAGAGGAATTTTTGGGAAAAATCAATGAGAGAGAATTAAGGAATAAGAAGTTTTGAGAAATTAATATTAGTAATGAGACTGTGAAAAATACAATGTAATTTGTTATTTAAAATAATAATAATAATAATACCATGTCAATGTCAGTAGGTTGAATTCAAATTAGATACCTGAACCTGTTTTGAATTCGTTGAATAAAATCACATAAATAAGAAATTTGATGTGTGGAGCAAAATGATCGAGCAACCAAGTATCGAAGAGTATAAAGACATGCTATTTTGAATGTAAATTTTACAATTTCATTGATGTATTGGCCATTAATTCGTAAATATTAGAGACTACTTTTACCGTTATTTATAATTTCGAAGATCAGTTTACCTATTTACTCTAAGAAAAATTGCAACCTTTTGTAGTATTGTTTATTTATTCTTCAACTAAGCTTGTAACTATTTCTCTAACTTTTTGTAACAGGCACCAAAATAAGAAGAGCTTCCTGAGAAAGTACTATGCTGCATTAGATTGAACGGTTGATCTTGTTGATAATCACCAAATACCAATGCTAATGACTATTGATGGTGAATGCTAAGAATTTTCATGAATTTTGTGTAATAGCCTTCAACAATATACAAACTAATATATGTATATTTTAGTAATAGTAATAGTAATTCATTTACTTACTTAGCTGAGGAAAAAGTTGGAGTTGAATGCTTTTATATTGGAATATGCAAACTTTTTGTTATGTATTATGTACATGTCTATTAAAGGCAAAAAAAAATTAAGAGGATGAATAACATTTATAATTGACAAATGATATTTTTTTTCGGTACATCAGAAAATAATTGACAAATGATATGAAAAGTAAAACAAAGTGTTGTTATTATTATTATTATTATTATTATTATTATTATTATTATTATTATTTATTTTAACTTGTAAACATTTCAAAATGTTGTATTATTATCAATGGTGTTAATAATAGATGTATCTTGACCTTTTGATGCTACAATGACTAGAGCTAAAATGAATGTAACTATTTCAATAGGCCAAGATCTTGCATGGATAGTATTAGTGAGATAGAGATTCTCTAAATTTGACCAGTGTTAAAAAATTATTTTTTGTTCCAAAAGTGAATGGTTTATTGTCTTTTGAGAGGGTCCTTGCATTTCTTTTGAATGGTTTGGCATTATAATATATATGGTGCATGCATGTCCTTATTTTTCTTTGAGAGGAAATAAAAAAATAAACTAAGGAACAAAACGTGAGAAAGATATTCTTCTATAATCATCGGCTAAACCAAGAGCTAAGTAGGATGGAGGGTGAGGCACTGAGGCTACACCACCAAACTATGTATGTTTGACAATGACCTGTTGTATACTTGTAGAAGCTACAAAATATAGTTTTTGAAAAATTTATAGTGATTTATCATAATTCTAATATTATCTATGATATCAAACATAGTCTAGAGACATGTGATTTTATTATGAAAATCATCAATATTAATGTTTTGTATGGATGGAAATAGAAAGAGAAAGAAATGAAAGTAGAATTTGAGATAATTTTTTAGTTGTTTGATATAAGTGAAAGTGAGAAGATAAAAAAAAAACACATGTTATTAAATGACATAAATAATCCTACATTTTTTATTTTATTTTATATTATATAAGGTTTGTTTTTTTTTTCTTTTTTTTTTTTTTTAAAGTTAAATATGCTTCCATTAAACAAGAGCTGAAACACAACCTTTTGACTATATAAGATAAGAGACGTTACTATAAAACTAGATTTCAGTTCGGTCTACTGGCCTTTGCACTTTTCATGGGCCAGATTGGCCCGGTCCATTTTTAGGCCATAGGTTTAGTGAGCCCGACCTGAACCTGCAAAAGCCCAGCCCGACGAGCTTATGGACTGTCTCAATTCAATTTGTTTTACCAGTTTATTCTATCTTATTTTAAGTGACTTTGATTGATATATTAGTTCTTCATCATTATTAATATTTTATTGAGATATAACTGTATGTAAGTGTAAATAATTTTTATATCATCACTAAATATGTATTAATAAATTATAAAATTATTTTGTACTAAAGTTGTATTGAGATATAGCCATTTTTATTGAACTTACACGTTAAACTATGTTTTTTATAATATTTTTTCAATTAAATGATAATTTTTTATGTATTTATTAATATTATTTTTACAAATATGATATAAATAATTTGATAATGAGCTGGCCCGAAGCTTGATTGGAGATAATTAGACACCAAAAAAACTAACCTAACAGTTCATCTTTATTGGTTTAATTTTTCAATTAAATGATATTTTTATGGAGTCTATCTTAAACGATAAACATTCATCATTTCTTCGAGGTTAAATATATTTATGTGTCTTTTAAGTTTTTAGTTTATACCAAATATATTCTTTAAGTTTTTATGTAATACATAGGTTCTTAAGTTTTAAAACTATAACACATGTGTCCTTTCAAGTTATACTCATTATCTAAATTTTCAAACCTATATAACATTACTTAAATATTTTTTATCACTACCAAGTTCCTCAACGGTTGGGCATAATTACTTAAATATTATTTATCACTTAAATTCAGATAATAAGAATAACATAAAATGATCTATGTGTTACGGTTTTAAAATTTAAGAAACTCTATGCGTTACAATTTTTTTTAAAGACTTACGTGGTACAAACCAAAAACTGTTTTATTTTTTGATCAAGACAAACAAAAAACTTAAAGGATCCGTAAATACATTTAATCTTTCTTCAATTAGCTTAGTTAATAATCTCATCAAAGATCAATTTCATAGTTCACTCAATATAATATAAAGAGTTAATATGTTTTTATTTACCTCTTACTACATTAATAAAATATTAATTTTTTATCTGTCACATCAACAAAATGTCAATTTGAAAAAAAAACTACTTTTGGTCCTCTAAATATTTCCAAGGTTTCATTTCGGTCATTTAATTATTTTTCGTTCCGTTTTGGTCCTTTAATTATTTTTTGTTCCGCTTTGGTCCTTTAACTATTTTTTTGTTCCGTTTTGGACATCTAACTTTCATTATGTTAATCTATTTTGTCTTAATTATCGTTAGAAAAATATCAAAAACGTTAATTTGGGCACGTGGCACTTAGGGACTCGATGACTTTGGTGTGAGATCTAATAGGAAAACGTCACGTGGCCAGAGACTTTCTTCTTCATCGCGTACGGAGCTTCCTCCATCACTGTCTCCGTCCACATCACCGGTGATCTTTCCAGTCACGAAAGCTTACGAAACGATATCCCAAAACCTCTCATTATTCACGCTGAATCCAAATCTGATGTCCGTTTTCTCAATAGAGATTTCTAACTCTCGTTTTTTACATTTTTCTAACAGTTAGGACCAAGTAAGTTAACAGTATGAAAATTATAAGACAAAAACGAAACGAAAAATAGTTAAATGACCTGAAACTTTAAAAATATTTAGAAGACCAAAAGTATATTTAAGCCAATAAATTTTGTCTAATGAAACGCAGCATATTTTTGTCGTATTATAATATTCGAACATTTTGACAACAATCATATAACTAGTTTCTTAGCCCGTACCAAGCACGGTTAGAAATGCGTTTGTAGATTTATTAACTTATAAATAATATATTTAATATAAATTTAATATATATACAATCTTATATAATTTAATTAAAATAACATTCTGAAATAAAAACTAACTGTAAAATTTGTATATTATCATAGATTTTTTCAGGGCAGATACCTATAGTTCGTATTTTTTTGATCAAATTAAAATTTTGTTGTTTCTATTATTCTTCACTAAAATAATTATAAAGTTGATGGAAAATAATTTTTTCATGGAATATATGGAAGAGACTTTGATATTTCGTATAAAAACTTTGAGTTGGATATGAATTACAAAAAAAATATCAGTGTATATATGAGTAGAAATATAGACTACAATATAAATAACAAACAATTGATTTATATATTAATATTTAAGCAAAAATATAGATTCCCGTTGATATTAAAAAAAAAATAGTCTCCTTATTATTTTATTGATCAAAAGCACACTGTACATTTATTGTGTTATTTGTATTTTTTCACATAATAGAGTACAACATATATAAATTTTTTAAATAAATACAAAATATTTAAATGAATCTACAATCATAATGATAATTGGTTATTTTAAATTAACAACCACATACAAAAATCAGAAATATGATAATCTTCATCTCTTAAATAGATCAACAAATTTTTCTCCCTCATAAACAAAATCAATCATTGAAAAATACTTAAATTACATAATAATTTCAGGGATAAATAGTTTGAAATAGAGAATCAACTATACTTATTAAAAAACTATAACATAGTCAGCACTCGGCAATAATATACACAAATGCTTCAAAGCTCTAAAAGAAACCACCAACTGTAAGAGAATAAGAAATAAGAAGAGAATATCATTGATCCGTCAAGTTCATTTGCAACCATCTTGATTTTAATTTATTCATTTCATAGCCTTTCTACACATTTGCAAATAAAAATAAATAAAAAAGTATAAGCCGCGTATAAATTACATAACACACACACACACATAGTCCCATATAAATTTTAAAAGTAATTAAGCCTCGTATAAATTACATAAAAAATAACATAGGTCCCGTAAAATAAATAGGGCCGTGTATTAATATATGAGTCATGTATAAATGTTTTCAAATAAAGACTTCCAATCAAAACAAAATTAAATTGACATTTCATACTTCTATCTTTGAATAAATATACATAAATTGCCTCAAAAAATATATACATAAGTTAAATGGTAGAACAAATCAATAAAATCAATAAAAAGAGAAAGAAGAATCGAGAATAAAAAGAGAGGTAGAGACGTGTGAAAAACAACATATTTTTTTGAAGAATAGAAATGAGATGAGACTTATTTATAGGCATAATAGTACTCCAATTTCTTTGCTGTCATAATTACTGCATATTAATTTGTTTTATTTGGGTTACAATATTAATGTATATTAAAATATTAATTACTATAGAAGCCTAATTACTAATTTTTTTTTTACTAATTACTAATTATTACTATTACTGTATTTGAGGATTTGGAAGCACAACTTTTAAAGACTGAACGCATTTTTTTGGACTTGTTATTTTCTTTTGTTAGAAAAATATATGTTTGTTTTTTGTGACCAATTTTGTATTGTAGTAAAATTAATACAATATATATTATTTCTATATTTAGCTTGAGCAATTGAGTACCAGTGAAACTTCTAAATAAAACTACACATACCAAAAAATAATATGCACACAGTAAAATATTTTATAAAAGTGATATCCTTCTTCTCATTTTGAAACCATTTTAAAAAACCTATTTTAAAAAAACTTACTTTAAAGAAATTATCTGCAAGCATTTTTAACTTTCACATATGAGAGTTTGGCGAAGAGTGGCATGAATACGATCACCTTTAAAATAAAAAATAAAATAAAATAAAAATCTATATACAATATTAAATAAAAAAAGGCCTCATAAATTTTAAAAAAAATTTATCGGTTACAAAATAAAAATAGTCTCCCGTATTAATTACAAAGAAAACAAAATATATCTCCTACATAAGGGAGTTCATGTTCATAATACCCAAAATTGGTGATATTGTATATTTCCCCTTCTTAAATCTCATTTTCAAATTTATATATGAGAGTTTGCCAAACCGTGCCATGAATACAGTCACCCTTAAAATGAAAAAACAAAATAAAATTAAAATCTGTATCTATATGTATACAATATGAAATTAAAAAATCTGTTCACAAAATACCTTATAAAAAAATGAAAAATCTAATACAATATCATACATTTTTGTCCATCATAACCATTTCCATTGAAGATGGTAACTTGTTCGAAGCAAGATCTTTAACACGGTAAAGCCTGACAACATGAACCATCAAGTTTTAATTTTTTTTGGAAGCATTAACTGCATCAATGGAATCATATTTTGGAGCCATAGAAATTTATAACTTGTAAAGAAGGTTTATGTAAATAATAGTGATGAATAACAATAGCTGATAGGAGACTATTTATAGATTTGATGTATGAGGAATAATGTTTTGATATACCACGATGCAATAATTGTACATTGATGCCTTTGATTTGAATTTTTGTTTTCATAACCGGTGCAATATATAATTGGAAACAAATTATATTCATAAACCGTGCATTGATTCATTGCCATATAATATTGATTTCATTGATTGTCTTTAAGGATTCATAAACGTGCATTGATTTATTTATTTTTGAATGTAATAATTTCTGAATTTTTTTTTATAATTTGTCTTTATATACAAAATATTATCATTGTGTTTAAGGAGGTGTATTGGAGACAAATTTTATAACCCAATTAGCGAGACAGATTTTTTTAGTTTAATTATTTTATTTATAAAAATCAATTTTTGATAATAATTTTGGAAAATTTCAAACTTTTACAACATTGAAATTTGGTATGGTAAATGTATGTGATTTTTGTTTTTTACAGAAAAATGTGATATTTTTTTGTTACAATAGAAATTCTTTTTTTTTTGGTACATGTTACAATAGAAATTCTAATATTGCCTTTTAAGAAGAAATTCGATAGAATTGTTTTTATACTGGATGATTATGCAATGAATGTTTGGTCAATGCATATGTTTTGTGATCTGTACATTTAAGAGCACAATTGATTTTGTCCCATTTTTTTATATATTTTTTTTTGCCTACATTGTTCAAATTCAATGATACTAGTTTATGAGCTCGTGCCAAGCACGGGTAAAAAATGCATTTATAGATTTATTATATTGTATGACAAATGTATCATGAGATTCTTTAAATTTTAGGTTTGTACAACATATCTCATTTAAGTTTTTGTTTTTGTTTTTGTAATAGATAGTTGCTTTAAGTGTTAAAAGTGTTGCACAATTACCCTTTCAGTTAAACATTTAAATGATCTATGTAGTAGAAACTCAAAACTTAAATGATCTCTGAATGCATTTTTGCCCTATATTTTATATGATATAATTTAAAATATTAAATTTTTATAAAGAAGTTAAAAAACACATTAAAACTCAAATGGGTGATTTAGGGTCACTTTTTTCTTTTTTCGTTCATCCTTTAAACCCTAAATTCATTTTTATTCTATTTTCGTTCATCCTTTAAAAAGGGGTGATTTAGGTTCAATTTTGATCCAAAATCACCCATTTTAAATATTTTTTAATTTTCTTTTTTTTTACAAAGTTTTGTTTTTTTTTATTTAAATAATTGTTTCACATATTTTTAGATTTTGTTTGAGTTTCTTCCGGTGTTGTTTTATTCCCGTAGGGTGGAGTTGTTTGATTTCCCTTCTTTGTATGGTGTTTAGTTTGATTTTCTGTGTTTGTACGGTGTTTGTTTTCCCGTCTTCGTAAGGTGTTTGTTATCCCGTCTTCGTACAATGTTTGTTTTGTTTCAGATTTGATTCAATCCAACTTTAGAGCAGATTCAATGATTTTAGCATCTTCAACAGTGCATATTCAAAAACATGGTTACTTCAAACATTTATATGTTGTCAACTCAGTTGTAGGCTTTATCATTTGGCCATATTATGCTATTAACTCGCGGTGAGTTTGTTCGCCGATTCATCTTTTTTGGTTTTTAGCGAATTAGCATATGTTATGATGTCGATTGATGTAATTCACAAATTTGAATGAATGAATATTTTTGTTTTTAGTAAAAAAAACAAAATGAGTTGATATTATATGAGAGTGGGGGTGGCAAAACGGGCCAGACCTACTGGTCTGGTCCGTTTAACTCGCTAATTTTAGCGTACTGAGTTGAAGTTATGAGCTCAATTTATTTATGTGGTTCGTTAAGAAATTGGGACGGGTGCGAGGCAGGGAGGGGCAGCCCGCTTTATTCGTTAATTTTTTTTTAAGGAGTTGTTAAAATTTATTAAAAAAAAAGAGTGGATTGATCGAAACTAATAAGAAGTAAGAACACTTAATTAAAATTTAGATTTTTTTGTATTATTTCATGTGTGTCCAATTTATGGTTGCTTTCTTCAGCATTTCATGAGTTTGACATAAATTTGTTTGTTTTGTTTTTTTAAAATTAAATAACATTACTATATTTTTTATAATAGCATAATTGTAAATAACGTTAATTTTTTTTAATTGTTTGGTTGGCCAGCCCACCATCTCATATGTCCACCGATAAATGAGGTTAGATTATATTTTAAACTCAACCATCTAAATTGATTAAATTCTTCTCATTTTTAAGCAGACGTGGGCATACCCGCTTTGTCATCCCTATATGAGAGGTCTTAGAATTATTTATTTATTTTTTGGTGTACCCAAAAAAAGAAGGTCTTGGAACAAAACTTCATATGTATTTTCAATATATAAATATTATTGAGACTACATACAATTAAAGAGAGCGTCTTGCATAATTATTTTTGTAAACGCCCATAGAAAAGAATATTGTTGGAGTGTCATGTGAAAGAATTTCCTTAAAAAATATTAATCTGGTTTAGGATAAGTTCTGACATCAAGTTGTTACAGTTTATTTTAAGCGTAGTAAACATATATATTTCTTTTGTCAAAGAAAAAAATTATATATTTCCAACTAATATTATGCGTCAATATATCACCACTAAACCAATTAATATTTAGTAAATCTCCCACAAATTATAATAGTAAAGTTTTGGTTCAATTTAATTAATTGATTGAATGAAAATGATTATAACTCGGTGTTATTATTCATGAATATCAAATTTGTTTGAAAGAAAAATTATACCCTTGAAATAATTTATTTTTGGAATAAAAACATTCTGAACAAAATCTATTTGGGGAACATTTTTTAATGACAAACTGTGAATATATATACATTTCAAACAAATTATTTTATTTTAACTTACACTATTCTATAAAAACTAAAATGGAAAAATTGAATGAAAAATAAATAAAACACAATCATCAATTATAAAAATCAATAGTATATTAGGTCTTCCCAATCTATACATTTTTTAAAATATGGGATGATGTTCATTCTCTATTACTTTCAAATATCAAGTGTGTGTGTGTGTGTTCACTTCATAGGTGCAATGTCAATGAATTCACATATCAAATAGATAATTTGCAATTCAAATATCAATTTGTCCATTAGAACTAAAAAAATTAAATATTCTCCAGCCTGAAATAATAAAATCAAAAATTTAAGAGTAGAATTTGAACGTTAGTAATGATTGATAAATACATAACATAGTCAACCACAAAAGCACAACAGATAAATAATTACTTGATCCATAGTCATACACTCATGCTTAAATCACAAAGCCATAGAGAAAAAATATATATCAATATAATCTTAAGAAAAAGAAATCAAAATACATAACATAGTAATTTTTTGGAAAAATCCTCACCTTCACGAATGATAAAAATAAAACCACATAGTTGAAATGAAGTTAACATGTCCATCAAAATATCAAATCACATACACTTGAAACAATATCTGTATACAAATGAAAAAAACATAAATTAAAATTGTGTTATATCATCAAAAGTACTGAGTGTTGTAGAATCTATACTGATTTATATAGTGCAAGGAGTATGGCTATGATGAAAATATAATTGGCATCAAAACAAATGGCGATTAGTTAATACCTTTTATGACAATTAAATTCCATAACCAAATTGTTGACCAATCAATTAATATTAGAGTGGTTTTCATTTTTTTTTAAAATTGTAATAAACACCATACATTAATAAAATTAATGGCAATTCCATAAACATCCTATGTCCTAATTAATGCGTTTTTTCTTTTTTTTGCTTCTTTTTCTTTATTTTTAATTATAACTTATAAGGTAAGATTTTGTATTTTTTTAATGAGTTTTTATTTTGGTGTTCAAAACTTTTTGGCATGAATTAATCTTTCATTTATTTTCGGTTCATATTTATTATTCTTGATTTTTTGGTGAGTATATAACATGCTAATCTTCATAAAATTATGAATCTTCATGCAATTAGTAGAAAATAATTTAAAACAGTGTAATTCACCAAATTAAACTTTGTACATATACGAAAAGATTCAAATAAATCATATAAGTAATGCACGATTTGTGACTCAATCCAACCTAAGACAAAATTCAATCATACAAAATTATACTCTTGTTCAATTTAAAAAACAATTATAAAAAACCTTACTTTGACACATACCTTTCATGGAGCTAGCTTTTATATGAAATATGTACTAATATAGAGATCATTTTTAGGAGGCCGGACATGTTGAACCAACATGCATATATATCATAAAGGCAAAAGAAACTTAATAAGATCAAAATGAGAAATCATATATTATATGGTATAAAAAATAACAAATAGCAATAACAATAACAATAACAATAACAATAAGAAATAAGAAATAAAAAATAAGAAATAAGAAATAAGTAATAAGTAAAATAAAAAATGTTAGAATTTGTGTGATGTGCATGTAATGTTCACTCTAAAGTTGTATATAAAAAAATAAATGATGCTATATAAGTAAATTATGTAAAAAAAAGTTAAAGCCATTAATTACAAATATATGTTTTCCTAATTAAAAAATGCTAGTGAATACCGTAAAAAAAAAGGTATTGAATCCTAAAAAAAACCTTTGATTTTTTTTGTTTGCTACACACACCTTTATATGTCAAATATTACTTTCCTAAAACAATTCGTTAATTTTAAAAAAAAATTGGACTTAGTTTGATTTATTTAATATTTAATTTAATAATTATGACAAAACAATATTGCATATTTAATGTGAAAATAATATGAGAGAAGAATTCATGTAGGACTATAAATGCATTTATTGCCAAAACAATATGAGAGAAGAATGCATATAAAATTGTCATGTGTTCTTTGAAAAAAAGTTCTTAAATAATAATAGTATAGATTCAATAATATAAATGTGAATTGCATATGAGAGAAGAATGATTTTCATGATGCCACGTGTACACAATGTTTTGAAAAAAGGCTCACAAATAATATATATATATATATATATATATATATATATAGATATAGATACAGATAGATTATAAACACTTCCTTCTTCTTCTTCTTCCCGAACGAACCCAATCCAATTTTCATTTTTAGGGTTCCTTCAATTTCAATTTCATCGTTCACAACAGCACCAATCCAAATACCTGGTTCTCTCTCTCTCTCTCTCTTATTTTTTTTTTGTTGATTCTTTTTTTGGTCTTAAATTTGAAATTAAAAAATATGCATTTTTTATTGGAAGCTCGATGCGTGTTAGATTTACCTTTGTGTTATTGTTTTGAATTAATTCACATAATTGTTTTTTTTTGCTGTATTATTATTTGTATAGATTTGCATAGATTTTCTGCTTATGGTTTTTTTCAATGATTATTATTTATTGTTATTAGCTAAATCTAAATTCGTAGTTGGAATTAAAGGGTTTGATTAATGTTAGATGACAATGTTTAGAAAATTTGTTGTTCACTAGCTCTTAGTGGTTGAATTGAGCTGTTGTTTTAGAGCGTGTCGTTCGTATCATGCTCATGTGCTTCTTATTGATAACCTATGAAGCACATACACGATAGGACACTGACACGTGGACACCAGATAATACTGAAACGCATTCAATTTGAAGTGTCGGTGTTTCATAAACATAGTTGATAATTGCAAAGGCCCATTTGTGGCCTATCTATTGGGAGGAGAGGAAATACATTTTTTTTGTGTCGACCTGGAAACTCTAATTTGCACGTAGTATTGGTGATGGATGTTACGTTGATTGGAACACGAGATACCATGTAAAGAAATATGCACTAACTTACTTACCTTGATGCTAAAAATGGTGAAACTTTCAAAATGTTGGAAAAAGATGTCCTTCTACGCCATTTAAACATAATTGATGCTTAGAAGTTTTAGTTTGTTTTAAATTATTTGTCACCGTAACATTAGAATGTACTATAGCAGTTTTTGTTTGTATAGCCCAGGAAATTCCTTCATAATTTGCTTCTTTAGCAGATCTTAGTGACAGGGTTTACAGAAATTGAATTAGAAACTGGTGTGTGTTAATGATGGATGAGCAGAATTTCTCTTACAGAATGAGTGATAAAAGAGACAACCAAAGCTTAGAGCTTCTATACAAAGATAAATCATTATCCTAAGCAATTACAGTTAACTTGCGTACCCCACACTACCCCTCAACCTTCCGATATGACCTCTTTACTTAGGACATGATCATGACTAACCTCTATTCCCTCTCTCGTCCTCTCTTTTGTTCCTGCGTGAATAGACTCTCCATATAATTGGTTTGTGCTTCATTTCCACATTACTTCAACCCCCCTTAAAGTAGTTGACTATAGGTTTCGGACTTGCAATTCCTACTCCTAGTGTACGAGAATGCTGACCTTATGGGGTCTTAGGAGGGCTAGATGTACCGTGCCTTAATTGTGACCGTGGCATAAATGCAGTTTCTTCTGCCACTAGAGATAATGACAGCGAATCACATGGCAACAAACTTACTGTCATACTCATACCATGTTTACTACTCTGATAAATGCACAATACCAGTGAAAAAAGGAAAGGGTAGATGTTACAATGTTACTATATTTTTTAATTTATACTTTTCACTCCATTAATGAACAGTACGAAAAAGGAAAGGAAAGATGTTACAATGCTACTATTTTTTTACTTCAACTTTTCATTCTGAATATGAATAGTGATTTTGTCAGTGTATATATTGTTGAGTGGTTTTCTTTTTGATGAAAGAAGAAAATTTACTTTAAAGGAAAAATTTGTTGGATTTTGTCTTACAATTCAATTAGCCAGGATCTTATTTTCTTTAATTGCAGCATTAAATGAAGGATTTGCTCATACTTGTAATGCCGTTCTAGATAATATTTTATCAGTTAATGTTCACCGATCTACTAGTGTTTAATTAAGGTTAAATTGCAGTTTTGACCCCCCAAGTTTTCTAATTGTGCAATTTTGGCCCCCATGTTTCAAATGAGCGATTTTAGTCCCTGAAGTTTTCTAATTGTGCGATTTTGGCCCCCCATGTTTCGAATGAGCGGCTTTGGCCCCCACGTTTATACCCTTTTGCATTTCATGACCCCCTTGACTATTTTTATTAAAAATTTGCTGACATGGATATTTTTAACACATGCCTTAATTGCCTAGATTTTATTTAACAGGGTTGCTTTGTGTTGGCTACACAAATACAATGGGATCTGATCTTCTCAATTTTCGAAACCATTCTATTATTCATACAGATTGGATTAGAATATAATTTCTTGCTCTCACTGAAGTGATCTCCTTATGAAATGAAACAGTTGGGGTGACAATAAATTTGTATAGGTGCAATATTTATAATAAAACCCTTTAGACAACTTGTGTATACCTTTTTGTGCTCGTCGTTCCATTCTTGTATGTTTATTTGATGTCTAAATCTGATAACAAGCTTGATATAATTTCTGCTTGTTTATATGTAGATGTAGTTTCATGTGCCTGACTTTTTGTTTGTCTCATCCATAATTTTGACTCCAGATATCAAAATGGATGGACCAGATGTGCAAGGTGGTGTTTCAAGTGTAGATGTGCTTCTACAAAATTATAAATTGGGGAAAACACTTGGTATTGGATCCTTTGGCAAGGTGAAAATTGCTGAACATGTATTGACTCGTCATAAGGTTGCCATCAAGATACTTAACAAGCGCAAGATAAAGAACATGGAAATGGAAGAAAAAGGTTTGTATTATTTTTTATCAATATATTTTTATTTTTAATCTTCATCAAATTGTGGGCTTTTTTTATTTTTTTTTATTTTAGAATTTTATGGCAATTTCATTTTGTTTTTGCAAATGTTGGTAATGCTAGATTCACAAATTTTATGTATTTTTCTAACTTATATTTTGCATACCTTTTCTAATGATGTGGACTTTGAGGGAAAATATAACTGATTGCCTTATTATCCTGTTTACGAAATATGCTGTTTGCTTAGTGTCTGTCTTGTTAATTTAATATGCTTACCATCTTTTCCCTTACTTTTGTTTCTTCCAATTTTTCGTTTGCAGTGAGAAGAGAAATAAAAATTTTAAGATTGTTCATGCATCCTCACATCATACGGCTGTATGAGGTGATAGAGACTGAAAATGACATTTATGTTGTTATGGAGTATGTGAAATCTGGGGAGCTATTTGATTATATTGTAGAAAAGGGCAGGTTACAAGAAGATGAAGCTCGAAATTTTTTTCAGCAGGTAGGATTATTTATTGCTGTTTACTTGACAAACTTTTGCCAGTAACAGATTATTTAAGCTAACTTCTTTTTTGGAAGCAGATAATATCTGGTGTTGAGTACTGTCACAGAAATATGGTTGTTCATAGGGATCTGAAGCCTGAGAATTTGCTCTTGGACTCCAAATGCAATGTCAAGATAGCTGATTTTGGATTAAGCAACATAATGCGTGATGGTCACTTTCTTAAGACAAGTTGTGGCAGCCCCAATTATGCAGCTCCTGAGGTTTGAAATTCTTTGATTTGTAATGGAATGCTTGATAATAATGATTATTATTAATATTTTTATCATTGTCATTGTGATTATTAATACTCTTTATTGTGTGTGTGTGTGTGTGTGTGTATGGATTTAATTTGTATGCACTGTTGGTGTAAAATAAGTTAGCACGTGCTTCCAATGATGTGTTGCCACATCATTTAATGTTTTCGAAAACACATTAGCTATTATATTAACTAATTGACGTGGCAACACAATGTTGGTTGTATGTGTAAAATAACTTTACATTGATAATGTATAGAAATTAAACTCTATGTGTGTGTTTGTGGGTGCGCGCGCGCGCGTTTGTGGCGTGCATATTTTCTATCTCTTTGATTGATATTTCTTGGCCAAACATTTTTTTTCTCCGCAGGTTATCTCTGGGAGATTGTATGCTGGACCTGAAGTAGATGTCTGGAGCTGTGGTGTAATTTTATATGCTCTTCTTTGTGGAACTCTTCCTTTTGATGATGAAAACATTCCAAATCTTTTCAAGAAAATTAAGGTATTGCTGATATTAATTTTATTTATGTAATATTAATTAATTATAGAGTTGGATATTATTCTATATTTTAATAATTATAGAATTGAATTAAATCATTCTGTAAGTACTACTTTTTGAGAACCATATATTTCAAATCAGTTTTTTCTTTCAGTGATGGTACTGTCAGAGATTTAATCATCACATATTATTTCATATAGGGAGGAATTTACACTCTTCCTAGTCATCTGTCACCGGGTGCTAGAGATTTGATTCCAAGGATGCTGGTAGTTGACCCTATGAAGAGGATGACCATATCGGAGATCCGTCAACATCCATGGTTCCAACTCCGCCTTCCACGTTATTTAGCTGTGCCACCGCCGGATACAATGCAACAGGCTAAAAAGGTTTATTTTAACATCCATTGGGTTATCCCAATTTTTCTCTCCTATTTCACTCTTCTGCAAAAATATCTTCTTCAGTTAATGTGAATGTTTGTTTTCTTTTATCCTTCGTAGTTAAAAATTGATTTTTTTTTTATAAGAAAAGGAATAGTTAAAAATTGATTAATATGATGTAAAAATTCTTGGTTTCAAACCTTGAGTAACTATGCAAACCAAATGTCTTCAGGTTTTTGTGGTATCTTTCAGCTACTTTCTTTGTCTGCTTATCAATCTGTTACATTTTAAATACACAGAAAAACCATATTGTGGATAATAAGGTGTTTGTTTCTTGATATTATACATTATACTCAATCCAAACTGTCAAACTGAACTAAAAGTTATTATGGTTCTGTAGATCGACGAAGAAATCCTTCAGGAAGTGGTAAACAAGGGATTTGACAGGGAGCAATTGATTGAGTCTCTTCGCAAGAGAATACAGAATGAGGTTTGCATCTTTCATTTTCTCCTCATGTATTTGCTGAATTTTCTCTAATTACCGCCCATATGTTCCAGGGTACCGTGGCATACTATTTAATATTAGACAACCGGTTTCGTGTTTCCAGCGGCTATCTTGGAGCTGAGTATCAAGAGTCGATGGTGGGTTTCTTTTTGCTCAGTTTCTGAAGATTTCATTAGTATGTTTATAGTGAAGTGACTTGGCTTATCTACTTAGTCAGAAGGCATTTTTCTTGAATTTCTTTAAATTGTATTCCTAGGAAAACTGTATATAACTGTACATCTCTTTCACATTAGTATGTTCTTCCAGATCGTGTTTGTTGTGCTTCCATTTTTTTTTATTGTTTCTATTTATTTCCACCCACATCTTCTTTCTTATTGATTTCTTTTTATTCTATTGTTTATTGTTTCTCTCTCTGATTCACATTTTGCAATGTATCCACCAAGTTTATTTGCAAACCGCATACGGAGTTTACCGTTTCATCCGGTCGCGTGTCCAGTTTGTGGTATAACTAGACCGACCAGCCGTTTCTGGGTTTGAGTGCTGAATCTGAGTTCCAGCTCAGTATTTTCTGTAATTTGGGTGAGGTTCATATGAGTAAACCATGTCATTAAGTTTATCTTCCGAGTCTGAACAAAGAATCTTTTGCATGTATTAACCATGGAAATGCTGGTTTCATATTCTTAATAGATATTATATTTCTTTGCCTGTCTTGTATTTAAACAATGTATCCTAAGCGAAAGTCATTAATTTTTTTTTGGTTTTATAATGTTATCTAGGACTCTAGTTTTAGCCAAATGCATCCCAGTGAAGTTGTTTCTTCAGTTGCTGGACATCGCTTTCCGGGCTATATGGATTATCCTGGAGCTGGATTGAGACCACAGCTCCCTGTTGAAAGAAAATGGGCTCTTGGGCTTCAGGTAAGTGACCATGTAATTATATAGCAATTAATTGTTGGATGTCTTTTATTTGTATAAATTGTTCCTCGTTTAAAGTTTGAGCCGTTGAGTTTGTTGGTCATGTATGTACTATTTTCCTCGTTACACATATGCACTTCAGATATTCGCTGTTGTCAAAACCAACTTTTCCAAAAACATAAGTGTTTTCATGTGAAGATGAACAATTTAATATTTGACAGCTTCTTAATTGTTAAATAAATATATGCCACAAGAAAATTGTAACTCTAATGTCTTTGTTGGTATTTAAATTTTCTGTTTGTTAACTTGTGACAGTCTCGAGCTCATCCTCGTGAAATAATGATTGAGGTCCTTAAAGCTCTCCAAGAATTAAATGTTTGTTGGAAGAAGATTGGGCACTACAACATGAAGTGCAGGTGGGTTGCTGGCATTCTCGGTAATCACGAAGGAACGGCGAACAATGTTGCACATAATAATCATTACTTTAGTGATGATTCCAGCATTATCGAGAATGTGGCTGTTTCTAGTTCAAATGTAGTTAAATTTGAACTGCAGGTAATATACCTTCAGAACTGTTTGTTATCTTAATTATTGCATATGGAGACACTGTCTTCTTAATTGTGTAGTTATTGTCATTGTTGGTAGTGCCTTCTTTTCCGTAATATTCTCTAATTGTTATGTTCACATTTCTAACAGCTTTACAAAACTCGAGAAGAGAAGTATCTTCTTGATCTTCAAAGAGTGCATGGTCCAGAGTTTCTTTTCTTGGATCTTTGTGCCGCTTTCCTTGCACAGCTTCGTGTCCTCTAGAAGAAGGCGCTTAGGCTCGCAACATACTTGACCTGTCTTACTTTGCATGTGAATATGCTTAAATTGTACATATAACTGTCTTCAGTCTCGACCTATCCTTGGTGTTTCTACCCTTGTTATTCAATGGGTAAACATTATTATCAGCCAATCCTGAATATCGGATTCGCTTTGTAACAATTATGTTTGATTAGGTGCTTCTCATGATGAGAGTTTTATTTAATCATGTTTGATTAGGTGCTTCTCATGATGAGAGTTTTCATTTCGATGTAACTTTAGAATGCTCATGTATGAACTATGAATGCTGCATAACAAGTTAACAACTATGGTCATCTTCTATGTGTAGATGGAATAATTCTTCTCTATAGTACAAGGTATTGAGCAAAATTTACATTTGCAAAAAAGCATTGTGTGCATAAGTTTTTATTTTTTTTATTATTGGGACCTTGGAACAATGTTTTTGGAAAAATAACAGACCCACTAGATCAAACATTCTAAGATAAGGTCCCAAAAACAGGTTTGGTCTAAAATGCACAACCATATTAGGTGGGATAATTTCTCATTCCACCCCCCAATACTCTCTTTTCCCCCCCCAACACTCTTTCATACAAAAAAGTTTTTACTCTCATACAAAAATCATTTTGGGGGGAAAAGAGAGTATTGGGGGGTGGAATGAGAAATTATCATTAGGTTGTGTATGTGCGAAAGTTTTATTTTAGCATTGGATTTAGCTTAGGCTATGGGCTCAAAATGCTTTGTCAGTTGTCACCATCAGTTAATTTTAAAATTAGCTTTGGTTTTTAAGTTAATTTTTTGTTTTGTCACTGAGTTTCAATACATCTAACTGTACATTTAAAAGTTCTTATTGAATAGATCAAGTTTATAAGTTTTTATAAAATTTTAAAACGATTTGATACATTATTAAATAATTTCAAATGAATGTATAATAAGTTTTTAAAAAATACAAGTAAATATTAATGTTTAGATTATATAGTTACGAATTTCAGATTTATATAAAAATGTGTGTACTTTATCAATTATCATTGATATATAATGACAATAATCAATGGTTGGATTGTTGAAATATGTTGTGAATAATGAGATATTAAGTGGAGTAATTCATTTCAGAGTTACTTTTGCAGTTAACAGATCCCCACCTTTTTTTAATTAAAAAAAGATAATTTTGTCTCTTAATTATTTTTTCCATTTGCTCGGTCCCTTAAGTTAATAAACATTGAACACTTTAGTCTGTTAAATTATAAATATTAAGATATTTTAGTTTTTAATATCAGGACTAAATTGCGTCAAAAAAAATTAGAGGACTAAATTGTCTAAAGTTTGTAATTTACAAGATTAGAATGCTTAACTTAAGAGATTAAAATAAAACTTAAAATTAATTTAAGAGGTAAAAATATAATTTACCTAACCTTTATCAAACCATGATCAGAGTGAAGGATTTTTTATAGTACAAGATCAGTGTAAGGGTTAATTATGAATTATTATAAAATGTCTCACTAGCTAAATGCTTGAGAGACACACAAACAACATATAACAATCTAATGTTTTGGTTAAGTGGTGATTGACACTGAACTTGTTAGGGAGAACTACGGTTCAATTTCCCGCAACTGCGTTTGAGAGGGGACTGAAACCACTTGATGCTAGCACTGACTCTCGAATCAGATTAAACTAGTGAAAAAAAAAAGTTGATGTATTAATATTTTGATATGTTATTGAGACCCATCAAGATTAATAATTTATGAATTTTTATTAAATATAGATAATTTTGATGTGTCATAATACTATATATCAAATAATTTTCAATTTCTATAAAATAATTTATGGATGGTCTATATAATTTAAACTTGCAATCCACAATGAATTTCGTACATTGGTATTCATTATAGGATTATTCATAATTTGTACATTGTGCACCACTTAATCAAGTGGTACATGTTAGACAAAGCCTAGATAACAAAGATAGCAAACAAAAACTCAAACACCAATCATTAAAATCTTAAATAATCTATACAAAGACAACTCTCTAACCTATTACAAATAAAATCATTCTTAATATATAAGGTTAGACGACGTATCATCCCATCAAGAAATCTAAGAGAAACCAATACAATTTCTCTCTAAAGAAAAGTATTAAAATTACAATTAAAAACTATTAGTGAATACATCATTAGTTTTCATGTTCAACAACAAATAGCATACATATATTTTTGGAGATAATGATATTTTTATTGGGACCTTGTAAGCATGTTTGATATTCTTATGTACGGTTTAGAAATTACTAGAAGACTTCTTCTTTGTTGGGACCAACGACTTAGAACCAACATCCATATAGGTGTGAATGGAGGAATCTTGTGGATAGCATATATGTGATGTGTAGGGATATCATAACATATATTTCTTTCCTAAGTAATGAAGCCATAAAGAAAAATCTAAAATTTCACATTAAAAAAGCTAATTATTAACCAGCTATACTATTAAAAGTATTTACATCTAACGTATCCATCAATGATAATTGACAAGGCTATATATGATTGAAGATTTTTTAAGATAAGTCATATATATGAGCTCACTTGTTATTGTTTATATGTTACTTAACATTTTCTTGTTTGAATTAATTAATTAATAAGATTTTTTGTTTATGTAGTATTTAATTTATTTGCATTGATTTTCACCTCTCATGTTTGTATATGATTTGGTGTTATATAAGCCAACATTAGCCTCTCAAAGTGGTAACTTCTTTTTTTAGATTTTTTTGACTCAATTTCCGTTAACTATATGTAGTCAACATATAAGAAAAATTTAGATTTTAAGTTAATTTTTAAAAAAAATTAAAATTATGCGTATGGAGAAGCATTTGTTGGAAGAGGTCAACCCCTTAAATGGATCTCAGTTACCTCGAGGGGATTAGTCTCTGCAGTTACGCGCGGAGGATACCTTTGGTTTACCAAAAAAAAAATTATACTGTTTAAACTTAATCGAACGATATAAATTATGTGACCGACAATTGCAGTCACATGAATGTGACTAGACACGTCCAGCAATTATTTTTGATAAAGGATTATCAACAATCATATTGATAAGCTCTTGCTAGTCATTGTTAGATGTCAAACTTGAAAAACCTTTTGGTCACTAAGAACTTTTTAGTAGCTATTCCATGGTTAGAAAAGAAGTGTAGTTTGGAAAAGTATTCATTATATGATTCCCTTTCTATTTAACAAACTTCTCAAATTGGATGTTTTAGTTTGTAATTATATGGGACAATTTTAATTTAGTTATATTTCTGTGTTAGATATACTCATTTTGTCAATGAAATATCTATTTTAGTTATAGCTTTTGAAGAAAATAATTTTTGGTAGCAAAAGAGAGGAAATAATAATTTATTGTATCAAATTTTTTAACAATGGTTTATGCTAATAATTTCTTAAGAATCTCTAAAGAATAATATATAATTTATTTATATCAAAATTATTTTAATCTAACAAACGAAACTTAATTATTATTTTTTTTGTTGACAAAGAACCTTAATTATTTGTTCAATCAAAAAAGAGGTCTCACTCTTTTATATTTCTTTTCAATAATGTTGTGGCAACTTTTTGTGTGACTAATGATCCCTATTAAGTAAAAAGAGTATATTTTTATAATTTTTGTTATTTGAAGTAATCATATTCAAGACGTGTCGAACACTAAAGAACATTGTGTGAAAAGTCTAATATGTTCAATTTTTGTTGGTGAGATAGTGGATATTACAAATGCAATTGTAGTTTTATTTCTCTAAAACTAAGTAAAGACTATTTAATGATTTTGTAAATCCTTTTTTTGGCAAAACCTTGTACAACAATTATTTAGAAATGGAGAGATAGTAAGACATCTCATTTACAACTTTGCTATAAATGATATGCTTGAGTAGTTAATTTATGGACAATTATAGATTATGTGGTTCACTATAAACCTTATAATTTTTACTTTCCTACCCACCCTAACCAAATGATTGATTGAGACACATACAAACATAATATAAGAAAAATGATAATATATGTCATAAATGTAAGGGTACATACATATTAAAGAAATAAACATAAAAATATTCACTTAAAGTTCACATATTTAACTTTTTAAACATAAATATTTTATATTATTAAATAATTATTTTTTATATTTAATATTTTTAACGTGTATTTTTATAACACATGTTATCACGAACTTATTTGTAAAACCATAAAGCAGGCGTCATTCATATAAAAGTATGCATTCTATCATCTCTTGAACATATTATTGGTATACATTGAGTATGCAATCTTGAAGAATGATGACTAATTTTATTGTAAAAAATAAAAAGTATATGATAAATAACTTAATATTCTATCTTAGTTTAGTTTACTTTATGATGAGACAATATAATTGATAATTTAATTTTATCACTCTATCAGATTTTGTATTTCTAGTATAAATTTATAATGAAGAAATAACTGATAAGTGATGGTGTTAGAAACCAACATGAATTTTTCTATGAACTTATAAGTTATGAGTCATAAATTTTAAATTTGGTATTGCCAAATATTTCCTTTTACTTGCAATGTAATTAAATTTAATTTCTACATTATAATTTTTCTTTGGCCTACCTAAATAATATTTTCTACTTCCGCCACTGATTGGAAGATCAAACTGAAGAATTTTAAAATAAAAAAACTAGTTTCAAAACTAAAATAAAAATAAAAGGATCAACATTGTAATTAAACATTCATTTTATATCATAGGACCTTATATTTTTTTGGACTTTCTATTCAACCTTTAGTGGGCTTTATCTGAATAACCTAGGTAAGTTTTATGTCATGCAAAAATTGGGTCGAATGCTTATTTTATTTTTCAAGTTTGAGCTTTGTAACATAAAGAAGCACATATATATTCTTCTTCGATCCTCCCCATTTTTCATAAAAGATTATTGAAATATTTTTGTTGCATAAAGTTTTTAAAATAGAGACTATTTTATAAACTTTAATATTATAGAGTATTAAAATTAAATTATTCTTAAAATTTAATAAGGATTAAAGTTTAACAAACGTGATTTTTGTAGGAATTATAAATTTTTTTAACCCAATATATAATTGAATTTGTAAAAAATCTAAAAAATAGTTATTTGGTTGACATTAATCTTCTAAGGGCTTCCATCGTATAGAATAAAGTTATAATCTAATGACTCTACTATTCAAAAATAGTTATTTCTTCAAAATCCGTATATTAATAATTAAAGCATCATTTAAAGTTTGAAGGAAAAAAAAAATGCTCAAATCGCATAACTTTTAAAGACTGCCGTCAAAAGTTGATTGATGGATGCATCTAATGGGTTTTTTTCTAAGGTTAAATTAAGCACATATTTGAAGCTAGCTAGCTAATAGAACAATCTAGAGGTTAAACCTACATATCAAAATGAAAACTAGAATAATTAATGGAACAATGTTAAGGGGAAACAATAGGAGAAAAGATGAAACATTATGGAGGTTTGACAATCTACATAAGAAGACAAGTGATCCTAAGTATTTAATGAATAATTGATATTTATTTTCAAGCATAATAATAATTGCTTTCATTAGAAAATAAATAGACTCATAGTCTGTTTGAAAGAGCTCTGAAAAATTCTTTTTAAATTTTTATGAAGGTTTTTTCTTGTCTATCCCAACAAGATTTGAAGGTATTTACTCTAACTATTTAAAAAAAAATTAATCGATATAAATTTTTATAAGATACACCGTTGGATTAAAAGTTTGTATTATATAGATTATTTGTGTAAAATTTCAGACAAATTTAAAATCATTTGATATGTTATTGACACACATCAAAATTAACAGTTTCTGTAATTTCTTACACACCATTAATCTTTATGTGTCTCGATGAATAATTTAAGATATACTCCCTCCGTCCTAAAATATAAGCAAAAGTTGGTTAACAAAAATGAAAAATATATTTAGTCTAAATTTTGAACCAAATACATCAAACTAAATTTCTTGACTCACTTTTGTTTATATTTTGGGACAGAGTAGTACAATTTTTATAGTTTTTAATGATAGATAATTAAAGATATTAACAATCAAAATTGTAGATTGACAAACGTAAACCGGTCAAAAGAGACACTTATTGTGAGACGGAAGGAGTAGAATTACATATGTTAGAGATTACAACTAAATTCTTGTTAAATCTTGGTTCACAAGAGATCAAACAAATTATAGAAAATCTATATCTATATATAGATACAAAAACAAATCAAATAATGCACCCTATATCAATATGCATATACGTGTTGATAGCTTTGGAAACAAATGCACCTTATTTTCTGTTCTGTTTATGTTGTTGGAAGATCTTCTTTTTGTATGAATTTCAGAGGCAATGATTTTTTTAAACAAGTTCAATGCTAATTTCTTTTATTCTATACTTGGTAAGTATTTAGATGTGTTGGCCAAATACATACCAAAATATATTTCTAAATACTCATTGCCTTATACAACAAATATACAACAAATACTAACTCAACACCAAATATACAACAAATATATTTAGATGCACATCTAAATACAACAAATACTATTGCAAAACTCATGGATATCACACCTTATACAACAAATATATTTTCCTTACGCCAAAATTTCTTCAAATTTTCTAACTCAACACCAAATTTTCTTAATTAATTAAGGTTAATAACACCAAAATTTTCTAACTCAACATTTATCTATATTTGTTCAATCAATTAAAGAAACAGATGATTATTTTTTCTAAAAACCTAAAACCTAGAAAAATTATAGAAATTCGTCACGACAATTCATATCAAAATTTTAGTACATGAAAACAAGAATTTAGATTTGAAAATTGGATCAGAGCTTTGTCTCTTGTTATTTCAGTACTTGTCGCATCAAGCAGAAAGAGAAACAGGTCGTACATAGAGAGTGAAATGGGGAGAATAGAAGCCGACGAAGAGTGGTGTGGTGCCAATGATGGTAGTCGAAGCTTTTCTAGAGGCCAAGGTAAATGGTAGCAATAATAGTTACAGCGCAGGTGAGATCATAAAGAATTTGAAGAGAATGAAGAAAATAGAGAAAGATAATAATTTATAATGTCTACTCACTCACTTGCTAGTAAGTGAGTAGAGATTTTTGACTAAAATACTTTTAAATACAAACGAACACTAAAATATCTTAACAAATATCTATATCGCACATAAAATGTGATGAAATGCATTTGTAAAAAAAACTATTGGATACAAATTAAATCCTAAACATGCATGATACAAGTATACTATATTTTCCATATATATATATGTGTAAGCATATATTGGGTGTATATAAATGATTATATTTATATAGTAATGAACAGTCAATAAAGGACAAGAATAGAAATATGAAAAAGAGGAAAAGGACATGAGTGCCCTCAAGTAATGAGTTTTAGATGATGCCATGCATCCAATAGTGGGAATCTCAAGAGAAGTCATTTCTGTCTCTTTGCCTCTCCCTTTGGCTTTTAAACATTCAGTTGCTAGCTAACTTTCTCTCATCATCACTCAAACTAAACAATATACTTACTTCTATTCTATCAAAACACATCATGTCTACTCACTTCTCCACCCACTACCATCTTCCCTCATTCTCTTCTTCTAATTATAATTTCTCTTTTCCATCTAATTTCTCTTCCTCTTATTCTTCTTCTCTCTTTCTTCATCTTTTCTCCAAATCCTCTCTAGGTAAGTGTCATATTTTCAATTCAATCCATTATTAATTTCTTATAAATGATGGTGAATCATATATATATATATATATATATATATATATATAAACATTCATGTTGTGTGTTTCTCTTAATTAAAAACCATAAAGAAGTTTTGTCTTTATTTATTTATTTATTTATTTATTTATTAATTTTGAAGTTGTGTATTTGCTTTTTTTTCTTCTTTAATATGGCATGCTAGTTTCTTTTATGGGGACATTATTCTATAATCCAATTTTTTTAATGTTTAACCACAAAGTTACATATGCTAACTAACTATACAAGAAATTAAAGCTAATATCTAAATGGTACATAATCAAATAGTTATTCATCATATACTTATTATTTGTTACTTAACTTCAACCTTACCTCTAGGAAAGGATAAAAAAAAAGCTTCAAAATTATTTTTTTATTAATCTTCTGATTTTTAAGAAAATAAACTCTTATAATCAAAAATTCGGCCTTGAAAGAAACATGTAAAGTTTATTTTTTGAATGGTAAATATAATTATATAAAAATTAACCAACTTAATTTGGAGCTTGATTAACTTAGTGAAGAACATAGTGAAATTGGCTCTATGACTTTTAGCTTTCAAGATTTCATTATCAAAAGCAGGCCACAGTTGAGAGATGTATACTTGTTTTTGTTTTTTCCTTAACCCAAAAAGAAAAAGACATAAAATGTAAAAATAACACTTCACTTCCAAAACCAACAAAATTAATGCTATTTTATATACTCTTATATTATTATTGTATATAGGTGGTGTGTCCTTTGTGGTTAAAGACAAACACGAGAAGAGATGCAGAGCTATATCGAAATCAAAAACCCAAGGTATATATATGTACTTAGATTCTTAAACAGTGTTTTTGCAGAAGTTAAGAAATAATATAATTATTAAAAAATTATGGTAGTTCGCCGTAATTTTAACATATCTTCCATGATACTAAATATAACTTAAATAACTATTAATACTACTTAAAATAATTTAAGGAGTTCAAATTCTGACATGAAAGTTGTAAAATGGTAATTAATAAAATTTAATTAAATTAATCAAATTTCGCTTTCTCCAATTTTTTTAAATAGTAAATAATTTAGGAGTCATGTTAATATGTGCTCTAAGCGTACATATTAAAGATACTCTAAATAGTAATTTTATTTTGAAAAAAATAATATTTGACTTTAAAAAATAAGAAATGCACAGGTTCAAAGACTTCTTCTCTTTCGTTAATATATTAACAAGTATTGTACATGCACATGTTAACATTTTTCATAAATTATAATATAATTTTCTACTTTGCAGAATATCCAGAAGTATTTCAAACTAATGTAGCAACTTTAAGGTTGAGTGAGATTAATGTGGAAGATGACATAGTCATAGATGATGAGGAGGAGGAGGAACAAGATATTAGGGTACTTTTAAGATTAAATTAATATTTGTTTAGAGTTTCTCTGTTTTGTTCTCTGTTTTATGCTTTTTTCAATTAGACTTTTCTTATTATTTTATTCTATTGCCTTTTCATTTGGTTACTACAATTCATTAATTTATTTTTAATAATATAGTACAATTCATTAATTTAATATACTTTTTATTTTGTTTTCATATGTCTTATTACTACAATTAATAAATATTAATTTTTTTATCAATAAAAAGGTGGGTTTAGTGAACAAAATCAAATCAATATTGAATTCATTGGAAGATGGAGAGTTAAATATATCTGCATATGATACTGCTTGGGTTGCTCTTGTTGAAGATGTTCATGCTAGTGGCAAACCTCAATTTCCCTCTACTCTAGAATGGATTGCGAAAAATCAACTTCAAGATGGTTCATGGGGCGATCATCAATTGTTTTCGGCTCATGATCGAATACTTTGCACATTGGCTTGTGTTATTGCGTTAAGGTCGTGGAATATGCACCCAGAAAAGTGCGACAAAGGTAATATACATTAGTCTTATTATCGATGCTTTATTTGCATTCGCACACACAACTCTTTATTTTATAGAGAGTTGTGTTAGATATACGATTAATATTGTATTAATTGCAATTGGGGAGACACCAAAAAATTGTTATAATGAACCCTTTTTTTTTTTTTGTAAAACTATGCTATATGATTAGATTTATTTCTTTAACATATAATTTTATATTTTGTTAAATAAAATTTTAATTATTAGTATCATATCATGTGTGTATTAGGAATGACATTTTTTAGAGAAAATCTTGGCAAGCTTGAGAATGAGAATGAGGAGCACATGCTTATTGGGTTTGAAGTTGCTTTCCCTTCACTTCTTGAAAGAGCTAGAGGATTGAACATTGATGTGCCAAATGATTCTCCTATATTGAAAAACATTTTTGCAAAGAGAGATGAAAAACTCACAAGGTACCTTAGTTGTAGTCATAATTATGTTTGTTTCATGCCCATATCTATTTTCATAATGGATTTTCAAAGTAACCTTATCTTACAACTTGGGAAATCGATCGAATTAAAGTAATTTTTTGGTTCCACGAATGATTTATTTGATCATTTCAAACAAGTTAAAAAAAATAAAATATAGATTAAAGAGAGATAGTGTTACTTTTACTAAATTATTTCATATAGTTATTTTTATAAGAAATACTCCCTCCTTGCTTTAATATAAAATTATGTTTGACTAAATTGTATTATATTCATTTATCATGTTTTGATCATATTTTTTAATAATATATAAATGTAAATATTAATATATAAAATTTTGTTTAATTTGTTTTGATAAATATTTTCAAAATATTATTTTTTATAACTTTTACTGTTAAATAATTAAATATATTAATAATCAAAATTATGCACTGACATACGTATACGTGTATCAAAGAATTCATTTTGGGAAATGTTTTTATTATAACTGTATCACTCATTTTGGACAGTGCAATGATTTAATACAAGTCACTACTTTTTACTACTTTTTTCTAAGTTGTGCAATAATTAACATGTGTGTGTGTATAATTATTGTATTGTGTGGGCCTTGATTTGGTGTTATGTTGGGATAGAATACCAAGGGATATAATGCATAAAGTGCCTACAACTTTACTACATAGCTTGGAGGGAATGTCAAACTTGGATTGGAAGCAACTTCTAAAATTGCAATCACAAGATGGATCATTCTTATTTTCTCCATCTTCCACAGCTTTTGCATTAATGCAAACTAAAGATGAAAATTGCCTCAAATATTTGAACAATGCTGTAAAAAAGTTCAATGGGGGAGGTATAGTGCTACTACCTATTTTCCAAACTTTTTAGCTTTTTATTTCACCTTTCATATTGCAACTCATTAATCATCTTTAAAAAACAAAATTAACTTCGATTTTCAAGTGTATATTTGAAGCCAAATTTTATTTAATGAATATTATGTATTTGATCATGATTTGAATGGTTAGTGAATATATGATGTGTATTTGATATATAAATACATTAAATTAAAATTAATGATATTTAAAAGTGTTTAGATTAGACGACATATATACGTATGTTTCTTCTAGTTTAATCAAGGTCATGTGATCAATCCTTAACTTGAATATGCAACAATGTTAAAACTCTTAAGGAGAGTTTGTCATTCATTTGGCTGTAAAAGACTTGTGAAATTAGTCTCTACAATTAATTGCCCGTGGAAGATACTCAATTCACACTAAAAAAAAAGGTATAATTGTGTGATTGATGACGTTTAAAGTCATGATTAATTGTGTTAGTCTATGATTAATAAACTATGAAACCTTTATCTTTTTTTTTCTCTTGTTAAGTAGCGATTAAAATTTTACCTATTTATAGTGAATAAATAGATGTACCGAAAAAAAAATAGATGTACCGAAATTTGTCCGATTCCTACGTAGTGTACATGTAATGTCTATCAACTAAACTATATTCACATGGACAGAGACTCATGACTATTAGAAATAATATAAAATCATTGATTTGTCATTTCCTAATAGCTTAAACCATCCACTAAAAGTAACTAACCACATTAACCATCTAAACTATTGTTTGTTTATCTACATTTATTTGCAGTTCCAAATGTGTATCCAGTGGATTTGTTTGAGCATATTTGGGTGGTTGATCGACTTGAACGTCTTGGTATATCACACTATTTTCAGCAAGAGATCAAAGATTGCATGACTTACGTTTATAGGTAATTTAATTATTAATGATTCTCAAATTAATACTTTTCAATTACCCTTTGAATACATTAATTGTGTTCTTAAGCTATGATGATAGTAAGTAATTTAATTTACAATGTATAAATAAAATTTCAGAAATTGGACTGAAAATGGAATTTGTTGGGCAAGAAATTCAAATGTTCAAGATATTGATGATACAGCAATGGCTTTTAGATTACTAAGATTACATGGCCACCAAGTTTCAGCAAGTGAGTTCTTAGTGAATTTACCATAAAATTAAATATATTTTAGTTGGTATCTTTATAAAAAAAAGTTTTATTTCATATCAAATCCATGTTTTTTTTTATAGAAATTCACAATTTTTAAATCGTAAATTCGTACATAATGTTTGTTCGATTTTTAGTCTTAATCTTGAATAAATTTAAAAAATTAAACTTTTGTAGGAACTAAAAATATATTTTTATGTAATATGTAGTATATGATTTAATTAATTATTTACTTATAAATGGTAATGATGAATTTTGATTTCATATTTGATAGATGTGTTTAAGCACTTTGAGAGAAATGGTGAATTCTTTTGCTTTGCTGGTCAATGCACACAAGCTGTGACAGGAATGTATAATCTTTATAGAGCCACTCAAGTGTTGTTTCCAGGAGAAAAAATTCTTGAAGATGCCAAACACTTCTCTTCCAAGTTTTTGAAGGAAAAGAGAGAAGCTAATGAACTAATAGATAAATGGATCATAATGAAGAATCTGCCGGAAGAGGTATGCAAATTGATGTTATGAAGGTTTAAAGTTTGATATTTAGTTTAAAAAATTAAAATCCCTATAGAAATTTAGAATGTTCAATCTCAATTTAACGATCATCAATTGTGTTGACTACGTGAATGCGGCTCATTACCAAATAGAGACAATCAAATTTCCTTGAGACACAAAAGTTTGAAATTTATGGGACCATGTTAGGAGTTTAGTAATATTATAGGACCACTTTGATGTACTATAATACTAGGTGTACCAATGTACCATGTGGCAGAAACTAAAAAATGTACGATGTTTGGTACTAAGTATTGAATTTGTGTGTTCCTTTGTTGGGCAGGTGGCTTATGCATTGGACGTGCCATGGTATGCAAACTTACGTCGTGTGGAGACAAGATTCTACATTGATCAATATGGTGCTGAAAATGACGTTTGGATCGGCAAAACTCTCTATAGGTACTTTTCTTTCTTGCTACTATAATAATGACTTTGTCTTCACAGTTTACCTCAGTTCGTAGAGATTACATTTTATAAGTAGAGTCATTAGATTATTTGATAAAAAATTTGATTTTATGCAGTTGAAATTTTTAGAAAGTGTGTTTCTAACACACCAATATACCTCTGTGACACTTTATAAACAAATTTTACCGTTTAGATACATTAATTATTTAATAAATATAGAAAAATGAAGTTCACTTATAAAATGTCACGAAGAGAGTGTTTGATACGAACATTTTAGTAAATTTTTTAATTATATATTTTTCTTTATTTGCAATGAAAATTAATGAATATGTTACTCAGTGTACTTGTAGAAAGGAGAGAAATATCCGTGAGCAAAAGACTCAAACAAGTTACTATGACTAGAATATATACAAAAACTTATAAGACCCAAACTTCAACGTTGTTAATGTTGTTTGCTGTCCAAAATTGCTCTTCACATTTTCTACTATTAATTTATTCACATGAAGATGGAAATATGGAATTGTGTTTAAATAAAACAAACAAACAAACAAAGGTTAAGACAAAAAAAAAACCTTTATTTTGAGAAACTAATTGGGTGGTTGGTTTGACAATTTTTTTGGATTCATATTCATATTTTGAGGGAATCTAAAAGTTATGCGGTCGGATCATTTTGTAGAATGTGAATTGTGTTGCAGTATTTTTTTCGGTTTTATTTATAAACACTTTTCTATTTTTTAGGTTTATTAAAAAATTAATGTATTTAAAAAAATACTTTTTAATATTTGAAAGGAGAGCATGCATATTCACGTGCTCAAAATTGTCTAATGTTTTATTGAACGATTTAGATTTAAGTTTACAAATTTTAATCTATAAAATAAGAAAAATATAAATTTTTTATATTGTTTGATTAAGATTAAACAACTCTAAAAATGTTGATTGCACAAATACGTTGAATACATGAATTTCTTTTTGAATTGAAGCTATTCATGTGTACAAAAGATATTTGACATGTGCTTTTTCTATTTTTATTTTTTATTTCTTCAAGATTTTTATTTGTCTGTGTGGCGGTATATCCTCTTCATCTTTAATAAAAAGAAGACGAAAAGAACCTTAATTGTCTCTTGTAAGAGTGAATGAAATATATTTTGTAAGAAAATTTTGATGAATATGTGCTTTTAAAATAATAAATAATTTTTATTAATTAAAAAAAATTGAGACTATAAAATTTATTTGTTTATATTTCATACTATTAATTATATTCTCTTAGAAATTTTTACTAAATTAAATTACTCCTTTTTCTCTTCAAAGGATGGCATATGTGAACAACAACAATTATCTCGATCTTGCGAAATTAGACTACAACAATTGCCAAACGCAACATCTAACCGAGTGGAGCATGATTCAAAAGTAAGCGTTTTAGAATTTGAATTGCGTCTAACTCAACACTCTTTCTCCATTGAACTAACATTCATTGTTGCAATGATCACATTTATTAGTTGGTACTCAGAATCAAGATTGGGAGAATTTGGATTGAGCAAATGGGATCTTCTATTTTCCTATTTTTTGGCAGCAGCAAACATATTTGAGCCTGAAAGGTCTCATGAGAGACTTGCATGGGCCAAAACAACAGCATTGCTTAAGACAATTACATCTTATGATAGTGATTCAAATTTGAGGAAAGATTTCGCGACAAAATTCAATGACTGCATCGATAGGCGAGACCATTCTATTAGCTGGTAAGTTAAGTTGTAGCAATTTTTTAATATGTTACATAACTTAATAGCGACTAAACATACACAATTTAAATGTAGAGAAATGAAAAATTTGAGACTCGAACTCCAACTATTTCATTATTCATAAATATAGCGACTAATTGTGCTATATTTATAGACCAAATTTCCTTGTCCCTCTGAGGTGGATTGCAGTCTTGACAATTATTATATATTCTGTAAATAATTTTAGTACATCCATTAATAAATGATGGAAATAATATTAATACTAATTATGTTTAAATTCTTATTTAGTTTATAGACTAAGGAGAAATTGAATAGAATAATTTTGTGTATGAGTGTAGGAGGTTGAACAGGAACAAAACAGGACATGATCTTGCTGAGACAGTGGTTGCAACAATTGATCAAATATCTTGGGACATTCTTTTATCTTGTGGTCATGAAATTGGATACGATATGCATCAATGTGTGAGTCTTCCAATCCTCAATCCTTTCAATATTCATATTATTTGATGATTTCTTAACCATATATATATATATGGTTTTGGTAAAATTCATGTATTGCTAACTTTAGACAATTTAACAAAAATGAAATATAGTGTTAGTGTAAATTAATTTTACATTGATATTTAATGAGAATCAACTATTTTTCCATGTTGTCCTGTTTACTATTTTTTCACGATCATTGAGAATTATTTTACACGATCCGTGTGTATTAGTGTATACTATTTTTTTCTTATATCACCGAATTTTTTTTGACTTTAACTATAAATATTTTTAATGTCACACATATATCGACGGTGTAAAACATTATACACCGAAAGTGTATGAAAATTAATCTCATTTTCTTAACATGATTTTATTTTTGCTATTCTCCATCAATTGGCCAGTTGAAAAGAAAATCAGGGCTACAAAATAATAGAGAATCAAGCATCAATAGATCAAAGTATTGATTCAAATGTGTTATATGAATTTTGACTTTTTCTTTCATGTTATTGTAGTGGAAAAAATGGCTTTCAAGTTGGGAAAGTGAAGGGGACACATGTGAAGGAGAAGCAGAGCTTTTAGTACAAATAATAAACCTAAGTGCTGGCCATTGGAATTCTGAGGATCAAATATTTAGTCCACAATACAAGCATCTTCTTCAACTCACTAACACAATTTGCTATAAGCTTCGTTGCTATCAAAAGGATAAGGTTAGTGGCAACTTACATGAATTTTATAAGGTTCAAATTCTCCACGATTACGAAATTACACATTCGACACAATCTAGACTATCAAATCGAAATCAGACGATGTGTGTTTCCACTTTGGTAAATTAGGTAAAAAATACAATGTTTCAATGTGAATCGTCATGTTCTTAATAAAACAATCTAGATAAGAGACGACATAAATATAGAGAATCTTCATATCATTATATCTTAGAACAAGATGAGTTAAAATCCAACTATTTTTCTAAGGTCTAATAAGATAGTGGCTGAAATTTCACATTTTAAAATGAATATATAGATATACCAAATTTCGAACCATGATCGTTGCATATTACATGTAATATTCCTATTAACTGAGTTATATCCATAGAGATTCAATTTTATGACCAATATTCTCATTCTAGTAAATCAAGTAAAAATACAATGTAGAGAATCACATTGCATTATATCGTAGGACAAAATGAGTTAAAATCTAACATTTTCTTTTATATCTTTTTTTTTGACAAAACATTTTCTTTTATATCTAAAAACAATATGTTCATACTAATGATATAGAACCTATAAGAAAGCTAGAAAATGACAGCACATGCTACCTAATGTTACAACTTAGTACAAATTTGTGCTGTATAATTAAAGGCTGCTTTTTTTTTGACGAAAGTTTAAAAAGGCTGCTTATATAATTAGTTTTCACAAAATACTCATAATTGAAATCATGTCACCACATAATTTAAATTTCAAGTTCAACATCAACAAACATAAATTTTGTCTGTCAAAAAAACATAAATTTTGTAAATTAGTCTTGTGCCGCATTATGTACAGTTTTTTATTTTTACACAATCACATCACATCACACTATGTACAATTTTCAACTTTAGCAAACCATGCTATTTATGAATGAAATCTGCAGTAATATACACTTTTTTTTTGTCATTTAGTCTTGTGCCACATTATGTCCGGTCTTCAATTTTAAGACAATTTACAATGGTATTAAATATTTATTAGTGTCATTATTATTAACAAAAAAGTTATTGGTATTATTTTTTATCCATAAAATGTCAATTTGACGATAAAAGTTCAAATTTTAACCTTAGCGAAAAAAAGTTCAAATTGCACTAGAAGATTGAAAAATAGTTATTGGTATTATTTTTATCCATAAAATGTCAATTCGACGATAAAAGTTTGACTTTATAATTTAAAAAAAAAATCAAATTTTGCATATGAAAGGGTTGTAAAATATTTATTAGTCTCATTATTATTAAAAAAAATTGCTCTTCTCTAAATAAAATTTATTTTAAAAAATCTACTTGATTTCTTATTTGCATTTTCTTTGAATAAAATGACCAGGAACTCAAGAGCAGCAACAGCAATATGCATGAAAACATGACCACGCCAGAAATAGAGTCTAAAATGCAAGAACTTGTAGAATTGGTGTTCCAAAAATCTCTAAATGACATGGATTTCAATATCAAGAATACTTTCTTCACAGTTGCAAAGAGTTTTTACTATGCAGCTTTCTGTGATTCAAGAACCATCAATTTTCATATTGCCAAAGTTCTCTTTGAAAAAGTTGTTTAATCAAATTTAATAATGCCTACTTGGAATAAGTATTAGATTTCACCATTATTGTACATATAATTATTGCCTCTTATGTGGTATTTAAAAAAGAGGAAAATAAATTTATAAAAAAAAAAGTGGAAAGTAATATTACTTATTGTAATTCAAATGTATATATATTATATAATATAATTATAGATATGCCAATTAATTCACCAAAAATGAAATATATATGCCTGTTTTTAAATAAATGATATGATCAAACTTTGGTTTTATTTTTGTAAGATCACCCCAATTTCTTAATTATGTCTAACTTATTACCATCTTTATCTTAATTTTTTATTATTTTTTTATTAGTGATTAATATAAGTGGATGTATTACTTTAAAAAATAAATAAGTGGATGTATTAGATCCTCAGAAATCGTACCTAACTAACAATAATAATAATTAAAATAATTAATGAATAGTTAATTTTATTGAGTAGAATCACTACAAGAATTTTATATATGCACTCCCAAGAAAACTTTTCTGAAGAAATCTAGCTTTTCTCGGAATCTTTGTTAACGATAGAAAAAATTGTATAATTTTCTTTATCTGACAGTGCATTTCCTACGAAGCTATTCTTCGGAACAAACTTTCAAAAAAACCTTTGGGCAACAACACACTCATACGCCTATATATACATGTTTTCGATCTCCACTTTCAACTTTCATCTACATAAATTTCTTTCTCATTTATTTCAATCTCATTTTTTTTTCTTCAACTTTTATATCTACCACATTGTTCTATATGTGTTTTTCTACATATATTTTGTAATCAGATTATTATTATAACCGATAAAAAATTTTAATTTATTTTAAGTTTTAGGATTTTATGCTTCTGTTTTGATTAGTTTGTTTTATTGTTCTCTTTAACTAAAAAACTTTTTTTTTAACAACAAAATATATATTATTTATACTAATACGAATAGTGGAAAAGTACAAGTGGTACTCTACCAAAATGAGTGAAAAAGTAAAAGATCAAACACGATCCAAACCCAAACTACAACAAGGATAGCCTCGAAACTAAGAAGGAAAAAACAAAATCTCCCCCTACTATAAGAAATCACCAAAACTATCTAAGTAAGCAATCATAAGGGTTAACATACCATTCATAAAATAAACACGGGTAGATCCTCATAACTAACTAAAAAACTTTTTAGTTAGTTATTATATAATGTGTATCATTTTCCTAATTATTTTTAGTTAAACTTTTTTAGTGTGATTGTTGTTGTGTTGCTGCTGTTGTTGCTTTTTTGAGTTTTTTCTTATCATATTACATTATTGTCTAATTTATTTTAAATTGTTGGTAAGAAAATATAACATTATTAGTAGTAAAAATGTTAGTTGATATATAAAGAAATGTAGTTAAAATAATTATTGATAATAAAATGTTACTATATTTTAGTTTTTGACATAAAAAAAATATTAGTCAGTGAAATTCCAAATTTTGAAATAGGGGAGTTAAAAATCTAAATCTGTCAAAATAGGATAGCTAAAATTGCATTTAAGACATTATATATATACATTTGAATTACAATAAGTAATATTTTCCTCATCTTTAAATACCAGACAATATACAATTATATATACAATAATGATGAAATCTATAATACCTATTCAAGCTAGGCATTATTAAATTTGATTAAACAACTTTATCAAAGAGAACTTTGGCAATATGAAAGTTGATGGTTCTTGAATCACAGAAAGCTGCATAGTAAAAACTCTTTGCAACTGTGAAGAAAGTATTCTTGATATTGAAATCAATGTCATTTGGAGATTTTTGGTACACCAATTCTACAAGTTCTTGCAATTTAGACTCTATTTCTGGAGTGGTCTTGTTTTCATGCATATTGCAAGTACAGCTGCTCTTAAGTTCCTGGTCATTTTATTCAAAGAAAATGCAAATTAAATAAGAAATCAAGTAGATTTTTAAATAAGCTTTATTTAGATTGATCGTTTGAGTGAAACATTATAATCAAATATAAAGTTATTGACGTCTTATTTAGTGATGAAAGAAACGCAAATAATATTTTAATTGTAAAGTTATTTTTTCATATAAACTTCATCTTTATAAAGACAAAAAACATATTTAACCAAATTAAAAATATAGATTTAGACCTGACAAAAAAAAATATAGAATTAGAAATCAAAGAATACTTGACATTTTTATTATTATTAAATTAAAAGTAATTTTCGTTGTTAATTATTGCATCCGCAACCAATCAAGTAGAAACTTTTTGTTTAGTTAATTAAAAATTATAATTCGATAGTAAAAGTAATTCTCCAGTTCAACATTTGATCTTACCGTTTTAATTTTACTAATTTTTACCATCTTGTATACTTGCAAAAATCACCCTTGATGGTTCATAATTCGATGAATAAAAATTCCACATAAAATATTTATTAAATCATTTCTTTTTTTCTCTAGTCCACAAGATCAATCGAGAAAACTTTATTCAGTAAAATTCGTGTAAGTTGCCACTAACCTTATCCTTTTGATAGCAACGAAGCTTATAGCAAATTTTGTTAGTGAGTTGAAGAAGATGCTTGTATTGTGGACTAAATATTTGATCCTCAGAATTCCAATGGCCAGCACTTAGGTTTATTATTTGTACTAAAAGCTCTGCTTCTCCTTCACATGTGTCCCCTTCACTTTCCCAACTTGAAAGCCATTTTTTCCACTACAATAACATGAAAGAAAAAGTCAAAATTCATATAACACATTTGAATCAATACTTTGATCTATTGATGCTTGATTCTCTATTATTTTGTAGCCCTGATTTTCTTTTCAAGCTGGCCAACTGATAGGGAATAGCAAAAATAAAATCATGTTAAGAAAATGAGATTAATTTTCGTAAGTTTTCAATGTATAAAGTTTTACACTGTCATTATATGTGTGACTTTAAAAATATTTATAGTTAAAGTCAAAAGTTTTCAATGATGTAAGAAAAATAGTATACACATTGATCATGTAAGATAATTCTTAATGATCGTAAAAAAATTGTATACACGTTGATGTGAAGAAATAGTTGATTCACATTAGATATTAATGTAAAATTAATTTACACATATAGAAAATATACATTAAATTATATTTCGTTTTTGTTAAATTGTGCTAAAATTGTCAATACATGAGTTTTACCAAAACCAAAACTATGTTTAAGAAATCATCAAAATTTATATGAATATTGAAAGGATTGAGGATTGGAAGACTCACACATTGATGCATATTATAACTAATTTCATGACCACAACACAAAAGTATGTCACATGATATTTGATCAATTGTTGCAACAAGTGTCTCAGCAAGATCATATCCTGTTTTGTTCCTGTTCAACCTCCTACACTCAAACACACACAATTATAACTATTCAATTTCTCCTTAGTCTATAAACTTAATAATTTAAACATAGTTAATATTAATATTATTTTCATTTAATTCATGGATGTACTGAATTCTTTACAGAATAAATAATTGTGAATATTGCAATTCACTTATTGATAAAACATTTTTAGGCCTGTGTGTTTCAATATTTATAGTAAAAATAGTCATAAAATATAGAAAGTAAATTATGTTTGTCAAAAAAATTTAAAAAGTACAAAAACAACCTTTGGTAGTTAGATGAAAATTTATTATTTTACAATTGAGTACCTAAACATATAAAGAAATCGCTATAAGTTAACTTACCAGTCAATGGAATGGTTTCGCCGGTTGATGTAGTCATTGAATTTTTTCACAAAATCTTTCTTCAAATTTGCATCACTAGCATAAGATGTAATTGTTGCAAGCAATGCTGTGGTTTTGGCCCATGCAATTCTCTCATGAGACCTTTCAGCCTCAAATATGTTTGCTGCTGCCAAAAAATAGGACAATAGAAGATCCCATTTGCTCAATCCAAATTCTCCCAATCTAGATTCTGAGTACCAACTAATAAATGTGATCATTGCAAAAATAAATGTTAATTAGTTCAATGGAGACAATGTTGAGTTAGACGCAATTCAAATTTTAAGACTCTTACTTTTGAATCATGCTCCATTCGGTTAGATGTTGTGCTTGACAATTGTTGTAGTCTAATTTTGCAAGCTCTAGATAATTGTTGTTGTTCACATATGCCATCCTTTGTAGATAAAAAGGAGTAACTTAATTTAGGAAAAAATTGCAAGAGAATATATATTATAATATAAACAAACTTTTTAAGCCTCAATTTTTTTTTATAATTAATAAAAATAATCTCTTATTTTAAAAGCACAAATTCATCATAAATTTCTTACACGATTTATCTACTCCCCTTAGTCTTATAAAAGATGTTTTTCGTCTTTTTTTATAAAAGACGAAGAGGATGCCACAAAAATAAAATGAGGAACTAGAAATATATTTTGTATATATGGATAGCTCAAATTCAAAAATGGAATCTTTATAATTAGTGCATTCATGCAGTCAACATGTTCAAAGTCATATTTGATCTTAATCAAACGATGTAGAGAAATATAGATTTAATTTTTTATTTTATAAATTAAAATTTTAAATTTAACCATTCAATCTAAATTTGATGACTTCAAATACACCAACTAAATGAATGCATGCATTCTTTCACAGCAGGAATCTCGGTCCTAATCATGTTGATAAGTAAAAGAAAATAACTCCTTTCATAAAAAAACTGATTTGATAAAGGTTTTTTCTTTGTCTTGCACTTTGTTTTTATTTAAACACAAGAATTCTCAAGTGCAATTTTGGAAAACAAACAACACTAACGACATTGAAGTTTTGGTCTTAGTTTTTGTATTTTACTCTTTTGCTTATGAGTCTTGTTGACGGATACTCTCTCCATTTATTCAATAATTTTCACGCAAATAATGATAAACATATTTAAAAATTTAAAAATAATATTTTTATTAAAAAAAATTATCGAATATTCCTCTGTTAAAACACGCTTTCTAAAAGATTCAATTGCGGAAAATCAAACTTCGTTATTACGTAGCAAGACAGAAAAGTACCTATAAAGAGTTTTGCCAATCCAAACGTCTTCAGCACCGTATTGATCAATGTAGAATCTTGTCTCCACACGACCTAAGTTTGCATACCATGGCACAACCAATGCATAAGCCACCTGCCCAACAAAGGAACACACAAATATCGGAATATTTTATGATATTTCGATGATATTATGTGGGTAGATATCTTTGTTAATTATATTATATCAATTAAGAGCCTTAGTTGATTAGTGATCAAATTAAATAAAAGGTTAATTATTAGATAATTAATTGATTAATTAGTTGGTATAGACTCAATATAAATAATTAATTAATTGTTGATGTTTGTTCCAAATCATCTCTCTTTATCGTCGTTATCGAGAGGGCTACCATTAAATCTATATCCAAGTATTCCTAATAGCTAATTATTAATATCTATTCTTGATAAATCAAACATGTCGTAAATCCTGTTTTATATACATGTTCTTTGCTTCTGCCTAAAGTATGATTATTGGTTTAATCTTTTATTGCCGGACATGTGTATGTTATTCTATTAAATTAATTCTAACAAGTGGTATCAGAGCCTTGTTACCTAATTATAAATATCCCTAATTAATTCATTACTTACTAGTGTGTATACCCATGTATCGATGGGGAAATTTTCTTAAATTAAATTAAAATAATTTATAGAACATATTTTAAATTTTCTCGAATTAATTTAACTCTTTTGAAAAATGTTTTGGGGGAATATAATGTATAAAACAAAAAAAGTAAGAGAACTTTTAATTTATATATATGTCATCACAAAAATCAATTTCACCCCAAACGTTATTCAATGATTTTTTTTAGATACAAATTGTTTAATGATTTTAGAAAAATATTTTTTCACTTCAAAGTAACAAAACAACTCTATGCAACAAAAAAAAAAGTAACAAAACAATGGTGTAATTAAAATTAAAGCGAAAAAATAATACCATAAAAATTGCTAAAGTATCAAAACAAACTTTCAAGCCGATGGCTCCTAAAATATTGCTTTGAAAAGTCTAGTCAACATCTCAACAAATAATATCCAATTCTAATAACTCCTAACATGTACCCTTTAACATTTTGCAAAGGGGAACTGAAAGGCAAAAGTGTCAGATTCTCATAGTTGCAGAAAAAAGAAGTCCATCAAAAGAGTTTCTGCAACCAAATTAGTGACCGTAGGGGAATGCCATCATGACAACCAAATTCAATTCAACGAAAAAAGAAGTCCAATTCCCATGCTTAGCAAGAAAAACAATAGTCGTTGTTTATTACCTTAATTACCTAATCATAAGGACACAAACTTGATATACTACTTGTTCTCGCCAGTGAACAGTTTGATGTATATATTGATTTCCTTTTAGATATGGTGATAAAATAACTCAACCTAAAAGGTCTAACATATTGAAATTCTATAGGAGAACACACTAATCAATAATATGATCCATAATTATAGGTTCACTTGCACACAATATATAGAAACATATATATGAACAAATAAATTAGAAATATCACGATCGCACAACTCAAACAACTATATCTAGAACTTCTTTTGGAGAGCTAATTGCAAAGTAAAATTGAGATTCCCACTCATTGCAAACAATGCAGAAAGAGGGTAAAAAGAAGAAATACAAAGAACTACACGATAAACGAATTTTGGAAGAAAAAATGTGTCAATTCAGAATAAATGAAATTTATCTTTATTTATAGACGAAAAATGTTAAGAAGAAGATGAATAAAAAATTAAATGTTTGTATTTTTCACATGACAAATGAATAAAATAAAATTGCATTGATTAGATGATTGTAGGATTTGCCTTGAGAAAATAGGTGAAATTCAAGAATGCATGGGTAATGGTTGTATCTCTCATCACTCTCTCCTTGTTTAGCCTTACATTGGTTAAGAGAAAGAGAAAGTGTATTTTCCTATAAAAACATAGAAAACATACACGGACCTTGCTTCTCCCAATATACAAATAACAATGCACATTCAAAATTTAAATTAATAGTTATAAAATAGAGCAGCTAACAAATTAAAAAATTGAAAAATAAATAAAAAGATGGTTGTGGAAATATTACTACAAATAGAAATTTTTAAAATAGCAAGAACTCTCATTAGCTGACAAATGGTAAACTTGCCAAAATACTACTTTTGTTTTATTATATTGTATGATAGTACCAAACTTCATACATTTTTAAGTTTCAGCATTGGTACCTAGTTATAAATATTCCTTCGTTTCAAAATTTAAGTTAGATACATCAACTTTCTTTAACTAATTTTCTTTTATATTTTGAGACAGACTAAAAACCTTAAGTCATAACATCAATTTGCGTACCTCTTCGGGCATATTCTTCATTATGACCCATTTATCTATTAGCTCATTAGCATCTCTCTTTTCCTTCAAAAACTTGGAAGAGAAGTGTTTGGCATGTTCAAGAATTTTCTCTCCAGGAAACAACACTTGAGCAGCTCTATATAGATTATACATTCCTGTCACAGCATGTTTGCATTGCCCAGCATAGCTAAAGAACTCACCATTTCTCTCAAAGTGCTTAAACACATCTATCAAATATGAAATCAAAATTCATTACCATTTATAAGTAAACAATTAAGTATATATGATCAAAAACACAAGTAAACAATTAAGTAAATGAGACATAGCATATTAAATAGAAATATGTTTTTAGTCTTAAAAAAATTTAGCATCTGCATTAAAAATTGAAGATCATAACTAAAAATCGAAAAAAAACTTTATGCATACAGATTTAGATTTAAAAATTGTGAACTTCTATAAGTATGAAATTACTATTTATGAACTTAAACTTTTCTTTTTTATAAAAATACTATTTAATTAGCAACTTCTATATTGGAACCAAATTATATTTAATTGTATGGAAAAATCATTAAAAACTCACTTGCTGAAACTTTGTGGCCATGTAATCTTAGTAACCTAAAAGCCATAGATGTGTCATCAATTTCTTCAAAATTTGAATTTCTTGCCCAACAAATTCCCTTTTCAGTCCAATTTCTGAAATTTCATTTAAACATAGATTGTAAATTATAATTACTTAATTATTATCATGGCTAAAAAATAAATAATGTGTTCAAAAGGGTAATTAAAAAAATAATAATTTGAGGGTTATTATTAATTAAATTACCTATAAACATAACTCATGCAATCTTTGATCTCTTGTTGAAAATAGTGTGATATACCAAGACGTTCAAGTCGATCAACCACCCAAATATGTTCAAACAAATCCACTGGATACACATTTGGAACTGAAATAATATATAGACGTAAATAGAGAATAATCCATGAATATAATCAAATTAGTAAAGATATTATACATGGTATGACATGCATCATCATCAAAAGATATTATATAACGAACGAGAAATATATATATATATAAACTAAAATTAAAATTCAAAATAATGAAAGAGATTAAAAATATGTTTAACTTTCTAACAACTTATTAAGAAAATGTCCCGATAGAATAGCTAAGAGCTGGGGACATATGAGTTGGGAAGGGGGAGGTCCAGGGTTCGATCCTTGGTGGGAGTAATTTATATTTTCGATGTACAAAAAAAAAACTTATTAAGAAAATGTGGAGCACATGAATATTGAATGGTGAATAAAAACTTAAAAAGCTTAAGAGTTAGGATTTGTTCGGCAAAATATAGCGGATGGTTGGTAAGCTAGGTTATAGGCCTGCATCAATTTATAACTTATAATTTATAAGCTAGCTTATATAGATTATAATATTAGATAAGTTAGCTGAATGAATTTTATAGTATTTGATAAAATTAGCAGTTGAACTAAATTATTGATATGAAAAGACATAATTTTTTTTGAATGACAAATATAATTATATAATATAAAGACGAAAATGGACAATAGTTCAAAGTACATATGAGTATGAGAAATATCCACAAAAAAATCCAAACACCTAAAAATAGATAAAATTACAAATACCGCCAAAGAAAAAATAGACATCATCAGAAATAAAAACAACGACCCAAAAACCAAAAAAAATCGAGAACACCCTAAATACCACAATCACGTGAATACTCGACTCTCAAATAAGAAAGGACTTAAAGAAAAAAGTTATAACTAATAATTGAATAAATTTATAAAAACTAATAAAAATAAGCTCTAACTTCATGAGAAAAAGATTATCAAACAAGTATTTTTTGAAAAATGAGATTATAAACTATAAGATATAAAGCTTAAAATTTTGTATTGTCAATCAGATCCTTAAGCAAATTAAATAGGAAGAGTTAGGCAAATAGTAGTAGCACTATACCTGCCCCATTGAACTTTTTAACAACATTATTCAAGTATTTGAAGCAATTTTCATCTTTAGTTTGCATTAATGCAAAGGCTGTGGAAGAAGGAGAAAATAAGAATGATCCATCTTGAGATTGCAATTTTAGAAGTTGTTTCCAATCCAGGTTTGACAATCCCTCCAAGCTATATAGCAAAGTTGTAGGCACTTTATGCATTATCTCTCTTGGTATTCTATCCCAACAAACATAACATCAAATGAAGTATCCCAACATAAGTATGCAAATCAAGGCCCACACGAAACAATAATACAATAAATAAATAAATAAATCAACACACACACAATGTAAAATTAATTTCTTTTTCCTAATATTATATTATTTTTTTTATAAATTCTACTTACATCACTTTCAAGTTGATATTTTTGTGAATATATAATAATTTAGTAGTAATACCATCTGTCTTTCAACTATATACAAATTTTCAATTAGTGTGAAATTATTTCGTCAAAAAAAATAAAAAAATAAGTGTGAAATTATCAAATGAATCATTTATTATGGGATGAAAAAATTATGTAATTTGATTTCTAAATTTTAAAATAAGGTTACTTTGAAAATCAATTATGAAAATAGATATGGGCATAGCACAAAAATTATGACTAAACTAAGGTGTACCTTGTGAGTTTTTCATCTCTCTTTGCAAAAATGTTTTTCAATATAGGAGAATCATTTGGCACATCAATGTTCAATCCTCTAGCTCTTTCAAGAAGTGAAGGGAAAGCAACTTCAAACCCAAGAGGCATGTGCTCCTCATATTCATTCTCAAGCTTGCCAAGGTTTTCCCTAAAAAATGTCATTCCTAATAAATACACACACGATGTGATATTAATAATTAAAATATTGATTAATTAATAAATTACAAAATGTTGTACCAAAAAAATAAAACAAAATGACCATATGCTAAACAAATAAATCTAATCATATAGCATAATTTAATTTCAAAAAAAAAGTTCATGCCCACAATTTTTTTGATGTCTACGCAATTGCGATTAATATATACAATAATAATCGCATCTAACTACAATTCTCTATATAGAATAAAGAGATGTAAATGTGAATTAAGTTGCCTCGATTACAAGACTAATGTACGGTAAAATCTCTATAAATTAATAGAGTCAGGACCAGAGAAATTTATTAATTTAGAGAGTTATTAATTTATCGATAAATTAATTATTATTATTTTAAAGAGTTTTTAATGACTTGTAAATCAAAAATGACTTTAGTAATATGCATTGGAAATCAATAATAACTTTAGTAATATTCATTGGAAATCAATAATGACTTTTGATGTAAACAAGAGGAACAAATGTGTTCAATGTATTCTTAAGAGAGTTTGCCATATATAAATTACATGAATGTGATAGAGTATTAACATCATATCTCACAAGTTTGCCATATTATTAATTTATGATTTTATTGGGACCGAAAATTACAAAGGGATCTCCCGAAAAATTATTATCTTATTATTTTATCGAATTTTTAAATTTTTTACATTGGCCCAAGTCGGGACCGAACAACTTTATTATTTTAGAGAATTTATTAATTTACCGAGTATTCATTTAAAGAGATTTTACTGTATATTACCTTTGTCGCACTTTTCCGGGTGCATATTCCACGATCTTAACGCAATAACACAAGCCAATGTGTTAAATATTCGATCGTGAGGCGAAAACAACTTACGATCGCCCCACGAACCATCGTGAAGTTGATTTTTCGCAATCCATTCTAGAGTAGAGGGAAATTGAGGTTTGCCACTAGCTTGAGTATCTTCAACAAGAGCAACCCAAGCAGTATCATAAGCCGATATATTTATCTCTCCATCTTCCAATGAACTCAATATTGATTTAATTTTGTTCACTAAACCCACCTTTTTATTAATAAAAAAATTAATATTAGCTAATTGTAGTAACCAAGGTATATGAAAACAAAATTAAAAATATATTAATTAATCAATTGTAGTACCAAATGAAAAACATTAGAAATTTAAATTGAAAAAGGCATTAAACATTGAAACTCTAAATAAATATTAATTTAATCTTAAAAGTACCCTAATATCTTGTTCATCCTCATCATCCATAACTATGTCATCTTCCACATTAGTCTCACTCAACTTTATAGATGCAACATTGGTTTGAAATACTTTTGAAAATTCTGCAAAGTAGAAAAATATTAAATTATTTAACTTCGAAAAAAATGCATTAAAGATCATTTTACAACGGTCGTGTTTAAGAAAGTACATATGCACCTTGGGTTCTTGATTTGGATATAGCCCTGCATCTCTTCTCTTGTTTTTCTTTAACCACAAACATACCACCTATATACAATAATAATATAAGAACTAAATAACGTTAATTTTGTGGGTTTTGGAAGCTAGTGAAGTGTTATTTTCCTCCTGCTTGTGATAATGAAATCATGAAAGGTGAAAGTCATAAAGCCAAAATCATTATATATATTCTTAACTAAGTTGATTAAACTCCTAATTAAATTGGTTTATTAGTCAAAAAAAATTGAATTGGTTTATTTTGCTCTATATATACATAAACAAAAGTAGTTATGTATATATATAAATATGCAAGGGGAGGAAAATAAGGTAAGGTTGAAGTTAAGTAATAAAAAATACTACCTCTGTTCCTTTATATAAAGACATTTCACATTTTTAGATTCATTAAATAATTGATGTATTTGTTCTATAATTAAGTCAAATACATCAATTATTTAATGAATCCAAAAATTAATAGTGAAATGTCTCTTTTATATATATATATATATAATCTATTGTATAATTCTAATTAACAAGTAACTTTGTGGTTAAATATTAAAAAAAATTGGGTTATTGATCAATAATGTCCCCATAAAAGAAACTAGCATGCCATATAAAAGAAGAAAAGAAATAAATACACAACTTAATAATTAATAACTAAATAAAAATGAATTGTCAAAAAAAAAAACTAAATAAAAATGACAAAACTTATGTATGGTTTGTAATTAAGATAAGGGAAATGTTGTGTGTACATCCCATAGCGTATACATTTTGAGTTAAAGAGGGAAATATGTGATATAATAGATGTAATAAGTTGGTGATGTGAATCATGTGTGATGAGAGAAGAGAGATAGAGAAAAAATGAAGTGTTAAATAGGTGTATGAAAATAGGTGTATGAAAATAAAGTCAATACAAATATCATTATTGGTAAGATAAACACACAAGATACATTTTTAATTGTTTATCATTCACTACCATATATAAGAAATTAATGGATTGAATTGAATATTACACCTACCTAGAGAAGATTTGGAGAAAAGATGAAATAAGAAAGAAGAAGAGAAATTAGATGGAAAAGAGAAGTTGTAATTAGATGAAGAGAATGAGGGAAGATGGTAGTGGGTGGAGAAGTGAGTAGACATGATATGTGTGCATGTGTTTGTTGATAGAAGGAAGTAATTAAGTACTAAGTATTGTTAATATTTTGAGTATGATGCAAGTTAGCAAGTGATAATGTTTAAAATCCAAAGGAGAGGCAAAGAGACAAAAATGACTTCTCTTAAGATTCCCACAAATGGATGCATGGCATCTTCTCAAACTCATTATTTGAGGGCACTCATGTCCTTTTCATCCTTTTCATATTTTTATTTTTATCCTTTTATGACTGTTTATATATATAAATATCACTTATGCACCCAATACTTTATACTTACATATGAAAAATATATAGTATGCTTGTAATATGCACGTTTAAGATTTAATTTGTAAATTTTTTTACTAATGTTTATTATATAGATGTTTGTAAAGATATTTTAGAGCGCATACAACTTATACAACTTGTTTTGGAAATTTTAATGTTTGATTTTGAGATTTTTTTTATTAATCATCAAACGATAACAGTAAAATATATATGAAAAATATTTTTAAAAAAATCATAACACTGCTAAGGCAATGGGTCAATGGATTTTACGAGTTGAGTCATAAATTTTACTCGAAGCTTATAAAAAAAAAAATATTTTACCTCGAAATTCAATTTTTTTTTTGAATTTTTCATTTTGAAATTTATATCCACCGAATTATCCGATCTAAATATGTTATTTTAAGTTAAATTGAGTCGTTTTGATCGGATCGAGTGAGTTTGTCCAATCGAGATACACCCCCTATAAGTTTACATTTAAAACTATTTTAAGTTGTTAGTCGAAATTGGTCTACATGATGAACCGACAAAGGTATGAATAGTACAATATAGCTAGCCAAGTTAGTACAATATCAAATGTACATGTCTTTTTCTTGAGGGAGGGATTCTCTGCCATTAAAATTTTCTCTCATGAAATCTTAGCCCATTCATTATTTTCTTTTACATACATATGGTTCAATCTGTAAAAAAATTTGAAAGGTAAGGATGAAAATTGAACATCCTCCGATAAGATTATAGACAAGTCAGTGAGTCACACTCCTTTTTAGAGACATCTCATAATCAATACAAAACCATTTTCCTTTTTAGGTTATGTTTTAGTAGTTAGTTAGATAGTTGTATATTCAATAGTTAGTTAGTTAGTTAAAACTGCAACATCATGTCTTTTAACTAATCACATTCACCTCTTATTCTAAGACATTCTCAATGTCTACATCTTTATCAGTCACATTCTTTTTTTCAATTGTTTTTTTCATACCAACTTTTGTCATATAGATTCTCTAGACCTTGTTGAGACGAAAATTTCTCTTTAACCCCCCTAATTTCTTTTTCCACCCCCTAACTACCATTTCTACGCTTATTTTCCAGCCCCTTCAAGCCTAAATTTGTTCTCAGCATCGATGCTCAAGTTTCAGCATCGATGTTATCCACGTACTAGACTATAAAACAGTATCGATACTCATATGCCAGCATCGATGCTTAAATCAGAAATTGTTAGTTCTGATGCCTATTTCGTGTTCTGCGTCACGAAGTGGAGCATAAATTTGTTCCCAGCATCGATGCTCAAGCTTCAGCATCGATGCTGTGCGCACGTATGAATTGTTGGGAAAGTCCTAGACAATAGCACAGCATCGATGCTCCTATGCCAGCATCGATGCTCAAACCAGAAATTGTTAGTTCTGATGCCTAAATTTGTTATCAGCATCGATGCTCAAACCATACTCCAGTATTTAGCTTCCGAATTGAAGGCAATGCAGATGAGGGCGCGCGCGGGGGGGGGGGCATGCATGCGTAGTCCACAATCTTGCCTGTACTTCGGAACGCAGGTTACGAAGCTGGGTTCGGAATATGGATTCCGAAATGCATTATTTTGTCAAATCCAGGGGTATTTTTGAGTTTAAGGGGGGGGGGGGAAGAGAAATTGAGGGGGGGGGGGGCAAAAGAGAAATTTTCTGCTGAGACGCTAGTACCATTGGTCATTCCCTTTTCATCAATCTCAACATTGACATAGAATGCCTCGACCAACCTTTCATTACAACAAAATTGCTTTGTAGCTACAAATTAAACAGACTAGATCGGCCACGACACAAACATTTTCTTTGCATCCATTTGGCGAACACTAACATGTTTCTATTTTAAATCTTCATTTTAATTAAATTATTAAATATAGCTTCCATTTTTTGGGAAACAATAAAGATGCTACACAAAAAATAAAACAAATCACCTTAGTGTCAGGTTTACTAGACTCAAATACATATGTTTTTAATGGGCTTATTAGCCTCAGCTTTGTCGGACGCTAAAATATTTTATTGAGCACTTAATACTTTTTTTTTCCAGATTTTATTTTCCACTTGTTTTCACTCCTTTTTTGTTTCTGGCTTAATTACATGTTTTGTCTCACTATTTTGGTCTGTTTGCGGAATTAATCCCATCATATTAAAATCATACATATTTGGTCCCTCTCTCAAATTTCTAGACATAATGATGTCACATTTTTAATTGAAGTAGAAATAATGTCATAAAATATGCGAGTTTGAATTGTGACCCTTTTAAAAAATTTATCCCTGTTCTTTAAATAACAAATAACTCAAAATAAATCTTAGTTATACGTTAGAAAGAATTAGTTGAACTTGACCAGAGTATGTACTCTCGATATCTTTTATAAAACTGCAAGTGATAATATGTGTGTGATAAGTAAACAGAAAAATATAAAAGATAATGTAAGAGATAAGAAAATCACACACAAAGTTTTTACTGATTTATCCAAGGTGGACTACTACAGTCCTCACAGATGAGCAGGGATAGATGCACATTAAGATCAAGTATGGCCTTGGTCAGTGGAATTCTCAAAATATTTTTTTTAATTTTATATTATGACTTTAAGTTTAAATTAAACAAAAATCTCAATTTTAATTTGTAATAAAATTCACAGTTTTGAACAAAAAAGTTTTAGTTTAGCCCTAAATTAATCCATAAAAATTTCAGTTTTACCTTAACATAATCTCTAAAGTACCAAAAATTTTAATTTGCAATGAAAAATCTCTAGTTTTGAAGAAAAAAAAATTCAGTTTGCCCTAAATTAATTTCTAAAAATCTCAGTTTATTCTACATTAACCTCTAAAATATCACAAGCCCAGGTCTTACCTCCGCCTATAAACAAAATGAGTTATGAATGGTTAAATGACCACCTTGTAACTTTTATAGGAAGAGATATTCTTGTAATAGTTGACAAAGATATTATTTTAGCCATTTTTCAAAAAATGGATGGTAAACGATTTTCATTATAATTTAGTTCATTGGTTCTATAATTTTGGCCACACTAATGTAATGTCTGGATCCGTCCCTGACTGTGAGACTTTTCACTATGGTGCTTACTGCTTAGCACATAACTAACTGCTTCGAACTATGATGATACAAACTGTATTCTCTTACTCCCAGTCTCAGCAGACTTACAAACTGTATTATATATAAAAGCCTCAGCATGCTTTCTTTCACTTGGAAAGACTTGTACAGATTCACTCAAACTAACATAAAAGTTAGACTTGGTAGTGATGAGTATGATGATTTGGCTTAGGACCAAATGGTTTCTCAATTCGTGTTTGAGATTGTTAGAAAGTAATAACTCAATATGATTGTGATCCAAAGATATAGTCAAAGTTTTTATACGGTGTTTAGCTTGTTGAAGAATTTAGTAAGTTGTTTGAACAAGTGTATGGATAAATTCTTTTGAAAACTCTTGATTTGAACCTTGAATACTTCCTCTTATCTATAAATAATGAAATGTCATGGAAGTGGTTAAAAATATTCAACAATAAGTTTATGTAATTACTACAATCTTTAGGATAAAATTATATATAATGTAACAATAAATTTTATTTTTAGCATACATTTATAAAGTTACAAAAATTTCATGAAACATTTAGCAGCACCTAGTTTAGTTTAAAAAAACACAAACATTAATTAGGATGATTAAATGAATTCTACATTAAGGTCTCTCCATCAATAGCCCACATAGGGTTGGACTAATGGTGAAGGCTCGAGACTTTGGAGGATGCTTCTCTCAAGGACTAGGGTTCAAATCCTCCTGATGTCACGTTTTATATATATTGGCTCGGTCAGTTTATACAGAGCAAATATTATGACTTTAAATGAGTCTCACCTAATGGATGGTGGGAATAGTGTCGCTCGGATTAGTCGCACTTGAGTCGGATACCAAGTTTTCACCCTCTTCTTCATCTTTCTTATAAGCATCAATTTTGTTTTTGTTACAAGCCTTTTTGAGGTTGGTTAGTTCATTAGAAAACTCCATTGCTTTGTTTTCTGATCCAAGTTTCAACTTTAAGCATTCAGGTATTCCATTGAATGCATAAAGAGAAGCTGAAATTTTCCTCTCATATTTCATTCTCTTCATAGCATTTCTTAGCATTGAAGACTCATCGTCATCATAGATCTCTAACTCCACATGCTCCTCAATATCAAAAGGAGAATAATAGTTCATTGCAACATCATTAACATTGTCAAGGAATTGAAAATTTTGTTGGAAACTCAAATCGTTGTTTTCTTCAATGTCTTCCTCTCTTTCATCACTTGATGTAGTTTGTGTCATCATATAGCTGAAATTACATTCTATGTTCATTTCCTTTTCCTTGCAAATTTGTTCATCTTTTTCAGCTAAACATGATTCAAAACCACTTGTAATGTAATCAATTTGTGGACTACTATTACAAAATCCAATGCTACTATTTGTGCTACAATCTTCTTCAAGACCATCAAAGAAATCTATGAATTGATCATTTGTGATATATGTTGATTCATTTCCATATACATCTCTTTGATGCTTTTGTTTGTTGTTCATATAAAGAGAGTTAGAAGAAGAAGACATGGTTTTCAATTGCGGTCCGAAATCGCAATTGTAGCCACAATATAAAGGATTTTGAGGTCTCTGCGGCATCGCAACCGCATCAACCTCTTTTGCATGCATTTTACCACAATATAGTGGGTCACAACCGCGACCACAATATAAAGGATTTTGAGGTTTCTGCAACGACATTGCAACTTCACTTTCAACAACACCGGGGTTATTTTCCCACATTTTATCCCAAATTAAAGGCTCGTAACTCCGGCTGCAATATAAGGAATTTATAGGTCTCAGCATCGGCATCGCAACTGCAAATTTAACCGTATCAACGCCACTTTCCTGCATTTTACCGCAATATAAAGATTCGCAACCGCGGCCGCATCCGCAAGGATAATTCTTTGCTTTAAGTCTTTGAAGGAGAAGATTGGTGATTTTTGAAGGAAGAACATGATGAGTACTAGATGAAGATTTAGAACAAGGTAAGAAATTTGTTCTAGTGTTTGAACCACGTAGTATACATGCAGCTTCATCATAAGCTCTTGCAGCCTTTTCAGCTGTATCATAAGTTCCTAACCAAACTCTTATCTTTTGAATTGTATCTTTGATCTCAGCAACCCATCTTCCTGATGGTCTTTGTCTCACACCAACAAATCTCTTTTTGTTTCTAATTCCTTGTGAATTAGAAGATTCTTTCATTACTTCATTCCATTCTTTCATTGTTTCATAAGGATTGATGATGTCTTCTTCAACTAGTGTTTCAGAAACCTTTCTTTTTCTTGACATGATTTTTGTTTTGAGTTATGATGTTTGGTTGTTTGAGGTTATTTTAGTGTTGGTTTGATGGTATTGAAGATTTGTTGTTTTAGTTTTGTTTGTGTTGGTTTGGTCTTTTATAAGGAAGAGGGGGTGATGACTAGTGACTAGTGAATGAACATTTGAAATGTGTCTTCATTCATTTATATAGCATTATGCTTCAAGTTGAAGGCACGTACCCGAGTGTCTGATTAGTGTCAGTGTCTGACACTCGTACAACAGCTACACATATAACTACATTTAACAAAACCTAAGTCAAACAGGCGAGAACTCTAAAGTATGGTTCAACCGTCTTAAGCCCCTCGAACCGATGATTGAAATGTTAAAATAGTTGAATCAGATTATAGGTCAATTCAAGCTTCAACCGGTTAAATCGTCAGATTTGGTTCGAATTTGTTTTGTGCAAAACATCATTAGCTAATATTTGATTTGTTTCAATTTTTAATTATTATCGATATTTACATGTCTCCGTTGTGTCTAGTGTATGTTTCATAGTTTCATAGACATTTAAAGTTGAACAAGTCACACACTCACAATGATAGGCTTCATTTATTTGTTTCTTTATAAATTTATGTTTCATGGTGAATTAACATTTGGCGGATTCTTGATTTTGCAATTGGTGCAACCTTGTTAGACTTGGCAAAGGGTATTTATTATATATATAATAGTTTAATTAATAAGCTTGAATTGGTCATTTCCACAATTTTTAACCTCTCAATGTGATAGTTTGTAGAATAATGATGGTTTCACACCATAAATCTAATATAATTAAGAAGCAAATATAAAACTAAAATTGATGTGTTCACACCAATAATGGTGTAATATCACCGTTTGTTAAGTTGAATAAAATTCTTAAATAATATTTATCTTAAAACAAAATCTGAAAGTAAACAATTTAGAGCTCGAACCCTAACTTCGTTAACATTGTTTGTGGTAATTACCAACTAAACTATACTTATAGAACAAAAATTCTTAACAAACATAAAAAGGTAAATTCTTAAGAAGCGTCATAAACAGTAAAACTTCGCAAAAGATTGTATGAATAAAATTTATTTATGAACAACATTTATTGCATTAAACACATCACATGCTTTTCAATTTCAACCGGTCAATCTCAAACTAAGGGTCAAGATCGATTAAAGTTGATTTTATTATTATGTAATCTGAATTATCTAATCACAAATTAACATTCAACATCAACTATTAAGTGTGAATGCGGCCCTTTTTATGCGGCAGCGAATCTAGAATGATTTATTAATTTATCAATTTTATTTTTTTGACAATAATGATTTATTAATTTATCAAATATACTAGCAAACAAATCTTGTTTCAATTTATTAACAGTTAAGAAGTGGAATTTGTGTCATTCAAAGTGTGTATAGAATCCAGTTGTAGAAGTCTCTTTCAAGATAACAATGTCAATTTCACTCTCAGTTAATTAAATCTTAAACACTCAAAATAAGTGTACATTTTGCTATTGTCATATTTGACAAAGCCCAATAAATACGATTAATCCAATGTTCCACACCATAATGTTCATATCCAGCCATAACATTGCTTAATATAATATATCAAACTATTCAAATATTTCTGAGATAGTGCCATCAAACTTTGATTTATCAATAATTATGTTATTATTATTGTCATTTGATGTTTTTAGCTCCTAAAGTTTTTATGTGAATGTATCTAGCAAGATAGTGATGTTTTTGGACTATCTTAAGAATAAGTTTCCCCTTGTCAACATTGTTGTTTTGGTCGGTTGTGGCATGATGTTCTTCTTTAGAGGTTCTTTCTAGCACACTTTGTGCTAGTCAAAAATTTTAGTTTATTAATATATTCTATTTTAGCTTGTTCAAAAAAAAAAAAGTTTCCCCTTGTCAAATAATGTAAATGTTGTGATACACAGAAATGGATTTCCTGCTGATGGAGTAATAGTTTTAGACCCTTCGATTTAAATAAACAAATGAGATTATTTAATTGAGTAAAATTACAGTGTAATTTAGATCGTCCCGTCTAAAATCAATAGCCAAGATGCATAATTGTGGGAAATTGTGTGATTCTCCTACAACTTTGGTAAAATTTTGCGTAAATGAGTTGTCACCCCTACAAAATAGACAAGTTTTGTTTCTTTTTTTGCTGACGTGGTAGACAAAAAGTCAATTTTTGCTGATGTGGTAGTGCACTTCCTGACGTGACAAATGACTTTTCCTTGCCAATGTCAGCAAAAAGTTAACATATGGGGTAAATCAAAAAAAAAAAATTATAGGAGAAAAACAAAACTCGCCTACTTTGCAGCGGTAAAAACCTATAAACCCTAAATTTTATTATACACTTATATCTTCTGATGAACTCTCCCTGCTGATTGTTCTGGATTCTGAGCTACCAAGTAGGGGAGACCTGCGACTACTAAACCTTCCAGAGTACTTGATTGGCATCAGAGCGGGATCATTATATGCATTGATCAACTTATCATAAAATTCAGACATGTTAGGATCATTTTGATCTTGTCTATCTTTCTTTATCAAACACTGCAAGGACACATAATTTCATAAGAATGTTAAAATGGTAAACTCAAAATTGAAAGAAGAAAAAGAAGATAAATCAGCAATATTTGCCACTTCAAAGCATAAGAAAATGGTTAAGATATCATCATCATCATGTGTTTCATCGGTATATTGCAACAATTACTTGTCAACACTAATTTGTTGAAGCCAACCGAAACCAAATGAACTCTAATATCACTTGTCGGGGAGTCTGGAGAGCGCCAAAAGCACAACAGGATAAAGACATTGACTACCAAGCAATATGGACACCACATCCCCACTCAAAACTTTAAGTGATTCAGAATATGGTCTTAGTCGGCGAGAGATTAAGTAGTCACACTTGAGTTCTAACGATAACTAGCATGTAATTTTGTCGTCAATCAATTCCTTATATATAGCTTGGCCAGACCAGAAGATCTAAGTTAAGAACTAATCCATGGAAATCAATCAACAATGAATAGTTAAATTATTACGTTTTTATAAGCTTTGCACGAAAAAATTGCGTTAATTCTCAAACCATATTTTCCTTTGTTTTAAAAACATACAAGCATCATTATCAAGAAAAGAATAAGAAGTAGTATTTAGTATTAATTCTCAAACAACATACTTCAGCAGGAAAGGCCTGGAATATCGGAAGGAACCGCTTCTGGCAGTATTCATTGAAAAGAAGCGTGACAATCGGAAGAGGTAGAGTCAAACCGGATGCTACTGGAAGCTTCTTCAGCCCAAATGTCCCAATTACAATGATGTGCATTAGTACCAATGAAAAAATTGTGTAGTTGTGTACTGTAGGCCAAAATTCTCCTCCAGTCTCGAATTTAGGCATATAAACATATAATAGCTGTTAACAGAAAATCAAAGTTACTCCAGAAAATCTCAAACAATTACAAGTTTAGAATAATGCAATAAAACTTCTCCCATCGGGTTCTTACCAAAAGATTGTTACTGATTACTTACAACCGTGTAAGACCACATTAGACGAACATATATATAATCATTTGATCGTATTTATTTGCAAAATCTAAGTGAGTATCACTTTCCATGGTGTAGAAAGTGAAACTTATCATCAGCAAGTAGTTTGCTTGCCAAGTTATATTGATCACTAAATGTATACTCCGCGCACAACAAAGGAAGATAGACATATGCATTGGATAAAAAATTGCAAACCTGGTTGCGGTAAATGATGTATCCCCAGCAAAAGTAGACCAAGAGAAATGGCAGCATGAGAGGAGCAAGTATAAAGTATGTTACACCGAGAACACCAAAGAAAACAATCCTGGGAATTTCCTTGTGGTAAGGAAATGATGGTGCTTCAAAATCGTCGCTAAACTCTCCACCAAAAACTCTATTTACATAATTGTAAAAAAGTGGAATCAATTGAAAAAGTTCTGATGCTATATTAGTCCATCCGAATGCCACAACATATGCCATGAAGAATGATGCCTGCACCAAATATGTATAAAAAAAAAGAACTGCATATGCTCCAAATCATGTAATAGTATCTTATGCACAAAATAGAAGATGTTGTTTCCTGCAAGTAAATACTGAAATAGAAGTCTCGACAACTTGTCTAATCACAGAATCGAACATTTTCCTTATACTCACCTGTGCTGGTACAGCTTCAGCTAGTACTCTAGGAAACTCTTTGGGCTCAAGCAAGTAATTCAATCGATAAATAGCTGACCCCGATAATACGTTTGCAAAGAAAATGTTCCATATGGTAAACCATAATACTTTAGTGCATGCACTTTTTCGTATCTGACTCCCTAAAATGTATCCTCCCAAGGATGAAAGCATAATCATCATAGCCGGCACAAAAGACAGAAACACCTGAAGAATCTGAATGGGAAGGTATCCTGTGATAACTTGGCTCACAAGTGCTCTGCAAATATACATTGGAAAGCTTTACTTCATTTGAATATCCATGGAAATATGTCATGTCAGTTTCTATATATTAGAGTTTAACATTTATACACCAACACTGTAAACAAATTTTTCATAGACATCAAATCATATTTAATTTAACCATTTTGGTTAAGTTTAAGTAGGTTTAAAGAAGTAACATTATGATACACTGAAATATGAATGGACACTATGAAAAATGGGTCATGCTAAATAATGCACCTGGTGGCCGGTGCAATCGTTAAGGAAACAAAAATGGAAACAAACGTAAAAGTTTCAAGGCATTGTATGCACTACTTTCAAGATTATACTACCATTTTTGTTTCCTTAACAAATGTCTCGGGTGTACTGTTTAGCATTTCCCATGTAAAATATGTTTACAGACTCGGTGTATAATATTCTGCATGCTAATTTGACTCTTTGGCAAGCTTAAGTATAGAAAGAAAAACTTTAACATTAATATTTCCAACTTACAGTCTCAGTATGCTTTTCAAAGGAGGGAACATGTTTTCCAATTGATCAAGATGTGTAAGGCCTTGAACTAATGCAACTGGGATTAAAAATAGAATTGTAATAGCGTTGAAAGCAACATAAGCCACAAGTTTGCTGATCCATCTTCGAATGAAAGTGACGGAAAAGAAAGGCCAATATACATCATGAGGCTCTGGAGCTTTTTCTGTGATCCAGTGAGTAGGATTTACACCTGCTTGCATGTTCAACGCTATTGCCGCACCATATCGTGACTTAAATGAGACAAACGCAGCTGGAACTTCCTTTTAAATTGAAAGTAGTTATTAGATATTCAACTCAACCATAAAAATTATATCTAGTGTAAAATAGAATATCTAAATCAATTATGCCTAACGCAATTTCGGTAAAATATTAACTCAAGTATTGAAGGCTATTAATGCCTAAACATGATGGTTACCTTTCCTGGCATTGTAGACTGTTCTATTCTCACATTATCTGCAATGTCTCCCAATGTCTTTTCATAATGATCTAACATATCAACTTTATGCCCAAAAAGTCCCAAAAATCCATCGCGCCTATGCCTTTGTGGAGAGTTATCTTTATATTTCATTTGGGTAAGCCTTTTGTACAGTCTCTCTGCATCGGTCTACAAGGAGTAAACTTTTCACTGTCATAAGTACAATATAGGAAATATTGAAAGAAGAATTGAAGGTTCAACTTTATATTTTCTAATAAGTTCAAAGATATGCAATGAGTGATTCAAATACAGACCTTACACCATCCATTTACATCCAAAAACGAGAATCCTTAGTCCAAATTCATTTACGCATAGAACTAAGGATAACACATTAAGGTACAGGTAGGATGCATAGCTTCGTTGCTTAAAACAAGATTGAAATATGAAACGAAAGTCAAGTTATAAAAGTCTATATTTAATATGCAGTCTGAGATACATTTGATCAGGCATTTTTTATATCGTGGAAAAAGCATTATAAGTTGGAACTAGGAGAGAAACTAAACATGTGAACTGGCTTAAGATCATTTATGTGTCCGAACTGTTAATTTTTATATCAGCCCGTTTCAAAAGTCGAAGTAAAATTCAGGTTCTTTGCAACTGTACCCTCCTTGATGATGTGTGGATATTTAGAAGACATTAATTCGCTTTCAAGATTAAGAATTTGAGGCATTAAATTAAATTGAATAACAAACAAAGAACTGTCAGGGGAAAAGATCGAATTTATTAGGAAAGTAGAACTCAAGAAAAATGCTTACAACTAGAATGTGAAGTTTGCTGCTTCGACGTACAACTGAATGTGAATGATAAGTAGAAGGGTGATACTCCATGAAGAATCGCTCGACAGCCTCATTACATGTACATCCAGCTGGAACAGGAATACCTCGTACTAATATAGTAAACTGATGAGGCTGCGGCTTCGAGGAATAGAAGCAAGCAATTCTTTTTGATGCAATGTACGCATACTCCTACATATATGATATCAACATCAAGCATGATAGTCAATCGTTAATACACTATCATATAGGTTAACATAAAACAAGAAACATTTCAAAGCATGTATGTACTAAGAAAAGTTGAGAAATAATAACTTACAGAATAAAGAAGAATGCAGACAACCCCAGTGAAAACATACGCAGCGCAAAAATGAATCCATAACCTTGATAAAGGCCAAATCTAGCGATCAGAGTTCCCATGTTATAACTTAGATAAAAATTAAGTAAAAGGAATCAAATTTCAATAACACTTGCATAAATTAGTTTTCACAATTCAAATGCAAGGCAGTGGTAAATCATTCTTGACAATCATGTGAGAACTTCATCCTCCATTAAGGTGAGACTCACCTGTGTGAACCATTGTTAACGTTTGAAATACTGAACGAATCTAAGGTCTTGTTATGAAATTCAGGATTATTACGAATCTGAGTCCCCATATAATTAATTGGAAGAAGAAAGAGTGTCCCAACAACTCCGGCAAAAGTAAATATTTTTAAACTGCACAATGCCACAATAAAAGGGAAAGTATCAGCAAAACAACGTAAATGCACCCTTCGAAAAACACACAACAAGGTACCAGAAAATAACAACATCGTAAAACATTTTAAAGAAATGTAAGATAGAAAATAATCGGTGGAAAAACTTAAAATCCACACCAAATGTGATATACTAGTGCAGAAACCACCTATGCATACTCTTATATATGTGCGTGTGCGCACGCACGCGAGTGAAAATGAATGACATGATACATGTTTAAACCTAGAACCGATTTAATAATTGAAATCACCTAAATACAAATATACGGATGAAGACAAAAGCATCTAAGCCTGCAGTTGATATAAATTCATCATCGGAAGGCTCCCATGCTCTTCTCACCCAACTGGAAGTAGGTAACAAATGTTCCAAGTTAACTTGATCACCGTCTTCGAGTTGTGCTTGAGCAACTAAGCGTGGTGCATAGACAACAATATTACCAGGCCGCTTCCTCAATATAGAGTACAGGGTGATAAATATAGCACAAAAGCCAAGATTTATTGCAACTGAAGTTAGAAGAGCAGAAAGAATCATTATTGAAATCTTGTTCAAAACCAGCAAATCAACTTTGTATGACTGATAACACAACTATAGTCCTGAAAAATCAAAGAAAACATAACTATCAGTAGTTGAATATGAAGAAGCAGTATACCAATAAATACATTATCTGTGACAGAATTCATATACAGATGTTGTAACAGTTAACTAACGTATATGATATAAGAACAACTGCTAATTCATATACATTTTTTTTAAGAGAGTTTCAAGAGTCGTTACTCATTAGTCCAGTCGTAAGAGCTTGATTTTGTAATCTCAATGGACAAAGTTCAAATCCACTTAGAGACAGTCGTAAAAATAGTAATTAGTTCCATTTTGTATAAAGACAATTTCCCTGAGGAACACATTTATCAAAATATTGCTCTCAAAGAATTTGTTCATATAACTTGCTATGAAGCTATCAAACGGACACATACAGTCGGACACAATACACTACACTGACACGTCAACACTAATAATAGCTTGAAAAAAAAGGTATAACTGAATATAACCACACATGTTGGTGTCGAAAATCAGATATGCCTTCAATCTGAAGTGTCAGTGGTAAATATTTGAAAGAAAATTTGAACGCTTACGTAAAGAATCATATACATATTTCCATGTACTAAACCCTAAAGCGCAAGATATAAAAGTAACACCAACACTGACACTTCTGATTGAAGGCGTGCCCGATACAACACTGATACGTGTAATTGCATTCAATTAATTTCTTTTTTCAAATTATTATCAGTGTCTACGACTCAACGTATTGTCCAATGTCCTTGTCTATGTTGGAATTCCATTTCATATACGACAATGTAGTACTAATTGATAGTTATAAAATGATTCTACTAGTAATAGTATTCTCTAAAACCCTTCAATTATTGAGTACAAAAATCGTGAATCAGAAAACCTTAGGCAAATAACAAATTATTATGAACCGTTCAACATTACTCAATAACAATTTTGTTTGTACCCGTGAAGCACAGACACTTCTCGGATTAGGCGACACGACACACACACTTACGATTACATTGAATATTACCATTTTCTCATATTTTTATCATGTTGACATGCAATGTCTGTGTAGTGTCCGATGTCAACATGCAATATCTTGAATCAGAAATTCAATTGCTTTGATCAGATACATTAACAGTAATAACAGATCATACAATGGATCCAAGCACATTCAAATAAAAAACATCATCATTTCAAAAAATAAATAAAAATGCAAGAGTACGTTGCTTCACAAATCTGTATTAGCATGATTGAATTGAAAGAAAAGAGAGAGGAAAAAAAAAAGAGATTGAAATGGAATAGTTATGGAACCTGGTAATGAAAAAATTAGCATGTTTGTTCGTTAACATGAACATGTTCTTTTCTTGAATATCAATTGTGTGGAACCAAAAAAATAAATGAAAAGTTAAATAAAATAAACTGATAAGTTTTTTTCCTCCCGCCATTTTTGGTAGTGATCATACGTGTGCATGTGTTGTTTGTTTGCATTTGCTTGCTTCCTCTTTTCATTTTCATATTAAGTTGAAAACTAACAACGAAGGGAAAAAAAATGGTGACACTAATAACTAGTAGTAGCTGCTGTCAAAAAATCGAACCGAGTGTGCGGTCAGTGTGCGGTCACTAAATTAGTGACCGCACTGCATTCGGTAAGATTTGGGTCATTACAAGATCGGACGGTCATATTTAAAACTCAAATTTATATTTATAAAATAAATTTAAATTTAAAACCGTAACCGTCCAATTAGGATCCGACGATAGGACGAATCGGACAGTTCATATTCACCTATTGCACAGTGCTGCAAACACATTTGAAAATGTTTGCTTCTATAAATGTGTGTCTTGTGCTGACTTTGTCACATAAGTATTTCATTTATGTGATCAGTAATTGCATGAAGTTTCTATTTTTTTTTGTCGAGACCGAGGTATCCACCGCCGAACACAGTGACTATTCACTCGTTAGATTGGAGGCACCGCATGAAGTTTATATGATACTACTAAAATGTAATGTGGTTTTGTTGTTGTAAAATGGTCTTATCCATTGTGGATTAAAATGTTGTTCATGATATGTTGCATGTTTATCAAAAAGGAGACATGTTATTTAGAGATGTGGAGATTAATTTAGATTCTGCTAGTACTTATAGTACTTCGAGTACTTATAATAATCGAAGTACTATCTGAAAGGTGTCACAATTTCGAACCAAATATCGGTATCAATAACACTATGTAAAGTGTCATATATCAAAATGTAACAGTTTTGTGGTAGAAACCACCTAGGTCGAAAGGAACCGCCTAGGGCACACAAAAAAAGCACGAACATTTGGCAAAACATTGTCAAAAGAAACCACCTAGGGCGGCACACACAAAAAAGCACGAACATTTGCCTTCAAACATAAGTTGAGACAAATAAGAAACCACGATAAGACATTGATGCAAAAACGCCTCATATATAATACACAAAGGGTTGTCAATGAATGAAAGTAGAGAAGATGCCAACAAAACAACCTAGTACAAAACAAAACAAAACAAGAACGAAAAATTGAAATGACTCGAAAATTGCTCAAAGAACAAAAGAAAACCTCTAAAGTGTAGTCAATAAGCTGGATGCAGCTCCAAACAAACTAAGAGTCTAATTAGTCAAATGACATTGACGAACGCATCGAACACATGGCTTGAAACCCAAGGACCAACAAAACCGACAAAAATGTGTTCTAAAACTCCCTAAAACCCACAAAAAATGCACACAACAGCAAAAGGACCTGTAAAATAGTTGAATTCACTGCTCTAATAACATCTGAATAATATCAAGCATTTATAAGATATTTTATATATCACATGTCCAAAGCAACTTTTTGTATTTACAATAAACTTACTTTGCTCGTCTTTGCAACACTCAAACATTTTTTTAATGTCCAAACACTCACTACCACACAAATGTTGCAGAGTAATTTTAAGCAAATGTATTTTTATTCATGTATAAAAAAAAAAGGCACCATCTAGCATTTCCTCTCAAGTAATTAACTGTGTGGAATAGTCTCGTTCTGTGTCCGTGTATTTTCTAAGCAGAATATGGAACCCTCAAGCCCATTCTTTGAGCAAGCCAAGATCTATCTGGATCTGGATCAATGAAAGGATGCCTAATGAATTGCTCCGCTTCTTCATCCACCAATTCTCTACACCATGTTACTCGATCGGTTGGACAGCAACCAGGTCCAAAACACCTGTAGTTACAACAAAATTACTTCAAACTAATTCAACTCAATAAATAAATTTCCCATGGAAGACAAGCCAAACATGGAATCTGAAATGCGGACCCTAACCCTAACCTATACTCCTAATCCTAACCCAAATGAATCTTCCATGAAAATATTTTATTAATGTTTTCTTGTACTATTTGTATAAACAGCTTAATTAAGCACTTACGGAGTTACGGTATAAGCACTTATCATACAACTGCATATATTTCGATAACAAAAGATAAAATGAAGTCAAATTATTTTCATGAGGTATAAACTATTTTCATAAGCTATCCTGGTCAGCTTGTGGAAATAAACCGAAAACAACTTATGGATATGTTATGAATTATTTCAGTAAGCTCTCTCAAACAATCTCAGAAGTGTTTGTGCCAGTATATATGCTGATATTAAACAATCCATAGAGGCTCTTAATAACGCACGGGGATCAACAACTTAAGAATATAAGATTTGAAACAAAAAGTAGGACTTTGCCTAGGGGTGAAGGGGTGAAAACTTCTAGCATAATCACAATAGCAGTAGAACAGTATGCAATCTAAAGCAAACTTTTCAAAAACAAATTCTTCTAGAAATGTGAAGCAGTTCAGTATCTGAATATAACCTCCAAACATACCGGTGCAGATCATAAAACAGTTAAAAATGGAATCCAACAAGAAATACCTGTATTCATAAAAGCAAGCACTCCTCTCATTCTCTACTTTCCCCCAATTATCCCAACCAACTTGTCTTATACATGGATCCATGTAAGTGTATGCAAAGACCACCCTTCCAAAAGGTCCCCACGGTCGTCCAAGATACGC